>JAMPIV010013895.1:17500-365742 GCA_024509875.1 Oreohelix idahoensis
ACTTTTTCAAGGTGTGAGAAATTTAATATGTGTGCTTACTAAATCACTGATCAAATATGTTCATAAAACGTGTTGTATAATAATTGCTGAACATAATCATCATCAATTGACATCTCTGCAACGAAGGTCGGCTGTAATGGATCTCCAACGTCTTCTGTCTCTTGTCTTGATGGTGCACTCTGGTAGACTCTTTTCTGTCCATCTCTATATGTTATCTTCCCACTTATAGCGCTGTCTTCCTCTTGCACGTTTGCCTTCAACTCTGACTTCTGTTATGGTCTTCTGGAAGGTGTTAAGTCCTTTTATTTGGCCAACATACTTTAGGTGTCTAACTTTGATCTTAATTAATTATCTGTTTATTCCTAGGTTTTCTATGACCTTATTTGTTTTCTTCTCTTTCCACGAGATGTGCCTCATTCTTCTATATAGCCACATCAAAAGAGTCTCAGTTCTGTCTTCCAATTATCGATGTTTCTACACCATACAGTAATGAAATATATATATATATATATATATATATATATATATATATATATATAACAATTGATGATTCTCAGTTTTAATTTGTGAGTTATTTGTTTAAATGTCAGTATTTGTCTCATGTTGTTGAATGTAGCTCTGGCCTTATTGATTTCTGTTTCACATCTGCCAACTACTGTTATTATTTGACCAAGATATGACCAAATGCTAAACAAAGAGCTATTTCGCTGTTTTTAAAACTTTATTTAATTAAGGAGAAGGAGAAGAAGAAGGGAAGAAGAAGGGAAGAAGAAGGGAAGAAGAAGAAGAAGAAAAGGTATTTCAAAAGTAAATCAACAACAAACTTTTGTATAAGAAAAAGCCGAGGGCGAAATTATCAAACATTTTATTTTTAAAAGACCGCTTTTTTTTTTTTTTTTTTTTTTTTTTTTTATTTTGTAAAAGAAAGAAAGAAAAAAACAAAGACAATAAGTGCTAAGGCAGACAATCTTGACTGTACTAGTCATAAGTTTATATATTTTTTTCTTCACTTGCAATTGAAAATTTCTGGACAACTGTGGTGAGATGAGATGTTATAAATATTTATAGGGGACTTAGTGTACTGACTGAGATCAGCTGTGAAGGTATCTATATCTATTAAGAGTAGTGTATTATAGATAACCTTACTTGCTGCCACATATATATATCTATCTCAGTCAGAATTTTTCTGGAATAGTGTGATGACTACGTTATGTGTCTAGGGTATGTGTATGATGAAGTGTAAGTCACAACAACAGACAGATAAACAATTTAATTTATTCCACTACACTTGACAACACTGTGACACTCACATACATATAACAATCGATGAGAATATCTTAACGGAGTCACTGATAACTTTTCAAATAACAATATGTATTCATTTCTGTCATGAATATATATGTGTGTCCTGATTCAAATACAAAGGAACCAGGAATCACAATCAATTTTAATTACAAGTTATGTACAGAATGTATTAATATGAATATTGTAGTGACATATATTATTACAAATATCCTATGTGTGTCAGTTGTGTAGTAGTAATATGAGGTAATACTGGTTTTGTTTTGTTCAAGCTCTGTTGGTATTTGTCATCATGACTTCAATAGTTTGTCTTAAGGAAACTAGTATTGGAGATGTTCTCCGTTCTTGATATTAACACAATTTACTTCCCCTCTTAAGTTTATGTTACAATGTTATTTTAAGACGGGGTACATAATGTTGAGCTCAGCGGGTCACATCAGCTTATCTTGCGTGATGGCGGCAGGAAAAGACTCTTCTGCTCGAATTCTCCCCTGGGCTCTGGAGACACCTCACTGATAGCTAAATGGACCAAGGAGTATGCTGTCCGACTCTGGATTCAGCAAAGCTCTAACCAGGTGCTGCTCAATACCATCAAGACCACGGTCCCTGAAAACAAGAAGGATGTACCTTCTACTTCATAACTAACTTATACTCTCTTTTTACACTGATCACAATACATCACAAACATTGAGTTCAGAGCGTTAGGCCAACTGTCAGCTTCATCTGAAATACTTTATACCAGTATTTACCTCCTTAATGGTTACCACGCCTCTGCACTTCCAGCATTATTTCTGTCTAATCAATAATCTAGGTGTCAGTGTACTGTTTGGCCATTCCATGCAGTTTTACTTTCCTCCGACACCTTCTGTTCAGGCGGGAGCATTATAGGCTTTACATCATGTTTGCCACTGAACTACACATATATATACAGGCATAAATTAACAATTTACTTTCAATTTTCATTAAAAGATACTGAATGGTTCAAGCTTACCACAATTTCATGGAAATAAACACAGATACGTTGATTAGCAATGAATTCTGGCACAATTACTGGCACAAATTCCCATCTGCTTATGTTCCAGGCTTTTATTTAGCAAAAATATGAGCTGGCTTCAACGCACTGTTGCTTTATCAAGCTTATTTGCACTAGTGGTCTCGAACTAACGCTCCTAAGTGAGTATATCAGCGAGTCTAGCCAATGGAGCCACGTTTCGACAAGTGTTTGAAAAAATGTTACCTTTCCACGTCTCCCCTAACAACGATAGATAGTATTTATAGCCCGACCAATCGTGGTTAGTCTTTCATTTGTTGCGCTCCAATCAATTTGGAGTTTACATGGTAGGCTATTTCTGTAACGTAAGGTTTTTTCAAACACGTTATAAAAAAATTTTATGAGCAGAAATGATTCCATGTTGTCAGGCATCCCCACTATTTTATTTTGGTTATAATTTATTAATTCCTGGACTATTTGCGTAACGTTTTACATATTCTTTGTCAGCAAGCCCTAAGGAACCCAAATATCCAAATTTAAAAGAGCTACGTGGCTGCGTTCAAAATATGCAATTTCTTCTACCTCCTGTTTCGAAGATGTGCTGTCTGGGTACTGTAATGTTTTCAAACGTAAACCCATCTATTGTTATCTTTCCTAATAAGCGTTTTTTATGATTTTAAAACCTAACTCTGGGAAGGGTAGTGAATTTATCACTGTCCGTCCGAAAAAGTTAGTGCATGTAGCCTAACACGCGTGATAGTAGTAATTGTGTATCGCGCGACGCGTGTTGGGGGTGGCATTAATAGCGAGACGCGTGTTTAATTTTGCATGCGTTCCTGATTTTATTCGCCCCCTCTCTCTTTCTATTTGAGTCCATCTGTTCGTTCGTTTTGGTAACGCAGTATAATTAATGTTAGGATTAATTTAGGTCATTACGCAGTCTGCCTCTCAATGTTTTTCCAAGAAATACAGCACACGTTTCATTGAAGAAAGCGGGTAATAATACAGTAAGCTTTTACTATCAACGTGAAAGCGTTACAATTTGCAGACGAAGCAGAAAACAAGGGGGATTTCGAGTACCTTCTTTGTGACAGCACTGTTATTTTACCATTGCTCTTTTCTTTATTAATTTTATTTGTTAGGCTTCATATTTACCTAATAATTTATATATGTGGATTAGAATATTCCACGACACCTCCCCTCTTAAAACAGACATTATATGTCAGTCCTTTATTCTATATACACATAGAGAAATTTATTATTATTTCTGGGGTTTACGGTGATTCTCATCACACGGATGGCGGCTTAAAAAATCCGCTCCCAAATTGGTTTTTCCAGATATATACTCAATGCTAAAATTATATGGAGCCAAAAGTAAAGACCATCGGAGTAACCTGGAGTTCTCATGCCTAGCCTGTGCTAGAAACGATAAAGGTTTGTGGTCTGTTTGCAACTTAAATGCCTTCCCATATAGATAAATATTGAATTTCTTTATCGCCCATATTACTGCAAGACATTCTTTTTCGCTAGTTGAGTAGTTGATTTCAGCTTTATTCAACTTTCTGCTAGCATATGCCACTGGGCTTAATTCCCCATCCAATGCATCTGATTTCTGTAGTAGAGTTGCACCTAACCCAATATTACTTGCATCCGTCCTTACTATGAATTCTTGACTTAAGTCAGGTAATTTCAAAATGGGTTTACTTGTGAGCTTTTCCTTCAATTCTTGGTAAGTCATTTCACATTGTGGTGTCCATGTAATGCGATCTGGATGTCCTTTACGTGTCAATTCAGTTAACGGTGCACATATGGAATTAAAGTTTTTGATATACTTCTGGTAGAAACCACATAATGAGACAAAGGATCTCACGTCCTTCTTGGTTTGTGGTCTCGGGGCTTTCTGTAGTTTCTCTAAATTCTTTGGGTCAGGGGTCATGTTTCCCTGATAAACTGTGTGTCCCAAAAATTCCAATTCTTTACATCCAACGCAACATTTGGTTGGTCGGGCTGTTAAATTTGCCTCCCTAAGTCGATCAAACAGCATGTTCAGAGAGTCAATGTGTTCCTCAAATGTTTCTGTTGCTATAAGGATATCATCCATAAAATTTGTTATACAGGGATTATTCAGAGGATCCAATAATTTTCTCATCATTCTAGAGAAGACACTAGGCGCATTCTTCAATCCAAATGGCAATCTATTAAACTCATAGTGTCCTTCTGAGGTACTAAAAGCTAGGTATGGTCTAACCTCAGGCTTTACTGGAATCTGATAGTATCCTTTACTCAGATCCACTTTTGAGAAATATTTAGCTTTATTTAGCCTGGCAAACAGCTGATTTGTATCCGGCAATGGATCCACCTGTCCTTCTGTAATAGCATTCAGTCTCCTGTAATCTATACAGAGTCTATGTTCTCCAGAGGGCTTCCTTAAGAGTACAACACCGGAACTATACGAAGACTCACTGTGCGAAATAATTCCTTCCTTCAATAGATAGTCTATCTCTTCCTTCAAAGCTTTCTCCTTAGCAAACGGAATCGAATATGGTTTCATACAGACAGGTGTGGAGTCTATTAGTTTCATATCATATTCCAATAGGTTTGTATGCCCTGGTCGGTCTGTTAACACCTCTGCATGATTATTTAGAACCTGTTGCACTCTCTCTTTCTGAGTTTTCGTTAAATGTGTACTGATTTTCACCTGTGCTGCTGTCTCACAGGGGTGTAATGGATATTCAAATGATGAAAGTGGTTCCTTTTTCATCTCCATGGCGATGGACAAGGTCAACAAGTGTGTCTCTTCCTGATGTTCTCTTTCCAAATATTTCTTCAGGAGATTCACATGATAGATTTTTTCTTTCCCCTTCTTATCTATCTTATAATTTGTTCTAGACACCTTCTCTAAAACTGTATATGGACCCTGCCATCCAATTTGTAACTTATTCTGACTCCCAGGCAAAAGAAGCAGTACTTTCTCTCCCACAGCCAAATTTCTGTCTTTCGCCTTCCTGTTATAATAGGCAGCATGTTTCTTCCTGGCTTGTTTCAAATTTTCATTGGCAAGTTTCCAGCCAGTTTTTAACCGAGTGGTCAGCTCATTCACATATTGGTATGAAGATGTAATGTTTTCCTCTGCCTTTTCATCAGTCCACGTTCTTAACATAGCTTCGAGTGGACCTTTTATTGTGTGGACCTATTTGTCCATGCACCGGTATGGTCTCTTCCACTCGAAGCTTTATAGTGATGATTTTTCCTCCCAGAATTATCATTCACAAAACGACCGCTACCAATTTTTCTTTTGGGGCTTTCTCCCCACTTAAAATTCTTGATGAGAGATTTCCTCTCTACATCCTCTTCCTCCAGTTTGTTTAAGTCCGATTGAGGGATTTTCGGCTTATCCTGGGGTAAGACATCTTTTTGCACTCTCCGCATAGTGGCCATTGTAAAACAGTTAAGTGAAGCTTGTCCGTGAAAAGGGGCTTCCCATTCCATTTGGTCCACTTTATCAAATCTATTTTTCTTTTTATTATCAGGCCTAATTTTGCCCCGTGGCGTGTCCAGGTCCTGATCCATGTTCCCACTTGTGGGTGTTCCCTCATGTGCTATGCTACACCTTTCTACAAAATTCTCAATGTCCCATCTTGCTTTGGGCCAATAATAATTGTGAGCCACCTTTTGAATGATGGTACCTATCTTCTCATGGTCCCCATCTGGTTTCACATGTAGGCTCCTTATTAAGTCTGCCCTATATCTTTTAGGAAGTACCAGCTGTCCCTGACCTTTGGATCTAGCTCCAGTCTTCCTATACATCAACTTGTTTTTCATGTAAAAATCTCCCTTGCCTGGAGTTGTATGACAAGTTGACAATTTTCTGAAACAAGGCTTGAGTGTTTTATCCCCAGCCTGTGCCTTCCTCATCTCTTCTGGAGTGGTATCTAACATAATATCCTCCTCCTGTCTTGAGGTCGACCTGACCTGAAGGGTTGCCATATACACAGGTTTCCTTCTGCAACGGTCAGTGTCATGATTGTCCATCTGACAATTTTTACACCACCTTTTTCCTTGGTTGAAAGATTTTCTTTCATCATATTTCCTTTCATCGAATTGTGGGAATTTATTTTTATTTTCATACCGTGGCCTATCAAATTGGTGCTTACCTTTATTTTGATCCTTAGGATCAAATTTATTAAAGTTCTGTGGTGCCCTAAAGTTATCCACTTGTTTCTTTTTATTACCTGTTACCTCTGCTTGAGCTGCTTGATACCTTTCAGCAACATTTAGCAACTCACCCAGCCTCTCTGCACCTTGTTCCATGAGAAACTTTCTCAGGTCTGGAGCCATGGACTCTCTTAATTGCTCTATAAGGACCATTTCCTTAAGATCTTGGGTTTTCCCCAGAGAAGTCCATTTCTCCAAGTATGTCTCTATTCGTGCAGAGAACTGGTGATAGGTTTCACCTGACAGTAGTTTAGCATTCCTAAATTTTTTCCTATAGAATTCTGCATTCTTTTCATATCTTAACAAAAGAGCCTGCTTTAGCATGTCATAATTTTCCTGATCACCTCTGCTCATTTTTGCAAAAACTTCATAAGCTGCCCCACGAAGTCCCTGAGATAACTTTAAGCTCCACCTTTCTCTCTCTAACCCATACGTGGTAGCTAATAGTTCATACCTATTTAGGTAGCTCTCTATATCATCGTCTTTCTCAACAAAATGATCTAAATGAAAATTCATAGCTGAGGTTGAGGCTCCTTGGCTAGCAGTGGCATCAGAGGCAAAGGGACTGGCACCATTTTCAGGAGCATGGCCCTGAAACTCAAACTCCCTTAGTCGTAACTCATGTTCCCTTTGTAATCTCTTCTCCTCCTTTTCTGCTTCCCTTTCTGCAGCTAATCTCTTCTCTTCTCTTTCTGCAGCTAATTTCTTCTCTTCTCTTTCTGCAGCTAATTTCTTCTCTTCTCTTTCTGCAGCTAATTTCTTCTCTTCTCTTTCTGCAGCTAATTTCTTCTCTTCTCTTTCTGCAGCTTGTCTTCTTTCCTCGGCTTCCCTTTCTGCAGCTAATCTTTTGTCTTCTCTTTCTGCTTCCAATTTCTTAGCCTCAGCCTCAATCTGCAACCTCTTAATTTCCCTTTCAGCCTCTAACTTTCTTTCGGCTTCAAACCTTCTTTCTTCGCGTTCAATAAATTTGTCACATTCCGTAGTGACATAGGCAACCATAACTTGCCCATCTAATCCTAACTCTTTTGCAGTCTGAACAGCAGCAGATCGAAACTTGGCCAGGTCCGCCATTGTCTATCAGGTAAAGTTATACAATGTCTAACCAACAATTTAATCTCTAAATATATCTAATGGACAACACAGGCACCGTGAGCTCAACCTTATTTAATTCCACCCAAGGATACCTTTTAATTCTTATATTCCCTGAAGTGAATTACCCCCAATATTTTTAATAGGGAAAGATTCAAAATCCCAAGAGCGAGACCCCAATATATGTGGTGAAGTGGGATGTTATAAATATTTATAGGGGACTTAGTGTACTGACTGAGATCAGCTGTGAAGGTATCTATATCTATTAAGAGTAGTGTATTATAGATAACCTTACTTGCTGCCACATATATATATCTATCTCAGTCAGAATTATTCTGGAATAGTGTGATGACTACGTTATGTGTCTAGGGTATGTGTATGATGAAGTGTAAGTCACAACAACAGACAGATAAACAATTTAATTTATTCCACTACACTTGACAACACTGTGACACTCACATACATATAACAATCTATGAGAATATCTTAACGGAGTCACTGATAACTTTTCAAATAACAATATGTATTCATTTCTGTCATGAATATATATGTGTGTCCTGATTCAAATACAAAGGAACCAGGAATCACAATCAATTTTAATTACAAGTTATGTACAGAATGTATTAATATGAATATTGTAGTGACATATATTATTACAAATATCCTATGTGTGTCAGTTGTGTAGTAGTAATATGAGGTAATACTGGTTTTGTTTTGTTCAAGCTCTGTTGGTATTTGTCATCATGACTTCAATAGTTTGTCTTAAGGAAACTAGTATTGGAGATGTTCTCCGTTCTTGATATTAACACAATTTACTTCCCCTCTGAATGTTATTTTTACAAAGTCATTTCAAGATGAGGGGACATAATGTTGAGCTCAGCGGGTCACATCAGCTTATCTTGCGTGATGGCGGCAGGAAAAGACTCTTCTGCTCGAATTCTCCCCTGGGCTCTGGAGACACCTCACTGATAGCTAAATGGACCAAGGAGTATGCTGTCCGACTCTGGATTCAGCAAAGCTCTGACCAGGTGCTGCTCAATACCATCAAGACCACGGTCCCTGAAAACAAGAAGGATGTACCTTCTACTTCATAACTAACTTATACTCTCTTTTTACACTGATCACAATACATCACAAACATTGAGTTCAGAGCGTTAGGCCAACTGTCAGCTTCATCTGAAATACTTTATACCAGTATTTACCTCCTTAATGGTTACCACGCCTCTGCACTTCCAGCATTATTTCTGTCTAATCAATAATCTAGGTGTCAGTGTACTGTTTGGCCATTCCATGCAGTTTTACTTTCCTCCGACACCTTCTGTTCAGGCGGGAGCATTATAGGCTTTACATCATGTTTGCTACTGAACTACACATATATACAGGCATAAATTAACAATTCACATTCAATTTTCATTAAAAGATACTGAATGTTTCAAGCTTACCACAATTCATGGAAACAAACACAGATACGTTGATTAGCAATGAATTCTGGCACAAAATACTGGCACAAATTCCCATCTGCTTATGTTCCAGGCTTTTATTTAGCAAAAATATGAGCTGGCTTCAACGCACTGTTGCTTTATCAAGCTTATTTGCACTAGTGGTCTCGAACTAACGCTCCTAAGTGAGTATATCAGCGAGTCTAGCCAATGGAGCCACGTTTCGACAAGTGTTTGAAAAAATGTTACCTTTCCACGTCTCCCCTAACAACAATAGATAGTATTTATAGCCCGACCAATCGTGGTTAGTCTTTCATTTGTTGCGCTCCAATCAATTTGGAGTTTACATGGTAGGCTATTTCTGTAACGTAAGGTTTTTTTCAAACACGTTATAAAAAAATTTTATGAGCAGAAATGATTCCATGTTGTCAGGCATCCCCACTATTTTATTTTGGTTATAATTTATTAATTCCTGGACTATTTGCGTAACGTTTTACATATTCTTTGTCAGCAAGCCCTAAGGAACCCAAATATCCAAATTTAAAAGAGCTACGTGGCTGCGTTCAAAATATGCAATTTCTTCTACCTCCTGTTTCGAAGATGTGCTGTCTGGGTACTGTAATGTTTTCAAACGTAAACCCATCTATTGTTATCTTTCCTAATAAGCGTTTTTTATGATTTTAAAACCTAACTCTGGGAAGGGTAGTGTATTTTATCACTGTCCGTCCGAAAAAGTTAGTGCATGTAGCCTAACACGCGTGATAGTAGTAATTGTGTATCGCGCGACGCGTGTTGGGGGTGGCATTAATAGCGAGACGCGTGTTTAATTTTGCATGCGTTCCTGATTTTATTCGCCCCTCTCTCTTTCTATTTGAGTCCATCTGTTCGTTCGTTTTGGTAACGCAGTATAATTAATGTTAGGATTAATTTAGGTCATTACGCAGTCTGCCTCTCAATGTTTTTCCAAGAAATACAGCACACGTTTCATTGAAGAAAGCGGGTAATAATACAGTAAGCTTTTACTATCAACGTGAAAGCGTTACAATTTGCAGACGAAGCAGAAAACAAGGGGGATTTCGAGTACATTCTTTGTGACAGCACTGTTATTTGTTAGGCTTCATATTTACCTAATAATTTATATATGTGGATTAGAATATTCCACGACAACAACCAAAGACATTAAAAATAAATCATTAGTCAAATTGGACACACAAAAATGAAATCACCACTTTATCACATCATCTGGCGAGGTCGACAATTGATTGCTTGTAAAAGTAAACATATTGTCATGCCTAGATGTTCAATACTGGTCAATTATAAAAGTATTTAACACCAAGGTAATAAAAATTACGGCATTGTAAAACTATTTATTTCAAGTGTCAAATTGTGTGTTGTCTGCGAGCGCCCTCTGATAAGACCTAATTATTTAAAACGTTTAATAAGTCCTGCAATTGACAAAAGTCTGGAATAGTTAATGTAGGATACATAAAACCAGACAAACGCCAGAGGAACAAGAAATGAGAAGAAGACGCTAGAGATGGATAGGACACACACTGAGAAAACCAGTTGATGTCATTACAAGACAGGCCTTGTTCTGGAATCATCAGGATTAGACCGGAACAGGAAGACCAAAGAACACGTGGAGAAGAGAACTGGAAACAGACATGTAAGGGATGAAGAAGGAATGGAAAGATCCTACGCTGATGACACATGACAGGAAGTCTTGGCACAAATTTGTTAAAGGCCCATCTCTTTTTTGGGATTTGAAAGATGAAGAATGGCATTAAGCCAGATTTGCTTTCAACTTTCTCAACTTGATGGCTTTCCAAGGAAAATAAAATTCGGCTGTTGAACTACTAGTTTACTACTTAATGGTTCCTTTTCTACCCTGGAGTGTGCAGATTTGCCAGAGAGAACGCCATACGATCCTATCGGCTGTCTTTCTCCTGACCTGGTTTGAATCTAGTTCTCAGTTTTTCAGCGAGTGTTTAATGTTGTCCTTCCAGCAAACTGTGGGTCGTCCTAGAGATCTGGATTCCTGGCTCTTAGTTACCCATATTTGTCGTGGTAGCAGATCTTCTTCCATTCTGCAGACATGCCCAAACCATCTTAGTTGGGACTGTTCTACTTGGATCTGCAGGGGTTTTGTTTTTAGGCATTGACATATCGTTTGGTTGCGTACCATGTCTCTTATTGTTACTTCAACCACCTTCCTCGGTGTGGTGGGTTTTGATGTTATGAATTGTTGTTATGTATTATTATTGTGTTAAATGAGATCAGCTATGAAGGTCCCTGAATTTAACAAATAGTATTTTAAACTTTCCAGAGTACCTTTCCGCTACCACCCATTTGATCTCATTCAAAATTACTCTATATTATTATATAAATGACTTCGTGTAGTGTCTAGGGTTATGAATGTGGAGGGTAATGTGCAATAACCAACAAATATACAAACAAATAGTTTATTATTCACAACCACCAACAGTACTACAACAATAACATACCAACGACACTTTAAAAGGCTATCTTAATTAAGACAGTGGTTGAAATTTGTGTAAATAAATTTTGTACAATTTATTATCCTGATTCTAATTTATTTTGAACCAGGACTGACAATCAAAAGTGAAATCAAAAGAATCATTTACAACATTCCAATAACACAGTGGATCTTCTGTCCATACATACACTATTATTCTAATATAAGTGTGTGGTTATATTCTTCTACTTTGAGGTAATACTGATATTACACCATAGATTGTTGGTTATAATCACTCCCTTTAAGTTAAGTCTGTTTCGTTTGTCACTTGTGGAAATATTAATACTAGGCACAGTTTTATTTAATGTCACTTTCTAGACTGTTAAGTTCTTTTAGTTGAGCTGCCAGGTGCCGAACAAGAACTTATCTTGGCAGGAGAATACAGGTAGAACGTTTCCTCTGCTCGCTTGACAATCTTTTCCACCTTTTGATAGGCAATGGCCACTAGCATGGGCTCGAAGTATACAGATAGAGTCCTGAATCGAGCAGTTCTCAAGCGTTTGGTACTACATTAACGTCAGTACCCAGGACCCTGAAATGTGAAGGTTATGCATCCTTCTTTATACCTAGTATACTATACTATTCCACATTTAAGTACAGGTACATTACAAACAAACGAAAAGGGTCATAGCTTTATACCAACCTATGCCACCATTATCTTTTGATGTGACAATGTACACCAGTATTCCTCTCCCCTAATAGTTACAACGCCACTGCAATTCCAGCTGTCATCTTTCCATATAATAGGATAGGTGTTATGCTCCTTGATGACAATCATACATATTTTCTTGTAGTTTTACACCTCTCTAACACATGGTGGATTAATCCTAGGCTCTGCCTAAGTTTGCTACAGGCCTACTTACTTATTGTCGTACATTATTATCTCACACTCAATTTTTATTTTAAATACATGTTAATAAAGTCAATCTTACCACATTTATTCAATGAAATACACAGTGAACGATGACTGGCACACTTTCGATCTGCCGTTTTGTCCAGGCTTTTGAGAAATATGGTTTTCACTGCACAAGCCTGATCTCATCGCTATGTGTCAAAATTTTGTTAGAAATGGCGTCCCCAACTAATACTTTTTCTCCCATATCAACTACTCTGGCCAATGATTACCCTTATTTCACTTGTAAACAAAGTCATTCTGATAAAGTCTCTAGTTGATAACTCTATTTTCTTTGCTCATTATCAGTTGATAAATATAAGCTCACTAGAACATCACCAGAGCTACATGCTGTGTTGTTGTGTTGCTTGTGGTTTGAGTATGGAATGTCAACTCGACCTACGCAGTGGTGTGTAGACATAGATTGTGAGTATAATATGCGAATGATAAGAAGAGTTCGTGGTGTTGACAAATGGTCTTTTTCTTACACTCATGTATGGCTGGAAGTCATCGACACCAACGACTGTGTACCTTTGCTACAGTTTAATTGGACGTACACACTCGACAGCACGAATAGTGACAAATCACAGGTTGGCATAATACATCATAGTACAGTGGATAAATGGTCTTGCAATGATACATGGGCACTCATGTAGAATAATAGCATAATGGACTGTCAGTAGACAAGCACTCAGTATTGCCCATATATATATATCATCTGAGTTTACTGACAAAGCACGTCAGATTATAAACAACATTCAAGATGGCTTCTAGACCTAACCTCGTCTAGCGAAGATTCCTTGAAATAATATTCAGCACATATTTTTCATATAATCATATTGAACCGCTAGTACTGGGTTCTCATGTGTAGCAGTGATCTCTGGACTCATCAAGCGATAATACGGGGTATCCCTTTCTCTTCTTGAAAGTCACAAAATATTTGGATACAAGATGGCTTCTCTCGTGAGCTGTCACTCACGTTTGGATACAGATAATGAATCTGTATTAAAGTTAGTCATTCATTAAATGTTCTCATAGCTCTGTAGATTCTATCATGATACAATTGACTTCATCATACAAGATATAGTGCTGCTAGGAATGAATGTCATCTTCATCTAGTTAAATATATTCTCTCAGACGTACAAATCGTGCCTATCGAAAAACGGTGGCTTCGTAAGAGAGTTCATAAGGAGAATCTTTTGTTACCTTGGTATCAGAAATATGATTCTGCCATTCCTTGGCAATAAGAATAAACACTGGGGTAAAGCATACACGATAGGTCTAGACGACTATCACTTTCCCCATAAATACTGAGATCACTTTTTCCGGCGACAAGCCGCTACACAAAAATCACAGCCCCATCAGGACGAAGCCAAATCACACCTCTCTAGCGACACATCCGCCGAACAGCCCTTTGACCTTTCTAACGACAAAAGACCATATAGTTCGACTTAGACATGCAAAGATATACAGATATAAGACAGACTCGTCCTACCCAGACAAACAATACACATAAATTCAGGCCATAGATACACTGAAGCAAGAACAACCTATTTCTACCCAAACAAAGAATAAATCGCAGTAAAACTGGATTCATCCGCGGAGTTCGATCAAAAATGACGACACTCCTTCCAAGGGAAGTAACTCAATAATGACCTTTCCTTAAGCACTAAAAAGTATCTATTTTGTTTACAAAATATTTGCGAACATAACAAGCATACAAATGTATTATATTGTAAGATATCAAAGACTGCACGTAACACATTCAAAAATACAATTCAATTTTCTACTACGTTACTCGGGTGATATATGTTTAGTACGAGGTCGGCCAATAATATTTCGTCTCACTTCAAATTCCACCCAATCCCCTTCCTCGTACCATCTTAGCCTAGCTTTCACCTAACTTTTTCCAAAAAAAATTGTGCGATCCAATCTAAGCAGATATGACTTGACCTGACAGTATCTCTGATCTCTATGTATTGTTTTATCAATATTTGATTATTTAATGGACTATTTAGATAACTAACAACATATTCTTGGTCAGCAAGTCTTCAGGTACACGAATATACGATTTTATGGGGCTATGTGGCTTGGTTCAAAATTCTATCTTTTTTTCTATGTTAGTTTCAAGCTAAATACGAGAGCTTATGTCATTCGCAATAAGAGCTAAACATGTTTCCATGACCGTAGTGTCTACATTTCTAACTTTTTCATCGTATTGGGGAAACCCGCCTAGGGCAAAGCGTGCAAGTCGGTTGTAGTGTTAGAACCAATTTGAGACGTGATTTGCGTGTTTTATCTAGCCTTGCCTCTCTTTTCCCCAAATGCAGTTAGGCAAATATTTCTTAAACTAGGTAAAGTGGGGCGTTTATGTCAAGGACGAATTTGAAAAATAGGGTACCGTTTTGTTCGGCTTATGCGTTAGCAAATAATAAGCTGAAGGCGTGGGCGACAACCTACGATTCTCGCCGAAAATTTTTAGTACTATCTTATCTTTGACTTTATGCCTATACTGTTATATTCTAATTTAGATATTGTATTTAGAAGCTCACCACACATCTCCCCACTTAGAACAGACTATCATATGTCAGTTCCTACTTTTAAATACACATAGATAAATTTACTATCTATGCCTGGTGACTACTCTGATGTTCGTCGTACGGATGTCTGCTTAAAAAAATCAGCGCCAACATTGGTTTTGCCGGGAATGTATTCTATGGTAAACTGGTATGGCTGTAAGAGCAACGACCAGCGTAATAATCTAGCATTTTCATGCCTTGCTTGTGACAGACATACGAGTGGTTTATGATCTGTTTGGATCTTAAATGATTTACCATAAAGATAAATCTGGAACTTCTTTATAGCCCATATGACTGCCAGACATTCTTTTTCACTTGTTGAATATCCCCGTTCTGCTGTGTTTAAGTTACGGCTAGCATAAGCAACTGGATTTAATTCCCCATCAAGTGAATTTGACCGTTGTAATAGAGCTGCACCCAAACCTATATTACTAGCATCCGTTCTCACAATGAACTCTTGACTCAAGTCAGTTAATTGCAAAATGGGCCTGCTTGTGAGCTTTTCCTTCAGCTCTTGGTAGGCTAATTCACACTGCGCTGTCCAAATAATTCTATCAGGATTTCCTTTGCGCGTTAAATCAGTCAATGGAGCACATATGGAGTTAAAGTTTTTAATATACTTTTGGTAGAAACCACATAATGAGACAAAAGTTCGCACATCTTTTTTTGTCTGTGGTCTTGTTGCTTTTTTTAACTTCTCCAGGTTCTTGGGGTCAGGGGTCATGTTTCCCTGATGTACTGTGTGTCCCAAGAATTCCAGCTCTTTACATCCATCACAGCATTTCGTCGGTCTAGCTGTCAAATTGGTCTCTCTCAGTCGATTAAACAACATATTCAGAGAGTTAATGTGTTCCTCAAATGTTTCTGTGGCTATAAGAATATCATCCATGAAGTTGGTGATGCATGGATTATTCAGGGGATCCAGTAACTTTCTCATCATCCTCGAAAACACACTCGGTGCATTTTTCAGCCCGAATGGCAACATGTTAAATTCATAATGTCCTTCCGAGGTGCTAAAGGCTAAATAAGGTCTAACTTCCGGCTTTACTGGAATCTGATAGTAGCCTTTGCTCAGATCCACTTTAGAGAAATATTTAGCTTTATTCAGCCTGGCAAACAGCTGATTTGTATCAGGTAATGGATCCTCCTGACCTTCTGTGACAGCATTCAGTTTCCTGTAATCTATACACAGTCTGTGTTCTCCAGAGGGTTTTCTCAACAGAATCACACTGGAACTGTAAGGAGATTCACTGTGCGAGATAATCCCTTCTCTCAACAGATAATCTATTTCCTCCTTCAAAGCTTTTTCCTTAGCGAACGGGATCGAATAGGCTCTCATACAGATTGGTGTTGGGTCTATGAGTTTCATATCATATTCTAATAAATGTGTATGCCCCGGTCGGTCAGTTAACACATCTGTATGATTATCCAGAACCTGTTGAACTCTCTCCCTCTGATTTTTCGTTAAATGCGTACTGATTTTTACCTGTGCAGCGGTCTCACACGGGTGTAACGGATATTCATGAGAGGTGAGTGGTTCCTTTTTCATCTCCATTGCAACAGACAAGGTCAGTAGGTGTGTCTCTTCCTGGTTTTCTCTGTCCAGATATTTTTTCAGGAGATTCACGTGATAGATTTTCTCTTTCCCTTCTTATCTATCTTATAATTTGTTCTAGACACCTTCTCTAGAACTATATATGGACCTTGCCAACCAATGTGCAATTTATTATGGCTGCCGGGCAGTAGAAGGAGCACCTTCTCTCCCACAGCTAATTCTCGATCCTTCGCTTTCTTATTGTAATAGGCAGCATGCTTTACCCTGGCTTGTCTTAAATTTTCATTGGCAAGTTTCCAGCCAGTTTTAGGACGAGTGGTCAGCTCGTTTACATATTGATATGATGAAGTAATATTTTCTTCTGCCTTTTCATCGGTCCATGTCCTTAACAAGGCTTCCAATGGACCTTTTATTGGCCTTCCAAATAACAATGTTGCCGGGGCCATACCGGTTGAACTATGGGGTACCTCCCGATAGGCAAACAGGGCGGCGGGAAGGTATTGGTCCCATGTATCTGGTTTTTCATGTGCCAACTTTCTCAGGATCGACATAAGTGTCCCGTTAAATCTTTCTACTTGGCCATTTCCTTGGGGATGGTACGGGGAACAATGAAAGTGTTTGGCTTGAAAGATCCTGAATACTTCTTCTGTTAGTTTCCCCTTGAACTGAGAGCCATTATCAGTCAAGATTTGGTTGGGAAAGCCTAACCTGGTGAAGATTGTGAGTACTGCCTCTGCCACATGCTTCGAATCGATTGATGACAGGGCTACCGCCTCTCCCCACATAGAACAAGTGTCCACCAGAGTCAGAATGTAACTGTTCCTCCTCTTGGTCCGAGTGAGAGGTCCCACAATGTCCACTGCAACTCTTTCAAAAGGTGTTCCCACTATGGGCATTTCCCCTAGAGTTGCTGGAGCAGTCCAATGCTTTGGAGCTACCCGTTGGCACTCTGGACAGGATTTTACATATCTCTTTATGTCTTCAGTTATTCCTGGCCAGAAATAATGACAAGCTATACGCTGTCCTGTTGCGCTGATCCCCATTCGACCACTGAAGGGAATCGCATGCCCTAGCTCCAACACTTTAGTCCTATATGAATTGGGAATGACCAGCTGTCCGTGACCATTGGATCCAGTTCCAGCCTTCCTATATATCAGTTTGTTCTTCATATAGAAATCTCCCTTGCCTGGAGGTGTATGACATTTGGGCAATTTCTTAAAACAAGGCTTGAGGGTATTATCCTCCGCCTGCGCTTTCCTCATCTCATCTGGATGGGTAGTTATCGGATTATCTTCCTCCTTTTTAGACTGTGATCTGGTCTGTACTGTTGCCATGATCACATGTCTCTTGGGATTCCCCAAGAAGACATATCTACACCCCAATATCAGAGGGTAGATTGGTTCATTTATCACTGCTGCTTTTATGATTCCTTCCACATATCGCGTTTTCACATTTATCCTGGCGACGGGAAGTGTCATGGTCGCTACGTCCTTGGTTGCAGCTTGAATCTCCACTGTTTCTGTGGTGTATTGATCTGCCTGCACCAGGTGAGAACTCACAACTGAATCATAATCTAATCCAGTATCATACAAACACCTTATGGTGACACCATTGCATGTTACATCTTCACACACTGGGGGGTGGTAAGGTTCCTGTTGTTCAGTAGGGTTGACCTTTACTCCCTTTCTCCCCATTTTCATTGCAGCGAAATTTGGAGTTTTCCTTCTACAATTTTCAGTGTTATGGTTGTCCATCCGACAATTTTTACAATACCTCTTTCCTTGGTTAAAAGGTTTTCTTTCATCTTATTTCCTTTCATTGAATTGTGGGGTTTTATTGTTATAGTCATTGCGTGGCCTATCAAACTGGTGCTTACCTTTATTCTGTTCCCTATGGTCAAACTTATTAAAGTTTTGAGGTGCCTTAAAATTGTCTACCTGTTTCTTTTTATTACCAACTACCTCTGCCTGGGCTGCCTGATACCTCTCAGCGACATTTAGTAACTCACCCAGCCTCTCTGCACCTTGTTCTATGAGAAACTTTCTCAGGTCTGGAGCCATGGACTCTCTTAGCTGCTCAATAAGGATCATTTCCTTAAGATCTTGGGTTTTCCCCAGAGTAGTCCATTTCTCCAAGTGGGTCTCTAACCGTGCAGAGAACTGGTGATAGGTATAACCCGACAGTAGTTTGGCATTCCTAATTTTTTACTATAAAACTCTCCGTTCTTTTCGTATCTTAATAAAAGAGCCTGCTTTAGCATGTCGTAATTGTCTTGGTCATCTCTGCTCATCTTGGCAAAAACTTCATAAGCCGTTCCTCTAAGCCCTTGGGATAACTTGAGGCTCCACCTCTCTCTCTCTAACCCATATGTAGTAGCTAAAAGTTCAAATCTATTTAAGTACCCTTCAATGTCATCGTCTTTCTCAACAAAATAATCTACATAAAAACCCATAGCTGAGGTTGAGGCTCCCTGACTAGCAGTGGCATCTGAGGCAAAGGGGCTGGCACCATTTTCAGGAGCATGGCCTTGAAATTCTAACTCCCTTAGTCGTAGCTCATGCTCCCTCTGTAATCTCCTATCTTCCCTTTCTGCAGCCAATCTCCTTTCTTCTCTTTCTGCAGCTAGTCTCTTGTCCTCTGCTTCCCTTTCAGCAGCTTGTCTCTTTTCCTCTGCTTCCCTTTCAGCAGCTTGTCTCTTTTCTTCGGCCTCCAACTTCTTCTCTTCATACTGTAGCCTTTTAATCTCTGCCTCCCTATCTGCCTCCAATGCCCTAGCCTCCTTGTCAGCCTCAATCTGTAACGTCTTAATTTCTTTGTCAGCCTCAATTTGTAACTGTAATTTTCTTTCTTCTGCTATCTTCCTATCCTCCCTTTCAATATACTTGTCGCATTCTGAAGTTACATATTGGATCAAAGCTTGACCCTTGTGGTAAAATGGGATGGTAGAAATATTTATAGGGGACTTAGTGTACTGGCTGAGATCAGCTGTGAAGGTATCTGTATCTAATAAGTGTGGTGTATTACAGATGACCTTACTTTGCTACCACATTTAGACCTCAGTCAGAGTTATTCTGGAATATTGTGATGACTACGTTGAATGTCTAGGGTTATGAAAGTGATGAAGTGTATGTTCACAACAACCAACAGACAGATAAACAATTTAGTTTAATCCACAACTCTTTACAACACTGTGACACTCACACACATAGAACATTCTATAAGACTATCTTAATAAGTCAAGTTTTAACTTTAAAAATATGTATTAATTCCTTTCAATAATAGATATCCTGATTCAACTACAAAGTGAACCAGGAATCACAATCAAATGTAATCACAAGTTGTATGTACACAATTTATAGATATGATCTTTGTATTGACATATATTATTATTATTACAATATGTGTGTAAGTTGTGATGTAGTACTATGAGGTAATACTGGCTTTTTCAAGCTAGGTGGTTGTTTGTCATCACGACTTCAAGTGTCTGTTTCTGGTGGAAATAGTATTGGAAAAGTTCACAGTTCCTGTCATTTGAAACAATTGATTGTCCCTCTTTATTTAATATACTGTCAATTTTAGAGGGGGGGGTACATAAGATTGAGCTGCTCTAGCCAACGAATCTTATCTTCTGTGAGGGCGGCAGGAAACAGTCTCCTCTGCTCGCTTGCTTCACCGTATTCTTGAGAAACAACACTGGTCGCTATCTTGACCAAGGAGTATGCTATCAGCCTCTGGATTCAGCAAAACTTAGACCAGGTGCTGCTTTAATAGTTTAGTACCACGGTCCCTGAAACAAGAAGGTTGTACCTCCCTTCAGAACTAATTTATAATCTATTTCCACACTGAAACACAATACATAACAAACACAGAGTTCAGCGCGGTAGTCCAACTGCTAGCTTCATCTGAAACAATTTACACCAGTATTCCTCTCCCTAATGGTTACAACGCCTCTGCAATTCCAGCATTATTTCCTTCTATTCAATAAGATAGGTGTCACAGTACTATTTGGCAATCCTATGCAGTTTCACTCCTCTGCGACAAGTTTTGTTCATGTTGGAGCAATATCTAGGTTTTGCCTTTTGTTTATTACTGAACCACACACATACAGACATACATTATCAATTCACATTCAAATTTCATCAAAAAGATATCAAATATCTAGCTTACCACAATTCATGGAAATATTAAACAAATACCTTGAGTGGCGATGAATATGGCACAATTCCGATCTGCCTCTGTCCCAGGCTTTATTTTAGAAAAATATGAGCTGGATCTCAACGCACTTGCTGTTACAAATTGAATTTTCAAAAAGTGGCATTGAACTGACGCTCCTAATTGACTATATCAAATGGTCTAGCCAATGGGGCCATGTTTACAAAAGCATTTGAAAAAAAATGTACTCTTTCTATCGTTTCTATTAACAACCAAAAATAGTATTTGCAATCGACTAATCATGTTTAGCCTTACATATTATTCTAGCCAATCAACTCGGATTTAACGTGGTGGCCTCATTTTTTTCTAAAGCAGTGTCCAAACACGCCATTATGAGCAAAAATGATTCTGTGTTGTCTGACAGCACCACTCTAGTATTATGGCTATAATTTGTTAATTATTAGACTAATTGCTTAACACCTAACATATTCTTTGTCAGCAAGTCCTAAGGCACCCAAATATATAAGTTTTAAGGGAGCTAAGTGGCTGCGTTCAAAATATGTATTTTCTAGGATAGTCGTGTATTTTTTATTTTTATTTTTTATGTTTAGAACCGCCACCTGTCCTGCCTTTTCGACTGTTCTGTCAGTATAATGTCAGGATTTCAGACGTAAAACAGTATTGTGTCATGTTTCCTAATAAGCATTAAACATGTTTTCAAAACCTAACCGTGTATTGGTAGTGTTTTTTGTCACTGTTTATTTGAGAGAAAAAAATCAAGCCTGCATGCCTTTCGCGGGGAGGGTGGCATTATTTTATATCGCGCGACTGCGTGTTAGTGTTGCATGCGTTCCTCCGTACATTTCTCTCTCTCTCTCTATCCTAAGTCCGTCTGTCCTTTTTAGGTTAACGTAGTGTATATAATTCATTAATGCTAGTATTTGTGTATCTAAGTCATTAAGCAGCTTGCGTATCTCAAGGTTTTCTAAGAAACACAGTACTAGTTTTATTTGTATAACCGCGTGTATTTGATGCAGTAGGCTTTACTATCAACGTGAAAGCGTTACAATTATGCAGACGGAGCATAAAAATGGATTTTCTTGTTTAACTAGCATGACGTGCGATAACACAGGCGTACGCTATAGTGACGGCACTGTTCTTTACCAGTCTTCTTTCCTTTTATTTAATTAATTCGTTAGGCTTTACATTTACTTTTTAATTTAAATATGTGGATTAGAATTTCTAGAACAACCACAGGCACTGATAGCTCAACTACTATTTTATTTCCACAAAAGGAATACTTTTAGTTTTATACTTTCTGAGATTCCTAATACAATTGATAATATTTTAAGAATTTAACATCCCAGAAGCTAGCTACCCAATATAGCTGGTGCTATGAGAAATTCAATCCCCAGGAGCGAGACCCCAATATATGTGGTGGGTTTTGATGTTATGAATTGTTGTTATGTATTATTATTGTATTAAATGAGATCAGCTAATAGTATTTTAAACTTTCCAGAGTACCTTTCCGCTACCACCCATTTGATCTCATTCAAAATTACTCTATATTATTATATAAATGACTTCGTGTAGTGTCTAGGGTTATGAATGTGGAGGGTAATGTGCAATAACCAACAAATATACAAACAAATAGTTTATTATTCACAACCACCAACAGTACTACAACAATAACATACCAACGACACTTTAAAAGGCTATCTTAATTAAGACAGTGGTTGAAATTTGTGTAAATAAATTTTGTACAATTTATTATCCTGATTCTAATTTATTTTGAACCAGGACTGACAATCAAAAGTGAAATCAAAAGAATCATTTACAACATTCCAATAACACAGTGGATCTTCTGTCCATACATACACTATTATTCTAATATAAGTGTGTGGTTATATTCTTCTACTTTGAGGTAATACTGATATTACACCATAGATTGTTGGTTTTAATCACTCCCTTTAAGTTAAGTCTGTTTCGTTTGTCACTTGTGGAAATATTAATACTAGGCACAGTTTTATTTAATGTCACTTTCTAGACTGTTAAGTTCTTTTAGTTGAGCTGCCAGGTGCCGAACAAGAACTTATCTTGGCAGGAGAATACAGGTAGAACGTTTCCTCTGCTCGCTTGACAATCTTTTCCACCTTTTGATAGGCAATGGCCACTAGCATGGGCTCGAAGTATACAGATAGAGTCCTGAATCGAGCAGTTCTCAAGCGTTTGGTACATTCAATTTTTATTTTAAATACATGTTAATAAAGTCAATCTTACCACATTTATTCAATGAAATACACAGTGAACGATGACTGGCACACTTTCGATCTGCCGTTTTGTCCAGGCTTTTGAGAAATATGGTTTTCTTTGCACAAGCCTGATCTCATCGCTATGTGTCAAAATTTTGTTAGAAATGGCGTCCCCAACTAATGCTTTTTCTCCCATATCAACTACTCTGGCCAATGATTACCCTTATTTCACTTGTAAACAAAGTCATTCAAAAATACAATTCAATTTTCTACTACGTTACTCGAGTGATATATGTTTAGTACGAGGTCGGCCAATAATATTTAGTCTTACTTCAAATTCCACCCAATCCCCTTCCTCGTACCATCTTAGCCTAGCTTTCACCTAAATTTTTCCAAAAAAAATTATGCGATCCAATCTAAGCAGATATGACTTGACCTGACAGTATCTCTGATCTCTATGTATTGTTTTATCAATATTTGATTATTTAATGGACTATTTAGATAACTAACAACATATTCTTGGTCAGAAAGTCTTCAGGTACACGAATATACGATATTTATGGGGCTATGGGGCTTGGTTCAAAATTCTATCTTTTTTATATGTTAGTTTCAAGCTAAATACGAGAGCTTATGTCATTCGCAATAAGAGCTAAACATGTTTCCATGACCGTAGTGTCTACATTTCTAACTTTTTCATCGTATTGGGAAACCCGCCTAGGGCAAAGCGTGCAAGTCGGTTGTAGTGTTAGAACCAATTTGAGACGTGATTTGCGTGTTTTATCTAGCCTTGCCTCTCCTTTCCCCAAATGCAGTTAGGCAAATATTTCTTAGAACTAGGAAAAGTGGGGCGTTTATGTCCAGGACGAATTTGAAAAATAGGGTACCGTTTTGTTCGGCTTATGCGTTAGCAAATAATAAGCTGAAGGCGTGGGCGACAACCTACGATTCTCGCCGAAAATTTTTAGTACTATCTTATCTTTGACTTTATGCCTATACTGTTATATTCTAATTAAGATATTGTATTTAGAAGCTCACCACACTCGGATACCTCATTTCTGAGGTTTGGATCTGGCTTTTGTGGGTTGCAGTCATTGCACATGACTCGCATCCATAATTCAAGACTGGAATATAAGGGGAGCGGTATACATCCATCTTCACAGCTGTTGAACACAAAAATTTTGTCACATTCACAAACCTGGCATGTCACCAAAAATACCACATCAGTACCAGGGCCGTCTTAACAGCATTGTAGGCCCTGGGCAAAGCAATGCATTGAGCCCCTACCAGCCCTACCCACCCACGGGAATAAAAATGATGTTTTATGAACAATATGGCAGCATCCCAGCATGGGGCGCCTAGAATCGTGAGGCCCCTGGGCACTGCCCAGTGTGCCCATGCCTTAAGACAGCACAGCCCAGTGTGCCCATGTCTTAAGACAGCACTGCCCAGTGTGTCCATGTCTTAAGACAGAACTGCCCAGTGTGCCCATGTCTTAAGACAGCACTGCCCAGTGTGCCCATATCTTAAGACAGCACTGATCAGTACTTCAGACACCGCCCGTCTAGTTCCCAAGGGTCTCTGAGAAGACAAAGAATAAACCTGCTGCTACCTTAGGCCATTCGTAAAAGACGACTAATATGAGGCTGTGCATTTGGCCGGCAACATCATCATGTACAACAGAATGCTACAGAAACCACCACAGCAAGAACACGTGAAATCTTTGATGCAGGCTGTCTACAAGAACACGATCTGCGGGTGTCGACTCCGTGCTCGATAATGAATAAAAAAGAAACAGAAGAAGCCTCATTACATTCACAAACAGATGCCTCCGTCGCGCCGTCCGTGTCAAATGCCCTACTGTAACAACACACACATATCTGTTGAATAGAACCCACACAGGCTCTTTGTAGTAAGATCCCTGATACCCCGATCAAATAGATAAAACATTACTGCTTATAAATTCAAATACTATAGAGATAAAATGGGGAGTTGTGTTCAACATCGTCACCATCGCCCGCGGTCGTGTTGGTTCTAACAAGCAGTAACGCCATAGTAAACGATACACAAAACTGTTAGCTTTTCCCCTCTCCGCAATACCAATTTCCACTAAAACAAAAGCCTTTTGACAGACCGAAATGCATAGTTAGTTTCGAACGGAGTGATAGAATAAAGAAACGGAGGAGTGAAATGAGAGACAGAAAAATGCAACCTTGACAAGCGTTGGTTTTTTAATCTCGAACTAGAACGACAGGCGACAGCTGACGTCACAGACTTGCTTAGTCTAATACTAAACGGGAATGAATGGTTGGGAGTTTGAATGTATAAACACTTAGATAGTGAGACGGTAGTATAAACACACAGACAAGCTCGCATTTCCTGTATACAGTGGTAGTATTTTCTGATGAAATCCTAACGCGTTGCTTCATTTTGAAACGAACGAGAGAGAGAGGGAAAACGGTGGTGGATTTAAAGAAAAGAAAAATTACGGCTAACTTGGAAATTTGAAGATACCCACTAATGTGTAGGGCTGGAGATGGCGAAAGTGAAACTTAGAAGAATAAAATAGACGAAAGGACAGTTGACAAAAAAAATAATAATACTTGTTTATTGGAAGATCATACTACCCATAATGTTATGTTACCTTACCGTAGAGGAAAAAATAGATTATTTGTATAATTGTAGAGGAAAAAGGCCATAATGCCAAGTATGATAAAGAGAGAAATAAAAATCTAAAGACAGAGAGACAGACGCATTGATGTCCTCACTCAACTTTGCCCGTAGGCGAAAAGGGGGGACGTTACATTTTTAAAAGTGTAATTTATTTTTGAAAAAAAGAGGCTAGTGGGCATAACATAATTCGATTGGATGTGGTAGAATAGACTAATAGGAGTAATAAAAACGATTTGAAACCAGCGTTAGTTGCCACTCGAAGATTTAAATCTCACAAGTAGTGTTAGCATCAGACGCAAGGAATACATGACCAGTGCCTTCGCTGTTCTGCATCAGTGGCGATCTAAATGAGACCATTAATCGCCGGTTAACCTACAAATTGTGTATTATTTCATTGATGCGGTAAGATAAACATTTATATAAACCTTGTTATTGATATGTATCTGTATTATTGAATGTGTATGCATTATTGATGGGTAGAGGCACCACCAGAAAGGCGCCAAACTAAACGCTTTGTGTTATGCCACAAGTGTTATTAGGGAAGATTACCATGTCTGTTAAAAGCCAGGCAGGCTTACTTAAACTGTGGGAGTGAATGAAAAGACAAAGTGGAAATAAAATATGACATTATTATAATTGGTAGGCCAGAAAACCACTGGCCGTTTTCAGCAAGTCACAGTGTTTGCACATGACTTTATATAATTAACTATAATTTCTTCTATGACAAGGAAGGTATCAAACTGATGTTTGAAGATTACCTGATGATGAATAGGGTACCAAATCAGATAGGAACGATAGCTATTTATGTAGCAACTCCACTGATCTTGAAACTGTTGATAATGTTTAATTGTTTAGAGATGGTGATAGGTGTGTGATGTTCTGAGGAGGCCTTAATCCTCTGATTTCAGGGTTCCATCGTGAAACAATCAGTGAGCCACATACCAAAATATACATACTCCTGAAGCTGCAAGCTCGAGGCAAAAATTACCTGTTTGCCTTAAATCCAAGGAGTTTGGAAGCAGTCTTTAGACGTTGCAGTCGTAAAGAAGGTGGTTGTGAGAAGGACATCACGGGGCTCCAGGAAATAAAGTTAAGCCCAATTGTCCACGGGCGTGTGTTAGTTCATTTAACCATACTCTCCATCATTATTATATCAATCAGTATTCTTGACATGATGATACAAGTCGTTCCTCAGAAGCGTGTCCCTTCATAGGAGTTATTGCTTCATCAGAACACTTCCAGTCAGAAACAGTTTAGATTAATATTAACAGACACAGTTGTTGTTTTAAATTACTTTGCTGTAAATAAATTGCCTTATATTTTGAGTTTAAACAGTCCTGTATACCAGCAATTGAGATGCAGGAAAATATAATTAGGCTCAAAATATATAGCAGATAGAGGTCGTAGGGTGGTAGCAGAAAGGTACCCTGAGAACAACTTCATCAACAATTAGACTCAGGGACTTGCATAGCTGACCTCACATCTGTAGACAATTAATACTTAACCTTTTAACATCTAAACCCACCACATATATTGGGACGCTCGCTCCGGGATTTCAAAATTGTAAAAGTAAATAAGTGTGGAGAGTTAGGTGAACTATCACTGCCTATATTATTGTGTTAATTAGAGAGATTGTTGGATATTTTGGTTTAGTTTAATAACATTTGGTATTAACAACAAGATGGCAGACTTGGCCAAATTCAGATCTGCTGTTGTGCAGGCTGCGAAGGAAATGGGAATGGAGGGGCAAGGTCTGATTGCATACGTAACAGCAGAGTGTGATAAGTTTATTGATCGAGAAGATAGAAGATTAGCAGAGGAAAAAAGAATTTTATTAGAAGATGCTAGGGAAGCTAAGAAATTATAAGCTGAGAGGGAGGCTGAAATAAAAAGGGTGCAGTTGGAGGAGAAGAGGATGGAGGCTGAAAAGGAGGAAAAACGATTACAGATGGAGGCTGAGGCCAAGAGGATGGAGGCTGAAAGTGAGGAAAAACGATTACAGATGGAGGCTGAAAGCGCATGTCCAAATATAAAAGACCCTTAAGTCTAGGGAATTGCTAGTCATCATCATTATCATCAGCTTTCAAGTCCCTATCAGAATCAGGTACCCATTTACAGCTGGTTAGACTGATGCGTGACACTACCAAGCTTTGAACCCGAAACCCGGTAACTTATTGCGGTAGTGGAGCGTTAGAGACTTCACTATACTAGGTCCAGCATCGAGAGGTGGGGCCTACCTAGCTATAAATGGGTACTTAACTTTGAGTTAGGGAAGAAAAAGACAGCGAGGAAGAAAACTGGTCTCCCCACCTCTCGATGCTGAACCTAGTGTAGTGAAGTCTCTAACGCTCCACTACCGCAATAAGTTTTCGGGTTCAAAGCTTGGTAGTGTCACGCATCATTCTAACCAGCTGTAAATTGGTACCTGACTCTGATCTTGAGATAGAGAAGGCAACGGCAGCGAGGAAGGGAACAGGTGTCACGCATTTATAGCTAGGTAGGCCCCACCTCTCGAGCTTGGTAGTATCACGCATCAGTCTAACCAGCTGTAAATGGGTACCTGACTCTGATTTTGAGTTAGAGAAGGCAACGGCAGCGACTTCCCTTGTTTCCTGTGTACCGTTAACTTGTAGAACTGATTCAATACCGTTTTATTGGTTTATAAACTTAAAATACGGGGGGGGGTTGAGGGCGGGTCTGTCGTAAGCGTGTCAACTATGAATGCACGAGGAACGTTTTTTTTTAACTTGCCCTCCCAAATTACAATGTGAAATCAACCTTTTCAGTCAAGAAAAAGTACGGTTCTCAGTTTGGGTAATACATTTCCGCAATTTGATTTTAGCGGTGAATTAACGCACAAGAACCCCCACTTCATATAGGGAGAAAGTGATAAAAAGATCACACGTTGGATCAGACGGTGGACATGAGAAAATAGGTACCACCTGTCAAAATGTATCTCAAAAATTTTATTTACCAGGTATAGCTGCTGACATTGCAGAATTTGTGGAGGCCTGCGACCAATGCCACAAGGGAACACCCACACGTTGGGAAAATGAACAGGACCTAGAAACGCCACGGGGCAAACTTAGGCCTGATAATAAAAATAAACATGATAAGGTAAACACGGAGGATAGGAGGACTCCTTTTCACACACAGTCTTAACATAAACCAAGTAAAATGGCCACTATGCGGATTGCGCAAAAAGTGACTTCAACCCAGTCCCACCCGATGCTCTCTTGGTCGAAATTCCGGGAAATGGATGAAAATAAAAGAGAGCGAAGTCCTCTCACTTTGAAAATGAAACTGCGGGGAGAAAACCCGAAGAAAAGAATTGGTAGTGGACTGTTCTTGTGTGATGACAAAAGGAAGAAAAGGTCACCACCACCATACTCCCAATTACATGATAATTACCGGTGCCATGAAAATTAGGTCCGCCAAATAGCAGGCCAAATAACAGACAACAAGGTTATTTGGCAGACCCATCAAAAGTCCATTGGAAGCCTTATTGAGGACGTGGACAGATGAGAAGGCAGAAGAGACTGTTACCTCATCATATCAGTATGTGAACGAGCTGACCACTCGTCTGAAAACTGGCTGGAAACTCGCAAACGATAATCTAAGACAAGCCAGGAAGAAACATGCTGCATACTATAATAAGAAAGCGAAGGATAGGGTGCTAGCTGTGGGGGAGAAGGTGCTTCTTCTACTACCCGGCAGCAGCAACAAATTGCAAATCGGATGGCAAGGTTCATACACGGTTCTAGAAAAGGTGTCTAGAACTAATTATAAGAGAGATAAGAAAGGGAAAGAGAAAATCTATCATGTGAACCTCCTAAAGAAGTATCTGGATAGACAAAACCAGGAAGGGACACTTTTAATGACCTTGGCTATCGCAACGGAGATGAAAAACGAACCACTCGCCTCTCACGAATACCTCTTAAAACCCTGTGAAACACCTGCACAGGTCAAAGTCAGTAAACACTTGACGAAAAATCAGAGGGAGTGGATTCAAACGGTTCTGGAAGATCATACGGACGTGTTAACGGACAAACCGGGGCACACCAATTTGTTGGAATATGACATGAAATTATTAGACCCAACACCCATCTGTATGAGAGCCTATACTATCCCATTCGCAAAAGAAAAAGCTTTGAAAGAGGAGATAGATTACCTGTTAAAAGAAGGGATTATTTCTCACAGTGAATCTCCTTATAGCTCTAGTGTGGTTTTGTTGAAGAAATCATCTGGGGAACATAGACTGTGTATAGATTACAGGAAACTGAATGCTGTCACAGAAAGTCAGGTGGATCCATTACCTGATACAAATCAACTATTTGCCAGGCTGAACAAGGCAAAATATTTTTCTAAGGTGGATCTTAGCAAAGGCTATTATCAGATTCCAGTAAAGCCTGAAGTTCGACCTTATCTAGCCTTTAGCACCTCGGAAGGTCATTATGAGTTCAACGTGTTGCCGTTTGGGTTGAAAAATGCCCCGAGTGTGTTTTCTAGGATGATGCGAAACTTGTTGGATCCACTGAAAAATCCATGCATTACGAATTTCATGGATGATATCCTCATCGCTACTGAAACATTTGAAGAACACGTTAACTCTTTGAATATGCTATTCGATAGACTCAGAGAGGCAAACTTGACTGCTAGACCAACAAAATGTTGTATTGGATGCAAGGAGTTGGAATTCTTGGGACATACGGTACATCAGGGTAGCATGACCCCTGCCCCCAAGAACTTGGAGAAATTGCAGAGAGCACCGAGACCACAGACCAAGAAGGATGTGCGATCCTTTGTGTCACTGTGTGGGTTTTACCAAAAGTACATAAAAAATTGTAACTCTAAATGTGCTCCTCTGACGGATTTAACTCGTAAGGGACAACCTGATAAAATTAATTGGTCGGCACAGTGCGAATTGGCATACAATGAGTTAAAGGAAAAACTCACCAGCAAGCCTATATTGAAATTACCTGATTTGAGTCAGGAATTTGTGGTAAGAACGGACGCAAGTAACGTGGGATTAGGGGCTACATTATTACAAAAGTCCACTTCACCAGATGGGGAACTGAACCCAGTTGCTTATGCCAGCCGCAAATTAAACAAAGCGGAACAAAACTATTCAACAAGTGAAAAAGAATGTCTGGCTTTAGTCTGGGCTATAAAGAAGTTCCAGATCTATCTTTATGGTAGAACTTCGTGCTACAAACAGATCACCAGCCGTTAGTATTTTTGGCACAAGCCAAACATGGAAATGCTCGTTTATTAAGGTGGTCGTTGCTCATCCAGCCTTATTCGTTTACTATTGAATACATTCCTGGTTCGCAAAATGTGGGGGCAGATTTCTTGAGTAGGCACCCGTTTGACGAAAATCAAGATATTCAAAAAGGCTAGTGGGCAAATTTGATCTATGTGTATCACGGATTATAAACTTGCTTCAGAAAGCATGTTCTGAAGTGGGGAGATATGTAGTAAGATCCCTGATACCCCGATCAAATAGATAAAATATTACTGCTTATAAATTCAAATACTATAGAGATAAAATGGGGAGTTGTGTTCAACATCGTCACCATCACCCGCGGTCGTGTTGGTTCTAACAAGCAGTAACGCCATAGTAAACGATACACAAAACTGTTAGCTTTTCCCCTCTCCGCAATACTAATTTCCACTAAAACAAAAGCCTTTTGACAGACCGAAATGCATAGTTAGTTTCAAACGGAGTGACAGAATAAAGAAACGCAGGAGTGAAATGAGAGACGGAAATATGCAACCTTGACAAGCGTTGGTTTTTGAATCTCGAACTAGAACGACAGGCGACAGCTGACGTCACAGACTTGCTTAGTCTAATACTAAACGGGAATGAATGGTTGGGAGTTTGAATGTATAGACACTTAGATAATGAGACGGTAGTATAAACACACAGACAAGCTCGCATTTCCTGTATACAGTGGTAGTATTTTCTGATGAAATCCTAACGCGTTGCTTCATTTTGAAACGAACGAGAGAGAGAGAGGGAAAACGGTGGTGGATTTAAAGAATAGAAAAATTACGGTTAACTTGGAAATTTGAAGATACCCACTAATGTGTAGGGCTGGAGATGGCGAAAGTGAAACTTAGAAGAATAAAATAGACGAAAGGACAGTTGACAAAAACAATAATAATACTTGTTTATTGGGAGATCATACTACCCATAATGTTATGTTACCTTACCGTAGAGGAAAAAATAGATTATTTGTATAACTGTAGAGGAAAAAGGCCATAATGCCAAGTATGATAAAAAGATAAATAATCATCTAAAGACAGAGAGACAAACGCATTGATGTCCTCACTCAACTTTGCCCGTAGGGGAAAAGGGGGGACGTTACATTTTTGAAAGTGTAATTTATTTTTGAAAAAAGAGGCTAGTGGGCATAACATAATTCGATTGGCTGTGGTAGAATAGACTAATAGGAGTAATAAAAACGATTTGAAACCAGCGTTAGTTGCCACTCGAAGATTTAAATCTCACAAGTAGTGTTAGCATCAGACGCAAGGAATACATGACCAGTGCCTTCGCTGTTCTGCATCAGTGGCGATCTGAATGGGACCGTTAATCGCCGGTTAACCTACAAATTGTGTATTATTTCATTGATGCGGTAAGATAAACATTTATATAAACCTTGTTATTGATATGTATCTGTATTATTGAATGTGTATGCATTATTGATGGGTAGAGACACCACCAGAAAGGCGCCAAACTAAACGCTTTGTGTTATGCCACAAGTGTTATTAGGGAAGATACCATGTCTGTTAAAAGCCAGGCAGGCTTACTTAAACTGTGGGAGTGAATGAAAAGACAAAGTGGAAATAAAATATGACATTATTATAATTGGTAGGCCAGAAAACCACTGGCCGTCTTCAGCAAGTCACAGTGTTTGCACATGACTTTATACAATTAACTATAATTTCTTCTATGACAAGGAAGGTATCAAACTGATGTTTGAAGATTACCTGATGATGAATAGGGTACCAAATCAGATAGGAACGATAGCTATTTATGTAGCAACTCCACTGATCTTGAAACTGTTGATAATGTTTAATTGTTTAGAGATGGAGATAGGTGTATGATGTTCTGAGGAGGCCTTAATCCTCTGATTTCAGGGTTCCATCGTGAAACAATCAGTGAGCCACATACCAAAATATACGTACTCCTGAAGCTGCAAGCTCGAGGCAAAAATTACCTGTTTGCCTTAAATCCAAAGAGTTCGGAAGCAGTCTTTAGACGTTGCAGTCGTGAAGAAGGTGGTTGTGAGAAGGACATCACAGGGTTCCAGGAAAAAAGTTAAGCCCAATTGTCCACGGGCGTGTGTTAGTTCATTTAACCATACTCTCCATCATTATTATATCAATCAGTATTCTTGACATGATGATACAAGTCGTTCCTCAGAAGCGTGTCCCTTCATAGGAGTTATTGCTTCATCAGAACACTTCCAGTCAGAAACAGTTTAGATTAATATTAACAGACACAGTTGTTGTTTTAAATTACTTTGCTGTAAATAAATTGCCTTATATTTTGAGTTTAAACAGTCCTGTATCCCAGCAATTGAGATACAGGAAAATAAAATTGTAAAAAATATTATCATTCAAAATTTACCCAGTGACTTGTTTAATTAATTGTTCATTAATTTATAGGTGTAGTTGTTGTCATTTTATTAACATTACATTGCATATTACCCTAGACACCTAGCCAGATAACATCCAGACACCATAACATATAATTAGGCTCAAAATATATAGCAGATTGAGGTCGTAGGGTGGTAGCTGTCGTAGATTTTTTGATAGGAAAATTAAGACTTGGGTTGGTCCCTTCTGAATAGATTAGAATAAGTGATAGTCACAGTGAGAAGTAGTAATAGCAATAGATTTCCACGAGTGAGAAGGTAGAAATGTGATAGAGGCTGTCTCTGAAATCAAGAAATCTTCTCTCTTTCACCTATCTTCTACGACAGATTTAGATTGAGTCAGTCAGTCTACACACATATATAATATATATATATATATATATATATATATCCACTCACATACATACACACATAAGACGACAGTTAGACGTACAGACGTGGGAAAAACTATGACATTGATTATATAAATATTCTAGAACGAGCTGACCAACGCGCTTATTAATTTCAAGGGAAATTTTATTATCATCTAAAATTTCATCACAACACATAGAAATTACATCAAAAAAAGCATATACACATAGTCATAAAAAATCAAGGAATTGCTACAAGAACTGATAGACCCACTGTTAGATCTTATCCCTCGAGGTATGCCCACAGTCCTGTTGAAAGAAAGTGATAGCCCCAAGGAAACAAGGATACATAGGATTAGGTCTAATATTTCCCCTTCTTAAGGTATGGACAGACTGGATATCTCTGCTCTATTTTTAAGGGAAATATGATTAGCAATACTTACCTACAGAAAGTTAAGATAGCAAAATTGGTGCCCAATTACAACAGTAAAGAAATTGCTGCGACCTGCTTGCACTCTATTCATTCAGACGAGCACACGTGCACATTTCATACTCACAGCTTGATAGCCACTTCTGGAACAAAACAACAATATTTTTAGGACTTGCCCATACAGAATCTTCAATGGTAATCTTGGCCAAGAAAACCCCAGGTCCAAAAAGACGGGCTGAATTCACTAATTCCGGGACCGTTCTTTTGGGAATACTATTGTTTTGGATGTCTGTTTAAGTCACATAAAAATTGTCCAAGCACGAGCGTTTATAGCGGGCACAGTGTCAATATCTTAGATTTCAAACGAATAAGGAATGTCAGGTCGGCACCTTCTTTCAGTATAGGGATTTAGTTGGTCACACCACCACTTGTCGAAACTCCGTCGGAATATTACTGACGTTAATATGGTACTTAACAACGGGCTGATCACCCGTTTGCCAGTCACTTTGATTACGGAAACAACAACGAACGGATTGATTTGTCGTTGCCCTAAAGACGCCATTAAGCGTGATGGGAACAACGGCTAAGAAAATCTATTCGTTGTTGCCCTTAAGACGCCACTAGGCGTAATGGCCACTGACTGCTTTGACGGTCGTTGGCTAAGGACGGAAGAAGAAGAAGAAGAATATGGTACTTGCCACAACGGCTAAATTTGTACATAGAGTTTGTGCAGAAAATCTGATCTGGCTCAAAGGCCCAGTATAAAACAGTTAGTCTTTAATAAAACCCGTTAGTGAGAGTTTTACTCTGTCTATTTATGAAGGCACACGCACTGTCAGACAGGTGTTAACTTGTAAACCCACAAGGTTAAAAGATAAAACTGTTTATGTTTCTCACAGGTATGTCTCTTGTACTAAAAGCTGGCAAAGTTTGGGTACCACAGTTTCACTATATATAAATGGAAAAGAGCACATATCTGTGGTAAAGTGGGATGATATAAATATTTATAGGGGACTAGTGTACTGACTGAGATCAGCTGTGAAGGTATCTGTATCTAATAATGTGGAGTATTACAGATAACCTTACTTGCTACCACATATATATATATATATATATATATATATATATATATATATATATATATATATATATATATATATATATATATATATATATATATCAGTCAGACCTATTCTGGAATATTGTGATGACTACGTTGAATGTCTAGGGTTATGTAAATGATGAAGTGTAAGTCACAACAACAACAGACAGATAAACAAGTTAATTTATTTCACAGCACTTTACAACACTGTGACACTCACACACATGTAACACTCTATAAGACTATCTTAAAAGAGTCAGTTTGAAAAGTCAAATATATATATATGTATTAATTTCTTTACATAGAGATATCCTGATTCAACTACACAGTGAACCAGGAATCACAATCAATATTCTTACAAGTAGTATGTACACAGTTTATCAATTTACTCTTGTTATTGACATATTTTATTATTCTTATCTTATGTGTGTAAGTTGTGAGGTAGTAATATGAGTTAATACTGGTTTTTGTTTTTCAAGCTAGAGTGTTGTTTGTCATCATGACTTCAAGTGTCTTATCATTGGGAAAAGTTCACAGTTCCTGTCAATTTAAACAGTTTATATTCCCTCTTTATTTACTGTCAATTTTAGGGGGGGGGGGGGGGGGGGGCACATAATGTTGAGCTCCATGGCCACACTTTCTTAACTTTCGTGATGACTGCAGTAAAAGACTCCTCTGCTCGATTACTTCAATGAGTTCTGGAGCCACCTCACTGGTCGCTATCTGGACCCAGTAGTATGCTGTCAGCCTCAGGATTCAGTAACTCAGGCCAAATGCTGCCTCAATGACTTTTGACCACCGTCCCTGAAACAAGAAGGTTGTACCTCCTATTTCAAAACTAAGTCATAATCCATTTCCACAATGAGCACAATACATAACAAACACTTGTGTTCAGTGCTGTAGGCCACTGCTAGCTTCATCTGAAACAAATTACACCAGTATACTCCTTCCTAATGGTTACTACGCCTCTGCCATTCCAGCATTATTTCTTCCTAGTCCATAAGATAGGTGTCAGTGTACTGTTTGGCAATCCCATGCAGTTTTACTTTTTTCCGACACCTCCTATTCAGGTTGGAGCAATATTTAGGCTTTTTTCAAGTTGGCCACTGAACTACACACATATATATATAGACATAAATCATCAATTCACATTCAATTTTCATTAAAAAGATATCAAATATTTCAGCTTACCACAATTCAATGGAAATAATAAACAGTTTCGTTGACTGGCAATGAATAGGCACAAATTCCGATCTGCCTCTTGTCCCAGGCTTTTATTTTAGAAAAAAATATGCACTGGTGCTCAACGCACTGTTCTTAGTAGGTTTATTACAAGATGTGGCACGGAACAGACGCTCTGAACTGACTATATTGGCAGATCTAACCAATCATGCCATGTCTACACATCTTTTCAAAAAAGTACCCCTTCTATTCGTTTCCCATAACAACAGAAAACTAGTATTTGCAGTCCAACTAATCGTGTTTAGTCTTACATCTCATTCCCGCCAATCAAATAGGAGTTAACATGGTAGGCTATTTCCGTAACGTAATGTTTTTCAAACACGTTTTAAAAAAAATTTTATGAGCAGAAATGATTTCATGCTGTCAGGCACCCCCACTATTGTATTTTGGCCATAATTATTTTATTAACAGACTAAAGGCGTAACACATAACATATTCTTGGCTAGCAAGTCCTGCCGTACAATAATATATAAGTTAAAGCGAGCTACATGGTGGCGTTCAAAATATGTGTTTTCCAAAGATAGTCGTATATTTGTTTTTTACCACGCGTTCACTTCTATGTCATAGGGTGTCTTCTGTACTTTCAGGAGCTTAGATGTAAATCAGTAGAATTTCAGGTTTCCTAATAAGCATTTTTTCATGTTTTTAAAAAACCTGATTCTTGTAGTAGTTGTAGTGTTTTTCTGACACTGTTTATTTGAAAAAAAGTTAGTGCAGGCCTTACACGTGGGATTGGCGTTACTATTAATCGCGCGACGCGTGTAGTGTTGCATGCGTCCTTGCTTCCAGTCGTCCCCCTCTCTCTCTCCTGCTTTATCTGTCTTTTAGTTACGCCGTGTATGGAATGAATGAAATATTTAAATCTAGGTCAGCTGCGTATCTCAAGGTTTTTTCTTAGAAAGGCAGTACACGTTTCATTGAAGAAAGCGTGTAGTGATACAGTAGGCTTTTACTATCAACGTGAAAGCGTTACAATTTGCAGACGAAGTAGAAAACAAGGGGGATTTCGAGTACAGTCATTGTGACAGCACTGTTCTTTACCATTCTTCTTTCCTTTTATTAAATTTATTTGTTAGGCTTTACATTTACGTTTTAATTTATATATGTGGATTAGAATTTCTCACGACAAATCCTCCCCACTTAAAACAGACGTTATATGTCAGTCTATAATTCTATATACACATAGAGAAATTTCTTATTATTCCTGGGATTTAGGGTGATTCTCATCACACGGATGGCGGCTTAAAAAATCCGCTCCCAGATTTGTTTTTCCACTTATATACTCTATGCTAAACTCAAATGGCTGCATCAATAAAGACCAACGGAGTAATCTAGAATTCTCATGTCTAGCCTGTGCTAGAAACGACAAAGGTTTGTGATCCGTTTGTAACTTAAATGCCTTCCCATACAGATAAATATTGAATTTCTTTATCGCCCATATTACTGCAAGACATTCTTTTTCGCTAGTTGAGTAGTTGGTTTCAGCTTTATTCAACTTTCTGCTAGCATATGCCACTGGGCTTAATTCCCCATCTAATGCATCTGATTTCTGTAACAAAGTCGCACCCAACCCGATATTACTGGCATCCGTTCTTACTACGAATTCTTGACTTAAGTCAGGTAATTTCAAAATAGGGTTGCTTGTAAGCTTTTCCTTCAATTCCTGGTAAGCCAATTCACATTGTGGTGTCCATGTAATTCGATCTGGATTTCCTTTACGTGTCAAATCAGTTAACGGTGCACATATGGAATTAAAGTTTTTGATATACTTTTGGTAGAAACCACATAATGAGACAAAGGATCTCACGTCTTTCTTGGTTTGTGGTCTCGGGGCTTTCTTTAGTTTCTCTAAATTCTTTGGGTCAGGGGTCATGTTTCCCTGATAGACTGTGTGTCCCAAAAATTCCAATTCTTTACATCCAACGCAACATTTGGTTGGTCGGGCTGTTAAATTCGCTTCCCTAAGTCGATTAAACAGCATATTCAGAGAGTCAATGTGTTCCTCAAATGTTTCTGTTGCTATAAGGATATCATCCATGAAATTTGTTATACATGGATTATTCAGAGGGTCCAGTAATTTTCTCATCATTCTAGAGAAGACACTAGGCGCATTCTTCAATCCAAATGGCAATCTATTAAACTCATAGTGTCCTTCTGAGGTACTAAAAGCTAGGTATGGTCTAACCTCAGGCTTTACTGGAATCTGATAGTATCCTTTACTCAGATCCACTTTTGAGAAATATTTAGCTTTATTTAGTCTGGCAAACAACTGATTTGTATCCGGCAATGGATCCACCTGTCCTTCTGTAATAGCATTCAGTCTCCTGTAATCTATACAGAGTCTATGTTCTCCAGAGGGCTTCCTTAAAAGTACAACACTGGAACTATACGAAGATTCACTGTGTGAAATAATTCCTTCCTTCAACAAATAGGTTTCATACAGACAGGTGTGGGGTCTATCAGTTTCATATCATATTCCAATAGGTTTGTATGCCCTGGTCGGTCTGTTAACACCTCTGCATGATTCTCTAAAACCTGTTGCACTCTCTCTCTCTCTGAGTTTTCGTTAAATGTGTACTGATTTTCACCTGTGCTGCTGTCTCACAGGGATGTAATGGATATTCAAATGATGAAAGTGGTTCCTTTTTCATCTCCATGGCGATAGACAAGGTCAACAAGTGTGTCTCTTCCTGATGTTCTCTTTCCAAATATTTCTTCAGGAGATTCACATGATAGATTTTTTCTTTCCCCTTCTTATCTATCTTATAATTGGTTCTAGACACCTTCTCTAGAACTGTATATGGACCTTGCCATCCAATTTGTAACTTATTCTGACTACCGGGGAGAAGAAGCAGTACCTTCTCTCCCACAGCCAAATTTCTGTCTTTAGCTTTCCTGTTATAATAGGCAGCATGTCTCTTCCTGGCTTGTCTCAAATTTTCATTGGCAAGTTTCCAGCCAGTTTTTAAACGAGTGGTCAGCTCATTCACATATTGGTATGAGGATGTAATATTTTCCTCTGCCTTTTCATCAGTCCACGTTCTTAACAGCGCTTCTAGTGGACCTTTTATTGGCCTTCCAAATAATAATGTTGCCGGGGCCATACCGGTTGAACTATGGGGTACCTCCCGATAAGCAAAGAGGGCGGCGTGCAGGTACTGGTCCCATGTATCTGGTTTTTTGTGTGCCAACTTTCTCAGGATTGACATCAATGTGCCATTAAATCTTTCCACTTGGCCGTTCCCTTGGGGATGGTACACACTACAATGGAAGTGTTTGGCCTGGAAGATCCTGAAAACTTCTTCTGTTAGTTTCCCCTTGAACTGAGAGCCATTATCAGTCAAGATTTGATTGGGAAAGCCTAACCTTGTGAAAATTGTGAGCAATGCCTCTGCCACATGTTTAGAATCAATCGATGACAGGGCTACCGCCTCTCTCCAGATAGAACAAGTGTCCACCAGAGTCAGAATGTAGCTGTTCCTTCTCTTGGTTCGGGTGAGAGGTCCCACAAGATCCACGGCAACTCTCTCAAAGGGTGTTCCCACTATGGGCATTTCTCCCAGAGTTGCTGGTGCAGTCCAATGTTTAGGTGCTACTCGTTGGCACTCTGGACAGGATTTTACATATCGTTTGATATCTTCAGTTATTCCTGGCCAGAAATAGTGACAAGCTATACGCTGTCCTGTTGCGCTGATCCCCATATGACCACTGAAGGGAATCGCATGCCCTAGTTCCAACACTTTAGTCCTATATGAAGTGGGAAGAACCAGCTGTCCGTGACCATTGGATTCAGATCCAGCCTTCCTATAAATCAGTTTGTTCTTCATATAAAACTCTCCCTTGCCCGGAGGTGTATGAGATTTGGGCAACTTCTTGAAACACGGCTTGAGTGTTTTGTCCTCAGCCTGTGCCTTCCTCATCTCATCTGGATGAGTATTTATTGGATTATCCTCCTCCTTTTTAGACTGTGATCTGGTCTGCACTGTTGCCAATATCACAGGTCTCTTGGGATTCCCCAAGAAGACATATCTACACCCCAATATCAGAGGGTAGATTGGCTCATTTATCACTGCTGCTTTTATGATTCCTTCCACATATCGCGTTTTCACCTTTATCCTGGCGACGGGAAGTGTCATGGTAGCTACATCCTTGGTTGCAGTTTGAATCTCCACTGTTTCTGTGGTGTATTGATCGGCCTGCACCAGGTGAGAACTCACAACGGAATCGTAATCTAAACCGGTATCATATAAACACCTTATAGTGACACCATTACAGATGACATCTTCACACACTGGGGGGTGGTATGGTTCCTGTAGTTCTGCAGGTTTGACCTTCTTTTCCTTTTTCCCAGATGTCATAGCAGCACAATGAGGAGGTTTCCTTCTACAATGGTCAGTGTCATGATTGTTCATCTTACAATTTTTACACCACCTTTTTCCTTGGTTGAAAGATTTTCTTTCATCATATTTCCTTTCATCGAATTGTGGGATTTTATTTTTATTGTCATACCGTGGCCTATCAAATTGGTGCTTACCTTTGTTTTGATCTCTAGGATCAAATTTATTAAAGTTCTGTGGTGCCCTAAAATTATCTATCTGTTTCTTTTTATTACCTGTTACCTCTGCCTGAGCTGCTTGATATCTTTCAGCAACATTTAGCAATTCACCCAGCCTCTCTGCACCTTGTTCCATGAGAAACTTTCTCAGGTCTGGAGCCATGGACTCTCTGAGTTGTTCTATAAGGACCATTTCCTTAAGATCTTGGGTTTTCCCCAGAGAAGTCCATTTCTCCAAGTATGTCTCTAACCGTGCAGAGAACTGGTGATAGGTTTCACCTGACAGTAGTTTAGCATTCCTAAATTTTTTCCTATAAAATTCTGCGTTCTTTTCATATCTTAACAAAAGAGCCTGCTTTAGCATGTCATAATTTTCCTGATCACCTCTGCTCATTTTGGCAAAAACTTCATAAGCTGCCCCAACGAAGATTCCTCTGAGATAACTAAGCTCTATGAGCACGCGATAGCGTAGTTTTTCTGGCGATACCGGGGATTCATGGATTCAAACCCGGGCGACGGCATTTGATCATTTTTCAAGATTCCTCCGGGAATTGGGACTGGATTAACTCGAGAACCTTTGGCGAGTACAAGTTTGAAGGAGTGTCTTTCTTCGACAGGGAACTTCAGAATTAAGCTCCTGAGCCGACCCAGCTGTAATGGTACCATTCCGAAATGGAGAGTTTTTCCTGAATGGCGATTCTTACACCTGTCTCATGTACAAGAAAAAAGGGATACTTCAATTATTTTCTGGCTTCCCTCAGGTCAGAATTAGTAATAACCATGAGCTTTCGAAAGTCCTCGAGTATTAGCTGTTAACTAAGCTCCACCTTTCTCTCTCTACCCCATACGTGGTAGCTAATAGTTCATACCTATTTAGATAGCTCTCTATATCATCGTCTTTCTCAACAAAATGATCTAAATGAAAATTCATAGCTGAGGTTGAGGCTCCCTGGTTAGCAGTGGCATCAGAGGCAAAGGGACTGGCACCATTTTCAGGAGCATGGCCTTGAAACTCAAACTCCCTTAGTCGTAACTCATGTTCCCTTTCAGTTCTCTTCCTTCTCTTCTCTCTTTTCTGTAATCAGATTTCTTGCTTCCTAATTCTCTGCAGCTAAATTTCTTTTCTCTGCTTTTTCTGCAGCTAATTTCTTCTAAAATTCTCTTTCTGCAGCTAATTTCTTCCTTCTTAAGAAAATTCTTTCTGCAAGCTAATTTCTTCTCTTCTCTTTCTGCAGCTAAATTTCTTCTCTTTCTCTTTTCAGCTTCTTTCTCATACTGCAGCCACTCCTTAAAGGATCTTTCAACAGATAGTATGTGTTTCTTCTGATAAATGTTTTCCTGCTACCTTTTCTCAGCCAAATACCTCAGAAGGTTGCTTTGTCTTCTCTTTGTCAGCCCTTCAATTTCATTGCCAAAACTTTGTCAGCTCAATCTGTGAGATAAACCTCCTTAGCAATTTTTCCCTTTCAATCTAATTTAGATAGCCTCTAGCCTCTTATGATCTAAAAAAATCTGTATTCAAAATTCTTTCTGAGACCTTAGCCTATCTAAAGGAAACTCAGCTCTTTTCAATTGAACTTTCTTGCTTCAGTTCGCCACTCTTCCCTTAAAAAATCTCTTTATTCGGCACCCTCTTCTATTTATCCAGTTCGTCTGAATCGTTCAGTGTTAATCTTTTCTGTGCTTCCTTTTTTTTCCAAGCCTGTTTTGCACCATCCCTCAAATGCTCACCTCCATATACACTCTTAATATTCCTTTTTAATTTTTCTTTCGGCCTTCATAATTTTCAGTAATCTTCAACTTGTTCTAATAAATTTGGGCCAATTCCGTGACAATAAGCAATCATTAATTTGCCCGTCCATTCCTAACTCTTTCGCAGTCTGTACAGCGGCAGATCGAAATTTGGCCAGGTCCGCCATTTTCTAACAGATAAATGTAAACAATTTAACTAAACTAATCCAATATATACTCTGTAATTAATTATGTAATTACAACACAGGCACTGAGAGCTCAACCTTATTTAATTCCACCAAGGATACCTTTTAATTCTTATAATTCCCAATATATATAACAGGAGAAAGTTCAATATCCCGGACCGGACCCCAATATATGTGGTAAAGTGGGATGTTATAAAGATTTATAGGGGACTTAGTGTACTGACTGAGATCAGCTGTGAAGGTATCTGTATCTAATAGGTGTAGTGTTTTACAGATAACCTTACTTGCTACCACATATCTATATATATATATATATATATATAATATATATATATATATATTATATATATATATATATATAAATCATATATATATTATATTATATATATTATATATATATATATATATATAATATATATATATATATATATATATATATATATCAGTCAGACCTATTTGGAATATTTATATGGACTATATATGAATGTCAGACTTAGGGTTCTGTATGTAAATGATGACTAGTGTACAAAGTCAGGGTTATGAACAGATGAAGTTGGTATTTATTTCACAACAAACCACAGCACAATTACATTTGTAACAATATGTATTGTGACACTGTAAAAACACACATGTAACACTAATTTAACCTTTGACAACTCTGTGTCTTAAAAGAGTAACACTTATAAGGGACTATCTTAAAAGAGTCAGTTTGAAAAAGTCAAATATATATATATATGTATTAATTTCTTTACATAGAGATATCCTGATTCAACTACACAGTGAACCAGGAATCACAATCAATATTCTTACAAGTAGTATGTACACAGTTTATCAATTTACTCTTGTTATCGACATATTTTATTATTCTTATCTTATGTGTGTAAGTTGTGAGGTAGGTAGTAATATGAGGTAATACTGGTTTTGTTTTTTTTCAAGCTAGAGTGTTGTTTGTCATCATGACTTCAAGTGTCTTATCATTGGGAAAAGTTCACAGTTCCTGTCAATTTAAACAGTTTATATTCCCTCTTTATTTACTGTCAATTTTAGAGGGGGGGGGGGGGCCACATAATGTTGAGCTCCATGGCCACACTTTCTTAACTTTCGTGATGACTGCAGTAAAAGACTCCTCTGCTCGATTACTTCAATGAGTTCTGGAGCCACCTCACTGGTCGCTATCTGGACCCAGTAGTATGCTGTCAGCCTCAGGATTCAGTAGCTCAGGCCAAATGCTGCCTCAATGACTTTTGACCACCGTCCCTGAAACAAGAAGGTTGTACCTCCTATTTCAAAACTAAGTCATAATCCATTTCCACAATGAGCACAATACATAACAAACACTTGTGTTCAGTGCTGTAGGCCACTGCTAGCTTCATCTGAAACAAATTACACCAGTATACTTCTTCCTAATGGTTACTACGCCCCTGCCATTCCAGCATTATTTCTTCCTAGTCCATAAGATAGGTGTCAGTGTACTGTTTGGCAATCCCATGCAGTTTTACTTTTTTCCGACACCTCCTATTCAGGTTGGAGCAATATTTAGGCTTTTCTCAAGTTGGCCACTGAACTACACACATATATATAGACATAAATCATCAATTCACATTCAATTTTCATTAAAAAGATATCAAATATTTCAGCTTACCACAATTCAATGGAAATAATAAACAGTTTCGTTGACTGGCAATGAATATGCACAAATTCCGATCTGCCTCTTGTCCCAGGCTTTTATTTTAGAAAAAAAATATGCACTGGTGCTCAACGCACTGTTCTTAGTAGGTTTATTACAAGATGTGGCACGGAACAGACGCTCTGAACTGACTATATTGGCAGATCTAACCAATCATGCCATGTCTACACATCTTTTCAAAAAAGTACCCCTTCTATTCGTTTCGTTTCCCATAACAACATGAAAAAAACTAGTATTTGCAGTCCAACTAAACGTGTTTAGTCTTACATCTCATTCCCGCCAATCAAATAGGAGTTAACATGGTAGGCTATTTCCGTAACGTAATGTTTTTCAAAAACGTTATAAAAAAAATTTTATGAGCAGAAATGATTTCATGCTGTCAGGCACCCCCACTATTGTATTTTGGCCATAATTATTTTATTAACAGACTAAAGGCGTAACACATAACATATTCTTGGCTAGCAAGTCCTGCTGTACAATAATATATAAGTTAAAGCGAGCTACATGGTGGCGTTCAAAATATGTGTTTTCCAAAGATAGTCGTATATTTGTTTTTTACCACGCGTTCACTTCTATGTCATAGGGTGTCTTCTGTACTTTCAGGAGCTTAGATGTAAATCAGTAGAATTTCAGGTTTCCTAATAAGCATTTTTCATGTTTTAAAACCTGATTCTTGTAGTAGTTGTAGTGTTTTTCTGACACTGTTTATTTGAAAAAAAGTTAGTGCAGGCCTTACACGTGGGATTGGCGTTACTATTAATCGCGCGACGCGTGTAGTGTTGCATGCGTCCTTGCTTCCAGTCGTCCCTCTCTCTCTCCTGCTTTATCTGTCTTTTAGTTACGCCGTGTATGGAATGAATGAAATATTAAATCTAGGTCAGCTGCGTATCTCAAGGTTTTTCTTAGAAAGGCAGTACACGTTTCATTGAAGAAAGCGTGTAGTGATAAAGTAGGCTTTTACTATCAACGTGAAAGCGTTACAATTTGCAGACGAAGTAGAAAACAAGGGGGATTTCGAGTACAGTCATTGTGACAGCACTGTTCTTTACCATTCTTCTTTCCTTTTATTAAATTTATTTGTTAGGCTTTGCATTTACGTTTTAATTTATATATGTGGATTAGAATTTCTCACGACAATATCAAATAATTATACATACTATGTACTCTGATATAACTGATAATTAAAACTACAAGCGTAGCTTGTCTTATAGTTTAACCCTTCCCGTGGAATAAGTTATATTTTTAAAAAATCATCAATCCTCATGAATTAGGAATACGTGCGTATTCCGTCAACACTCATGAGGCTTCTAGCATTTATAAGTTAGTTTAGAAAAATATGTTCTCGTCTGATTATTTAGCAGTAAAATTAAATTCATTATAGCTACATTGTTGTTTAAGCTAGAAATTATAATTTATTCTGCTTTCCACTGAAACACGTCACTAGAAAATAATACAGACTTATGTATTAAGCGCTATGCACCAAATCTAACTAGTGAAATAAAATAAGCGATTTAACACTTTAAACACTTCACAAAATACTAGATATTAATATAATATATATTTACCTCCCCACACAGAACTACAGACTAAACCATGAACTAGAATACTGCAATCTAATGGTAGTCTAGAACTCGGCAAATGGCCAAGAAACTCAGACTTCGCCAAAACACAGATATATGATCTAGCACAGCGATCTGTCTACTGCGAATTCAGGAATTCAGGAGCAAGAATGAAAATCTAGTTTAACATTCTAGTTATATCTATTACCAGACCAAGAGGTAAACTTTTATTTCGCAAAACGAAATAATCCCCCTTCCGTCTATATCACTTACGTAACTAGAAGAGGCTGTCGTAAACTGCCACTTTGCGTCTCTTTCACCTCCGTCTAAGAAACGGCCGTAGCGCTAAGTGTCAGATGCAAATGTAGACAACTTGTCTGCAATGCAGAGGCAGTTTTCGCACCTCACGCTGACCATGGCCCACACTGAGTGTCGTGTCAGGTGGAATTTCCAGACAAATGTCTCAAACTGCACCGTAGAGGTGTCAGTTATCGCGCTTTTCCTGAGCGCTCAGCCGAAGAAACCGCGCCTGTCAGCGGAAAATGCAGACATAGTCTGCTCGTATGTCTGAGATAAGCGAAAGTCACAGTTTCGTGTCCTGACATCTAATGCAAATAGAATGCATTTTAACGCTCTCCCGTCTGTGTAGAGACTGACACGTTACGTCATAACTGCGTTCTCAGTTTAATCAGCAATGAAATGCGTTTCTAAATGAGAAACGAAACTGGCGAAAGTGAGAATGGGAAAAATATTATTTCTCGCAAACGAATGGATGCGAAAAATACAGGAAAAAAGGTAAAGAGTGATAATAAAAATAGAGGATACGGGTGACAGAAAAAGAAGAAGATATAGGCAATTTAATGATCATAAAACCTAGATGACAGTAGCAGACAGGTACCCTGAGAACAACTTCATCAACAATTAGACTCAGGGACTTGCATAGCTGACCTCACATCTGTAGACAATTAATACTTAACCTTTTAACATCTAAACCCACCACACTCTTAACTGGAACCACCAAAGAAATATAATAACGAGAAGAGAAAGAGAGCACAGAGAAGAACGGCGGAGGAGGTTGCCAAGGTTTGCGGGGATCTCGTGAGAAAACGCGAAATAGACTTTGACGAGCAAAAGTTACAGTCCAAAGCTCCATATGGACCAAACAGAAATGATAAATAGAATATTTAATAACGTAGTTACACAGCACTACATACGCCACCAGTAATCTACTACTACTTTCAGGGGCACATTTTTAAAAAAAAAACACGTTTATGATTGAAATTGGCAAACAGTAAATAGTCCATCAGAAGAAATACAAATCCTCTGAAAATTATCTCAATTCATTGCGATAAAATAACAGGCACACACAAGCGCTGCCAGATGACTCTAGCATGCCCTTATCTGTGTCACGAGATTTCTCCCCTTGCTCTGCAGTGATGGCCCACCAGTGGCCAAACTTCAGAGTATCTACTGAGGGTCTTCAAAGGTTTCTACTTTTAGCTCAAGATTACTCTTGGCGGAGATGTGAAATGAAGAACGGTGCTTCAATTCTAGGAAGCCTCTGTAAAGACGTTATTTCTTACTACACCTGTAGTACACCACTGTAAAGTATCAGTCTGTCTGCTCTGTAAGGAAGAGTGGTGTGTTGTTGAGATCAGGCATGCTCCAGTCTACCCAGCTGTAAATGGGTAACTCACCCTAGTCCTGAGTTAGGGAAGGCAAAGGCTCCAGGGGGAAGCAGGCCCTGAACTTGGTCACTTCAGCCGACGCAGGATGGTGTATGTATGAAGTAGAAGTGTAGAGTGTGATTACCGCGAATGGTGTGCTGTTCGTGTGCTGACCAATATAACCACTCATACACATGTGTCTACAAGGCACCAATGCAGACTGCTGGAATCTTAGTTTACTCAATTTATTCAGACGTACACACTGGGACATACGAGTACATCATGGTTCGTTGACATATCAATTTGTAGGTATACATAGCAGATCTGAAGTCATGACACATTCAGAAATAATGGCAGTACATCAAAGTTCAATGTCATGATACATTATGGCCGCATTCCCTTATCTGACTAAACGCGTCAGTGAAGGAATCGATAAATAACTAAAGTTACTTGACGTCCATAGTTTGTAGTATAGATTATGAAACCACGAAGGGGGGTTTCTAGCAGGATTGAGATCTCTCTGTCACTGTCCGATAATAAGATAAATAATCTGTTCTCTTGGCAGTGATCAAAACATATGATGACCGAAATCCAACATGGCTACCTCCCTGAGTTGTCGTTCACTCATGCATAGGGAGGAGAATATAAGCCAGAGTTAATTTGTAATGGGTATATAAAGGATTTCATAAATGTTTCCATACAGCTCTACGGTGATCAGGTTAATTTCACGTAGCCATAACCGCTGCAGGAAAATCTGTCATCTTCGTCGATACCAAACACGAAACTAGCATAACGAAGCACCAAAAGTCAAGCTAGGCCTAACCGACGAGAGATCATCAAAATAGGAGCTGGGTTTACCTGGAGTCCGAATCATCTATATACTGACATAAGGAGAGTCTCGAACACAAACTATCGTAGAGACACCATCTCCTTCAGAAGAAATACCACTTCGTAAGACATTTTTTCCTGACGAAAGAACCAGCTCTAGAAAAACGTACCCCGCCATTTGTAAGCAGTACATCGGAACTCCTCACGACTTGTCAAGACAACTCATACTTCCGCTAGACCGGAATACAAGAATCTAGTCCCTCCTACCCATCCAAAATATACAATATAGGACTGATTCTACTTGTACTAATAATATGTAATACATATGAATTCAGGCCATAAACACAATAAGCAAATTAATATATTTTCTGGCCCTAAAAAATAAGTACAAACGCAAGCGCACTATCCTTGCGCCGGATCAATATCCAGAACGATTACTCCTATAATCAAAAGTGTGAATCAAACATGGATTATCTCGCTTTTACCATAGACAGCATTTTCATACACAAATGAATGCATGTCTATATTTTCCCATATTAAATAGCCATATCAATTTTTATAAAATGTGCGTCAAAATATGCACGCAACAGATTACCACACCCCTCGGAAAAAAAAATGGTACATTTTTTTTTTTTGAAATACATCTAGGAGCAACATACAATAGGCTCACAACGCACCAATAACAATGCGCAGATGATAAGCATAAGTTTTATGACCTTAGAGAAAGTACTTCTCTAAGTATAAATATTTCCAGAGAGGTGTCACCAACGCATACTACAATATTAGCAATGACACAATTTCCACATTAGTTTATACGTAAATTTCATCTAAGATATCTTAACATCATGATCATCAAAGACGAAAACCATTGAAAAATCAGCGGTGAATACATATCAATGAACCGCTAAGTAGTGTTACAATCAATATATGATATATTACATATGTGTACACATTTCAACATAGAAACAACTGTATCAAAGTTGTATAACAGTTATGAATCATGTGGGCATCTAGACAAAATATCTGCCATCACATTTTCTGACCCACGGATAGCTCGCACCGAAAAAATGAAATGGCTGTAGAGCAATCGCGTATCGCGTTGATCTCGCGCTCTTCAGATTTTTACTCTGAATAGCCGTAAGAGCCTTCTGGTCAGTTTCCACAATGAAATGCGCGCCCAGAAGAAATCTTTGCAGTTTAAGGATTGACCAAACCATAGCCAATAATTCACGGTCTAGGACCGAGTAATTCTTCTCTGCGGCATTTAATTTCCGAGAAATATACATCACCGGATGCAGAGTTCCAGAGTACTCTTGCATTAGTGCAGCTCCAATCCCGGTGGATGAAGCGTCACTACGAAGAATAAATGTCTTATCCTTAGAAGGTAATACTAGGATAGGTGAAGTAGAAAACATAGTTTTAACCTTATCCAAAGAGGATTGACATTCTTGAGTCCAATGGACTACATTAGGAGACCCTTTCTTTAGCAAGGAAGAAAGAGGTGACATAATGGAGGACAGATTCGGGATGAATCGTCCATAAATTGTATTAGACCTAAGAGACTTCGTACTTGCTTTTTAGTCTTAGGAATAGAAATGTTAAGTATCTTACTTGTATTATGGTCTTCTGTTTTTAGGAACCCATGACCAACATGGTGTCCTAAGAAAGATATTTCGCTAAAACCAATACATGCTTTCGATGGTTTCGCTGTCAGGTTATGCTCGCGTAAGATAGACAATAGTTCATTTATACCATTATAGTGATCGTTCCAAGTATCACTGAAAAGACAGATGTCATCAAGATACGCAATGACATCTGAGCGATGAGATAGGATTCGACGCATCATGCGTACAAATGTAGCAGGGGCGTTCATAAGACCGAAAGGCATGAAATTCCATTGGAATAGACCCCTAGGCGTCGAAAAAGCAGTAAACGGTTTGGCGTGTTCGGATAGTGGAACTTGCCAATATCCCTTAGACAAATCGAGTTTAGTAAAGAAGTGAGAATTCGATAGTCTCGTAAGTAGCTCTTCTAGTAAAGGCATAGGCTCAGCATCGAATTTAGTCACTTGATTCAATTTGCGATAATCCACGCAAAGACGTATGTTATTGTCTTTTTTCCGTACTATAACCATCGGCGAAGAATATGCTGATGTGGATAGTTCTATAATTTTTAACTCTATCACCTCATCTAACTCTTTCTCTACCTGTGCTTGAAAATGTATTGGAATAGGATACGGTCTGACTCTTATAGGACTATGGTCAGTAAGAATAATGTCATGTTGAATGACATCAGTTTGACCAGGAATGTCAGTAAGGACATCCTGAAATTGTTCTAACATAGTAGAAACTTGTTTCTGCTCTCCTGGAGATAATTCTGGAGAAATTGCAACATCTTTCCATGATTCATTAGAGTGAAGAGGAATCATTGGAAAAGGTAAATTTACATCCGAGAAACTCGTTTCCTCATCCTGTATTACTGACAGAGATGAGTACTGTCCATGTTGGACTGGAAAATCGTCCGTTGCCTGGAAAACAGGTTGTAAATAATCAGGACGTTCATGGAATTCCGTGAGCATGTTGATGTGGAAGGTTTTACGCTTCCCGTCAATATCGACGATATAGTCAACATCGGAAACCTTTGATATTATATCGTACGGACCTTTCCAAGAAATGAGAAGTCTATTTTCCCTACAAGGTAGCAAGACAAATGCTTTGTCACCTGGACAAAGTTGACGCAAACATCTCTTTTTATTGGCAAATTCCTTGCCTTCTGTTTCGCAAATTCAGAAGAAGCAGTTGCCAATTTGCATGCTTCAATAATCTTTGTGTCTAAGTGCGATGACATATTCATAAGAGGATTTTGTGTCATCGACAATATTATCAGCAGTTATAAGATCATGAAGTAAGGACATAGGACCTCGCGGTTTCGCGCCAAAGACAAGTTCAAAGGGAGAAAATCCTGTATGTTCGTTGGCGACCTCTCTATATGCAAAGAGAGCCGCGGGTAAAACCCTATCCCAATCCTGAGGATGATCTTCTGTTATCTTACCTAGTAGGTTTTTCAGAGTTCTATTCAAACGTTCCACCATCCCATTGGACATAGGATGATAAATACTACTCAGCGATCTCTCTATCTTCAGAGTCGACATTACTTGAGACATGGTATCCGATATGAGTTGGGTACCATGGTCGGATAATATTTCTGCTGGAAACCCTAGACGAGAAAATATTAACCAAAGAGCATCTGCGATATCAGCAGTAGTTATGCTCTTTAGAGGAACAGCCTCCGGCCAACGTGTGCACATATCAACACACGTCAAAATAAATTGGTGTCCTCTAGCAGACTTTATCTTAAATGGACCAATGATGTCTATCGCCATTTTTTGAAATGGCCGAATGGGAATGTCTGCAGCCTGAATAGGTGCATCATGGCGTGGACCTCTGGATTTAATCTCTTGACATACTTTACAAGATCGACAATAGATTCGTATGTCCTTATTCACAGCAGGCCAAAAGAAAGATTGAAGAACTCTAGCTTTAGTACGGGAAAAACCCATATGTCCAGCACACTGCGAATCATGAGCGTGCTGTAAGATTTTAACTCTCATATTTTTAGGCACAAGGATTTGAGAATGAATGGACTTAGCGGAGTCTTGTACCATACGTACAAGTACGCCATTCTTCATCGTAATCCAAGATTTACGATTTGTATCCTTATTCGGATCACCTTTTGTTGCCAGAGTAAAGAATTTCTTTAGAGTAGGATCATCTTCCTGCTGTTTGATAAAGGAATCGTGGGAAATCTCCAAGGGATCATCTTGGATCTGCGCATCATCATCTTCAGAATGTGAAGATTGTGGCATATTGAGAGCTTGAGCCCTAGTGATTACTGCATTAGCAGATTGCATATTAACATTTTCCCAATTAGAAATTTGCTGTGGAGTGCATTCTTTCACTCCATGAATGCGACCGATGATAAGATCAGCGATCGGATTCGGCAAGAGACATGCTTGCACCTCTCCTGTAAAGAAAGGCGTAGCAATATTGATAATGGCAGTGGAGTACTTCTCCAATGTGCCACCAAATGTTACACATTTGACTATATTGCCTGTAGCTCGAGAAGGATTTACGAGTGATTGCCTCACTCCAATGGTAGTGCACCCCGAGTCGAAAAGAATTGATACCGGAGTACCATCTATTAAGCCCCTATTAAAGACAAGAGCACCCCTTCCATTATGCGCGATTGACGCATGGAGAGCGGGAAGTGGGTGACCGCAGCTTAAAGTAGACACTGTGGTTGGATCGAATAATGTTTTGCATTGCGAACACTCAGATGCTCTAGCAAAATCAAAAAGCGGAATTCGCTACACTATTGGAGTCTTTTTTATCATTATTCTGATTATCGGTGTCGTGGAACTCCTGTTGTGCAGAGTTTGCCTGGTAATACGATTTACCATGTCTTTTGTGGTGTGATCTACCTCGGTTATAATTGTCTCTATAATTATTATTGCCTCTGTTATAACCCCTATTTGGGTTTGAATCATAATATTCATGATCATAATCATCATGCTCATTATATTGAGTATCCCTGTAATATTGTTTCTTTTGTCTCCATGAAGCACTTGGGTAGTTCCTATAGCTACTCCCTTTCCGAGAATTTCTAACATTATGGGCACCCCTCGCGTGTCGAGGACTATCAGCCCGATTCCAGTTCTTCGAAGAAGAACTCTGATTTGAGCGGTTATCTTGGTTTTGATATTTATCCCAATTAACCTTTTTATCAAATTTATTTTTAGCTCCTTGGAATTTGTGTGAGTAATTCTGATTATATTCTGTTGCCGAAGCAACTGGCATACTCTCTTTAATGTTAGAGTTACTAAGAATCATGTCAGGGTGTGCCGTGGCATACTGGTCACAATATTCTTCCATTTGCTTTATTGTACTAGGTTTACGCTCATGTAAGAACTCTAGGAATGATTTATTTACAGAAGACATGACCTTGTCTCTTAGCAATAAATCTGTAAGACCATCAAATGTTTTCTCTGTTTTGGATAATTCAATCCATCGTGAAAGTGTAATTCGTGCTTTTGAGATGAAATCTGAGAATTCTACACCTACCTCAGGTCTCATTGTTTTAAACAAAAGACGGTAACCTTCCTCAGACAGCTGATATCTCTTTATCAAAGCTGCCCTAACAGCATCATAATTGTCTTTGTCGGCCTCTTCAACGAAATATAACTTACTCAGAGACTCCCCTTTTAGATTTTCAGACAACTGATTCACATACTGTGATTTGTCAACATTATGAGATCGACAAGCCCGTTCAAATCTAGAAAGCCAAAATGTTATGTCATCACTGGTAGGGTTAAACGCTGGTACTTTGACCTTGTACACAAAGGGTTTACCATTACCACCAGATGCCTGATTAACATTACTCATACATGTCAATTTTAATTTCTCTAATTCAAACTCATGTTCTCTTATTGCTTTTCTCTCTTCAGCTTCTCTATCTAATCTTTTCTGTTCTGCAGCCGCTTCTAATTTTTTCTGTTCTGCAGCAGCAGCAACTTCTAGTTTTTTCTGTTCTGCAGCAGCAGCAACTTCTAGTTTTTTCTGTTCTGCAGCAGCTTTTTTTTCTTCTATTTGAAGTTTTCTCTCCTCAGCCGCAGCTTTTTTTTCCTCAGCAGCAGCTTTTCTTTCTTCAACAGCAGCAGCAATTTTTTTCTCTTCTGCAGCTAATGCTTTGTCATATTGAGCAACAGCCCATTGTTCTAAGTCTTTTCCAGTCTTATCAAGAGATTTTCCTTGTATAATGAAATAATCTAATGTAGACATATTGTCTTCTTAAATCAGAAACCTGAAAAAGTAAATAAATTACCCTCTTTCAAGTTAATGGGAGACAAGTCTATACCATAGACTTAGTCTTAGTCCAAACTTGTATGGTTTATAATAACCAATGATAACTTGAGTACCTGTGGACAACAATAATTGTATCTCAAATACTGTGGGGACAAGCCTTACAAAGGTCTTGTATACCTCACTGTAATCAAAGATCACTTGAGTACCTGTGGAAAAAATATTTCCTTTTACCAATCACTTTGGGAGACAAGCCTTACAAAGGTCTTGTATATTTTGTTATAAAACAATAACAATCAGAGAGTACTGATCTGTACTATACTATCAGTGTATACCACTATACGTCATATGTCAACTAAAGACATTACAAATGACAAACAAGAAAAGACAATCTGAAAACATTTGCAGAGATCAAATTAAATTAAATAGAAGAAATGAAAAAAATGATCACAGAAACCGTGATGATAACTGCAATAATAAAATGACAAGACAAATAACGCCACAGTGTATAAACATAAGGGTGTAAAAAACTGAAATGAAAGAAAAGATGAGACCTACAATTATACAAACAAATCAAACAAAACTAAGGAACACAAAATTATTAACAAAAACAACGAAGAAAAGAACACCTCATCACAACTAACAGAAATAGCAGCAAATTGTGACTAACAAATTTCCAATTAAGAAAATGTGTACCTATCGAATACTAGTACCAGACCAATGTAACTCGGCATACCTTGTACTAGTCACACAGAACATAAACTAATTTAATACATAACAAATAACATGTAAGCATAAATAGCATATAGCATACAATATCATTTATGTATGAATGGAATGTGTTGCAGGTATAGTGTTGTAAAGCAGGCACAGTTTATTTAAATAATAATAACTTGCCACTTTATTCAGTAATAGATTTAATTCTAAACTATTACACTGTCAATTTTTTCTCTTTTGAGCATATGAAGATCCAACGATGAACTATGCACTTTATTTTTAACAACACTGTGATTCTTCTGTACGTTGAGAAATGTCAACAATATTGCTCCAGATATTTTCTACACTTGATACCACTGTCCTGTGTAATACTGTCTGTACAGCGAAAAACTGTCAACAAGTGCTGACCTAGATACAGCATCCTATCGGTAATACAGGTCAAGCTGACATCGACTGCATAGCTGTCCTACTGGTGTTGATGTGTTCAAACAAATGTTCTTTCAGCTGTAAACTGTGATTCTCAACACAAAACTGCGTAAGCTGGACCCAGGAATCTGGCTCGCCACTGTAAAGACGTTATTTCTTACTACACCTGTAGTACACCACTGTAAAGTATCAGTCTGTCTGCTCTGTAAGGAAGAGTGGTGTGTTGTTGAGATCAGGCATGCTCCAGTCTACCCAGCTGTAAATGGGTAACTCACCCTAGTCCTGAGTTAGGGAAGGCAAAGGCTCCAGGGGAAGCAGGCCCTGAACTTGGTCACTTCAGCCGACGCAGGATGGTGTATGTATGAAGTAGAAGTGTAGAGTGTGATTACCGCGAATGGTGTGCTGTTCGTGTGCTGACCAATATAACCACTCATACACATGTGTCTACAAGGCACCAATGCAGACTGCTGGAATCTTAGTTTACTCAATTTATTCAGACGTACACACTGGGACATACGAGTACATCATGGTTCGTTGACATATCAATTTGTAGGTATACATAGCAGATCTGAAGTCATGACACATTCAGAAATAATGGCAGTACATCAAAGTTCAATGTCATGATACATTATGGCCGCATTCCCCTATCTGACTAAACGCGTCAGTGAAGGAATCGATAAATAACTAAAGTTACTTGACGTCCATAGTTTGTAGTATAGATTATGAAACCACGAAGGGGGGTTTCTAGCAGGATTGAGATCTCTCTGTCACTGTCCGATAATAAGATAAATAATCTGTTCTCTTGGCAGTGATCAAAACATATGATGACCGAAATCCAACATGGCTACCTCCCTGAGTTGTCGTTCACTCATGCATAGGGAGGAGAATATAAGCCAGAGTTAATTTGTAATGGGTATATAAAGGATTTCATAAATGTTTCCATACAGCTCTACGGTGATCAGGTTAATTTCACGTAGCCATAACCGCTGCAGGAAAATCTGTCATCTTCGTCGATACCAAACACGACACTAGCATAACGAAGCACCAAAAGTCAAGCTAGGCCTAACCGACGAGAGATCATCAAAATAGGAGCTGGGTTTACCTGGAGTCCGAATCATCTATATACTGACATAAGGAGAGTCTCGAACACAAACTATCGTAGAGACAACATCTCCTTCAGAAGAAATACCACTTCGTAAGACCTTTTTTCCTGACGAAAGGACCAGCTCTAGAAATAAACGTACCCCGCCATTTGTAAGCAGTACATCGGAACTCCTCACGACTTGTCAAGACAACTCATACTTCCGCTAGACCGGAATACAAGAATCTAGTCCCTCCTACCCATCCAAAATATACAATATAGGACTGATTCTACTTGTACTAATAATATGTAATACATATGAATTCAGGCCATAAACACAATAAGCAAATTAATATATTTTCTGGCCCTAAAAAATAAGTACAAACGCAAGCGCACTATCCTTGCGCCGGATCAATATCCAGAACGATTACTCCTCTAATCAAAAGTGTGAATCAAACATGGATTATCTCGCTTTTACCATAGACAGCATTTTCATACACAAATGAATGCATGTCTATATTTTCCCATATCAAATAGCCATATCAATTTTTATAAAATGTGCGTCAAAATATGCACGCAACAGCCTCATAGGAATTTAAGAAATCAAGTACTACAGCTGATAGGATCCAGGCAATGTAAACTTTCTATCTTCCCAGACCTTCTATGAGGAAAAAGAATTGTGCTCGTTTTGAGGTGCCCCCAACCGATTTAAATCAGTATAATATTACTTCAATAGCTCTGTTTATGTGTATTTAAAATGACTGAGACATACGGGTGCAGTTCACTCAAAAAATAATTAAATCAACTATAAATTTGTATATATACAGATAACAAATTTAATAATCAATTATAGTTAACATTGGAAAATAAATAAAGGAAATTTTAGCCTAAAGGGTTCATCATAGGTGATGGTCTTAGGCTCTAAAATGTTTGGTTTAAGAGTTCACGTGGCAGCTTTAAGTGAGTACTTAACTACCAATAAGATGTCGGTTGGCTTCTGCTCCAGCTGATGTGTTTTTTGCAGGTTGTAGATTGGTTCATACTCGTCACTGGTCAAGTCTGGTCGCTGTAACACGTCCCTCGTAGTATCGTGGGGTAATTACGAAGATGGTCCAGCGTCTTCAAGGCCGGTCTGATGTTGGTGTCTAGCTTTGACTGAAGGCCACTTAAATCGCACACTTGTTCCACAGACTAGTACCACCAATTGGTACTACCGACTATTATCGTGAAATGAGAGAGAAACAAATATCCCTCCTAAGTATTGGGTCGCCTTTCATTCCACCGTCGGCGTCTGTGGCCTAATGGATATGAACGCAGTTTCATAATCCAGATATACCAGGTTCGAAACCTGCTGCAGGCGGTTTGGTAGCAGATCGCTTTGTGTGGATTTTTAACAATGGTATAAGCGCCGTACCGTTCAGAAAGCAATGGCAAACTACTGAATGAAAAAAGTGCCTAGAAAAATCACAAACAGCCAATAAAAGCTGGGGTTGATTGCCACGTCCTGTAAAAGATAAGCAACTAACTTTTTCATTCCACCATCCAATCTGCCTCAGTACTTTACCCTATCTGAGCATTATTGTTAATCCCAGTGAGCGGAAAATACGCATTGCATTTATGTAGAACATGTTTACATATACATATGCTCTGGTTTATAAGGTTAATATAATTATTTTGTACATTATTTCGTTCATAATTCACTCCCTGCTTCACATGGAACTTACGACTACATCTGCTTTTGGCTCTCTATGAGAAACCCGTATGAAGCAATCAACAGCTCTTGCAGTAATGGTTTATGAAACCATCATTCTATATGCTGAGGTTGCCAGCCTCGTATGAACTTGAAGATCCACCAGCAATTTTCACATGTTAAGACTGCAAAATATAGAATAATAAAATGTACAACTTACCCCAAATATTTTTGTGCATACAGACTTCTGGCTCAGAAAATAGTTTCGGCAACTTGTTTACGATGCCTCTTACACGTGGTCTGAGGTACTACTTTACAATAGAATCCCACTGTGACTTCGCGTTCTGGTTCCTAGGATTCCGGGCTTTCTGTATTAATAAAGGTAGAGTTTTCTTGCTGTTAAAGTCCCAAAGATGCTCAAATGCGTTGTCCAGTCCTTTAACGTAGAATCCTTATTCTATTATTTATTCTGGCTTGTCCGGCTGTCTTCTTGACGAGTTGAATTATCAGTGTTTTAGACTCAGAATGTGCTAGATTATAAGAACATTCGGCCCACCCATCCACGTCGCTACTATATGATAAGGCTCCAGTCAGAAATGTTGTATTTTAACATCTCAAATGCCAATCAAATAGCATTCAACTTGCGTATTTTGGTAGGGGCTGTCCCCACAACCCTCTCTTAGAAAATCTATGTGTGACACATAAATGTGATTTTTTTTCACAAGTCACTCCCAAATAAGGTATTTTCTCTTCCGTTGATATTGCTCATTGTAAAGAAGTTATACGGCCACCAGTGTAAAGTTCTGTTGTTTGCGACTCCACTGTAAAGAATCGAGTGTGGTGTAAAGAACCTCACTGTAAAGTATGATGGCTGGTAGTACTGTTGTATTCAAAGAGGTGCTGTCACCGTGAAGACAGACACAGGTCAACTCGACCTACACAGGGTAGTGTAAACATTGAAGTGAGAGTACATTGTACGCGAATGGTAGAATGGTTCTGAAGAGTTGACAACTTGGTAACAATATATTCATACTCTCACATGTAGAAGTCAAGGATTACTGGAACTACTGTGTTCTTTTTATAATATTTAATGAGACGCACACTGGAACAGTACGTGTATGGTTACAGGAACACATGACGACATAAACAGCATGGTGTTGATCAATGGTGTATCATCTTAAGTTAGCATACATGCTGGATAACCTCATACTGGAACATTTGTAGACAAGCATTCAGAGTTCTATAGTTAATCCACATCTATATATATATATATATCAGGTTGTACTGACAAATCACGTCAGTTTATACATAATGTTCATAGTGACTCTTGTACAGAATCTCTCTTAGCATGAGTGTAGCTTGTACTCTAGCGTAGATTCTTTCAAATAGCATTCAGCACATATCTTCGGAGTAAATGCTAAATCTCCCATAATAGATCTTTCTTTCATAACTGTGATCTCTGGATCATTATCGGGTAGTAAGGGACAACCCTGTTCTCTGATGAATGATTGACAATAATTCGGATTCCAAGATGGCTTCCTTGGTCCTTAACATCGCTCACACAACGGTGAGATGACAAAACTTCTAGAAAGATTCAATTCATAAGGGTATCAAAGTTTCCACCAATATCAGCATTATCTGTCCTCATAATTGCTGTGTAGAAACATTCTTAGTGCTGCTAAACGATATGTCGTTCTGACATCTGAACATAAGTAGATTCATGTAGGCCTAAACATAACCCATCGTAAGCCTAGGAACGAAGTCAGTAAAAGTACGTTTACCTTGGCCAAGAATCAATAGCAAGCACAAAAACACTTTTCTGGCGTAATAGAAACAATACTGGGGAACACATAGACTAAAACAGTCCTAGAAGACACAATCTTCTTCCCCATGATAACTTGAGATCACAAAACTTTGGACCGCCCGACATTGGCGTCCCGCCAGACTCCATAACCGAAGAACACACTCTCTTATCTTCATCCGCTCAGAGTGTAAGAACAAATAATCCAGCCCAGACACACAAAGATAACATGATATAAGACGGAATCGTCTCAAACAGACAAACAGTAAACCTAGATTCGGACTTTCAATATTCCTGCAAAACCTTAAGCGAGAACAATCTGTTTCCAGCTATAATAGAAAATCTAGATTCCTCCGCTTGTTCAATCCACGGAAACAAAACAGGAACCGATCACTCAAAGAATAAAATACACATTTACTATTCTGAGTTATTCCCCTTTCTTAAAAGTTGTAAGTTCATAAATAAATATCCTTTTATCACACAGATAGTTACATTTTCATTTGTAATCATATCAACTGTAATCTGTGCGACATATAAAAAATATGTACGCAACAGACTACCGCAACCCCCGGGAAAAAAATGAAATTTTTTTTTCTCTCTCTGAGAGCCACATAAAATAGCGCCCCCCCCCCCCACCCCCCCCCCCCCCCACCTCCCAACGCACATATGATGCGCAGATGAGAAGTATCAAGAATTTATAAAGCCAGATTAAGGCAAAGTCGCATTATAGGTCGACTGGTGAGAATATATATCTCAACATCTCAGAGAAAGTATTTCTCTAAGTGTAAACATTTCCAGGGAGTTGCCACCAATGCTTATTACCATATTGGCAAAGACACAATGCATACAATAATTTCAATAACCATTTCATATTAGGTTTCATAAGTTCACGATTGGCAAAAGAAACATCATCAAAGAATTAGCAGTGAATCAAAATAAGTGAACCGCTAAGTATTTATACAATCAACATATCATACAAAGGACAGACATAAGTCTGGAAGTGTATCAGGAAATCTTGGACTCATGTTGGGATCTACCGTCATAACGAGATCTATCAAAATTATTATCTCTGTTGAGACCATTGCTCCTGTTTACACTCCATTTACCATAGTTACGAAAAGTTGTGTTAATACCCTTATGATCAGTAGGACTTTGTTGTCCACAAAAATAATTATTATGAGATTGGTAACCTCTATTGAAGTTCCCACTGTCACTGGGACCAAAAAATTGAGCATCATCAAATTTCTTCCAGTTCTTTGAAAAAGAACCATTACGTGAAAAAGGAAGATTAACACGTGATGAACGCCCTTGGCGCTGTTCATAACTACGCCTATCTTTTCTAGCACAATTGTTGTTATTTTTGCCTGTGGCAATGTGCTTAACAGATGGATCGTACTGCTTGGGCTGAGTACGATGTATACTAGTAGTTTTGTTTTCTTTTTCTAACTTAACAGGAATCTGAAAATTCGATCCACGGTTTCCCTGAGGAATCTTATCATGACACTTATCAAAGTCCTCACCATGATCTAAACTTAATTCACCTTTGTTGGCCTCACGCCAACTCCCATTAGAGGCAGTATCGTTATTTCGTGGGAAACCATATTTTCCACGAAAGGATTTGCTTGCATTGAGTGCAAGGGGCTGACTCTTTGCATTAGCAACATGTTGAACATCATGTTTATGTTTAAATCTATCCACCTTGGTAGTAGATAACATTCTATTGTTCAACACAATATCCAATAACCCATCAATTCTGTTGCGAAGTTTTGCAATTTCTACCTCTGAGATAGCTTTTTGCTTAGCAAGGGCTTTATGTATTTTCTCGTTGGTTCTAACTTCCCAGTTTATAATCTAACTTTGTAACATGTAACTGAGATACTAGATTTTTCTCTCTAGCAATACTATCTTTAAGATCGTTACTCAACTTTTCCTTCTGAGATGTGGTTTCTAAAACCTTAGCTTTCTCTTGAACAAGTTCAAGTTTCAGTGCTTCTATAGCACTATGATGACTAAGTTCATCAATCTTTTCAGAAACAACCATATCCTTCTCATTCACTACCTTTATTTTTTTCTGTTCCATAGACGACATCTTCTCCTCATGCAAGTTCATATTTGCTTTCCTTTCTTCAGCTTCTAATTCCTGTTTCTTCATTTCCACTAACTCTGACTTCAACTTCTCATTCTCTAATTTCAAATTTCGAATCAGAGTTTCAAATGTATCATTATTTTTCATCAACTCAACCTTTGATTTCTCATTGTCCATTTTAACCTGTTCTAGCTCACTAACAAGAGCTTGTTCTTTATCAAGAAGATTGTTCTTCATTGAACTCATCTCATCTTGCAGCTCCTTTTTCTCCATAAGTAATTTTCCAATATTGTTTTGTTTTTCCTCAGTCACTTTCTCCTGTTGACACAGAACCTTTCTGAGTTCTTGATTACCCCAATCAAGCTCTGCTACTCTTTTATCCAGGACTTTCATGTTCTGCTCCATCGTAATGTGCTTAGTAATCTTTTCTTTCAAAAGAGTTACCTCAGATTCCAGGCTCTGAATTTGAGCCACATGTGTATTGCAATCATCTTTACTCTCTTCTCCAATATCTATGTTCATTAATGAGGTCACCTCATTATTAACCAACTCATTTCTCTCTCTGTCAAGTTTATTTTGTATTAATTGTCTTAATGAGGTAACTTCATCTTCTAACTCTTTTTTCTGTCTAAGAGAGAATTCACCAAATTTCCTATTATCCGCTATCAATTCCGTCACTTTACTCTTCAATGTAGCATTTTCATCATTCATTTCTGATAACTTATCAGTAAGAGCTTTCTTATCACTTCGAAGCTCATTTATGGTTTTTTTCAAAGTAACAATATTACTACCTTGAGCCGTAAGTTCAGCTTCCTTGTAAAAAACAGTAGATATAAACTTAGAAAGTCTCACTGCTTTCTCTGTTGAATAGCCGTATTTATAATAACAACTAGCATATTCTTGAAGACCATCACTCGCCTGAAGTAGGAAATGCTCTGTGGCATAATCCTCACAGTCTTCACCAAATAAATGTAATTTTTTTCTTCCTTCCTGAAGAAAATAATGTACCCCATCCATCATTTTTGACATTATGTCTGATAATGTGAGATCAGTTACCTGAAATAATAATACCTTATACCAACCTCAATGGGAACTAGTCTTTCAATAAAGATCTAGTATAAACAGTTCACTTTACACCAAACACTGTGTGACACAAGTCTCTAACAAAGAGCTTGTATAATCACCTTTATAATCTAAGTACCCTATAATATCAATAGTGTATGATTACATATATATTTCAAGATAATATAGCAACAAGTTCTTAATCACTGGATTAATCAGCACACTATCACAATGTCTGTGTGAGACAAGCCTTATCAAGGTCTTGTATATTTCTTTGAAAAATAACAATTATAAATTGTTGCAACACTCTATAACATAAGTGCAATGCACAAGAAATAGTGTCTTATCTAATCAACTGTGTACCTTTAGTAACAGCCATCAATCATCAGTTGATTCTTTCACATAAATCCATATGATCAACTATATTTTAAATAGTGTATGTCGATCAAAAACATAACAAAACAATTATACAAGACAACATGAAAACATTAAAAAATAAACCGCAAGAGGATAACAAATACAAATAACGCCACAGTATATAAATATAAATGTTGTATGAAACTGAAAGATAGAAAAGGGTAGACCAACAAATTACAAACAAATCAAAACAAAACTAAAGAATGTGAAGAAAATTCCGAAAACAACACTGACCATATCGTCACAACTAACCAAAAAAAAATAGCAACAGCAGTCGCTTTGCAAATTCCAGTATCGGAAATTTGCTCACCCTATAGAAAACGCTCACAATAGACGACCTCTATCACGTGGTATGATCTAAGGGAGACTCCGCCCAACCGAAAACCCGCAGAATACAAACAAATATGACATATAAACATGTAAACATAAATGTACATATAGCATAAATATTTATAATATAATGTAATGTAATGTGTTGCAGATAGAATGTGTTGCGAAGAAGGCACAGTTATACGCAATAATGCTACAGTACTATGGTACTTTATTAAATAATCAAATCTGGCCTAAATCATAAAAGTTCAACAAAAACTATGGCAGTGCAGGAGAATCCACTGTTTACAGTTCCTCAGAATCACAAGTAAGACTTCTCGCTTCAGTTGCACTGTACATTTTGCAAACACTGTCAAATATATGTTCCAACTCTGATGTGTAATGCTGTCTTTTCCAAACAAACTTGCTGTGTAACGCTGTCTGTTCTATGGCAAATGTCCATCAACAAAAAATGTCAACAAACGCTGACCTAGTTACTGTATACCTCGATAGGACAGGTCGCGCTGACATCGACTGTAAAGTTGTATTGCTGGTGTTTACGTGTGTCGTAACAGGCCCCAAGGAATGGTCTGGTCTCAGTAGCTGACTTCTCAAATATGTCCACTGTGCAGGTTGACCCAGGAAGCTGGCACACCACTGTAAAGAAGTTATTTCTTACTACACCTGTAGTACACCACTGTAAAGTTCTGTTGTTTGCGACTCCACTGTAAAGAATCGAGTGTGGTGTAAAGAACCTCACTGTAAAGTATGATGGCTGGTAGTACTGTTGTATTCAAAGAGGTGCTGTCACCGTGAAGACAGACACAGGTCAACTCGACCTACACAGGGTAGTGTAAACATTGAAGTGAGAGTACATTGTACGCGAATGGTAGAATGGTTCTGAAGAGTTGACAACTTGGTAACAATATATTCATACTCTCACATGTAGAAGTCAAGGATTACTGGAACTACTGTGTTCTTTTTATAATATTTAATGAGACGCACACTGGAACAGTACGTGTATGGTTACAGGAACACATGACGACATAAACAGCATGGTGTTGATCAATGGTGTATCATCTTAAGTTAGCATACATGCTGGATAACCTCATACTGGAACATTTGTAGACAAGCATTCAGAGTTCTATAGTTAATCCACAACCTGATATATATATATATATATATATATATATATATATATATATATATATATATATATATATATATATATATATATATATATATATATATATATATATATATATATATATATATATCAGGTTGTACTGACAGATCACGTTAGTTTATACATAATGTTCATAGTGACTCTTGTACAGAATCTCTCTTAGCATGAGTGTAGCTTGTACTCTAGCGTAGATTCTTTCAAATAGCATTCAGCACATATCTTCGGAGTAAATGCTAAATCTCCCATAATAGATCTTTCTTTCATAACTGTGATCTCTGGATCATTATCGGGTAGTAAGGGACAACCCTGTTCTCTGATGAATGATTGACAATAATTCGGATTCCAAGATGGCTTCCTTGGTCCTTAACATCGCTCACACAACGGTGAGATGACAAAACTTCTAGAAAGATTCAATTCATAAGGGTATCAAAGTTTCCACCAATATCAGCATTATTTGTCCTCATAATTGCTGTGTAGAAACATTCTTAGTGCTGCTAAACGATATGTCGTTCTGACATCTGAACATAAGTAGATTCATGTAGGCCTAAACATAACCCATCGTAAGCCTAGGAACGAAGTCAGTAAAAGTACGTTTACCTTGGCCAAGAATCAATAGCAAGCACAAAAACACTTTTCTGGCGTAATAGAAACAATACTGGGGAACACATAGACTAAAACAGTCCTAGAAGACACAATCTTCTTCCCCATGATAACTTGAGATCACAAAACTTTGGACCGCCCGACATTGGCGTCCCGCCAGACTCCATAACCGAAGAACACACTCTCTTATCTTCATCCGCTCAGAGTGTAAGAACAAATAATCCAGCCCAGACACACAAAGATAACATGATATAAGACGGAATCGTCTCAAACAGACAAACAGTAAACCTAGATTCGGACTTTCAATATTCCTGCAAAACCTTAAGCGAGAACAATCTGTTTCCAGCTATAATAGAAAATCTAGATTCCTCCGCTTGTTCAATCCACGGAAACAAAACAGGAACCGATCACTCAAAGAATAAAATACACATTTACTATTCTGAGTTATTCCCCTTTCTTAAAAGTTGTAAGTTCATAAATAAATATCCTTTTATCAAACAGATAGTTACATTTTCATTTGTAATCGTATCAACTGTAATCTGTGCGACATATAAAAAATATGTACGCAACACTCATGTTTACAACCCACCACTTCATAGATCTATCACTGATAATATCTTTCAAGACTGACAACTTATCGTAACTATAGCCCACGACAAATCTGCCCGGAAGCGATTATATCATTTCCATGCTCCAAAATCCTATGCGCTATCCTAAGTGCGTGTCTTTAATCTGTCACCAGATTGATATTTTCCAACACGTTCCTATGCGAAGAAACATTTATCAACCCGGCCAGACATAAAATATTATCAGTGATACGACTACTGACTGTGGACATCTCTGCTTTCTTTACGTATTAATCCGGGCGCTCCCATTCACTATCTGGTCGGAAATGTGTTACACACTCATACTAAACCTTTCACTCTACAGATCTAGGAGTCAATATGGGATCAAACGAAAGTCAGTGATTGCAATAATTAGTAAAGATGGTCGATGAAGCCCAGACATGGCAAGAGTTGAAGGAAGAAAGTGTAAACAATGAATCGAAAATCACAACTGCTGTCAGAGTTGGGAAAAAAGAAAGAGAAGAGCAAATTACAGGATGGCACAGGAAAATGTAACGAATGAGGGTATTTCGTCACAATCTTGAAACATTCTGAGAATCGTAAAATAAGAATGCAAAACATTTACGACACACAACAGAAATGGATTCCAATGGAATCTGACTAAACAGCTTGATGATCTAGATTTTGCAGATGCCTTGGCTCATTTGTCTCGTAACCATAATCAGATGCAAGACAAAATGAAAATACTCGATGAGAGGTCACAGCCATTGGGTCTGAAAATACACAGGGAGAAGACAAAGATACTGAAAATTAATGCAGGAAATGATAACAAAGTTGAACTTGAAGAAACACCACTACACGATGTAGAATCGAATACATATCCTTGGCAGCAATGTAGACGGGGTTAGAGGGACAGGCGGAGATAGCAGGGTGGGAATACAGAAAGATGGAGGAGGGGCCTTTTATTTCATTGGGGAATATATGGAGATTGAGAGAAATCGAGCCCAACACAAAAGGGGGAGTCTTCAACTCAGGTGTCAGGTCGGTCCTATTATGTGGCTCTGGGGCATGGACAATTACAGAAACAGCAACCAGAAAGATACGGACTTTCATTAGTGGGTGCTTGCGTAGAATAGACAGTAATAAATTATATTAACACTATCAAAGCTAATGATAACTGTGAACTTCTCTTTAAGCAGTTTTGTGTAGATAAAGATGCAGAGCGTGTACGATTATCGCTTCACACTGGTGTAAGATGGTTGTCAAAGGGTAACTACTTAAAAACTGTTTGAACTGGAACTGTTTGATATTCTTATAATAATACAGTAGAACTCCATTTATCCGAACCCCAATTATCCGAACATCCAATTATCCGAACACTTTTTTGAGAAAAAAAAATCAGGTGCCACCAGTCATGTTAGACTACATTTTTGAATCTTTTGATGCTGCAAGCTTCAAATGTGTGCGAACAATTTGTAGAGGATGGAATGGGCTAATGTTCGGTCGCTTACGTACAGGAAGTCAGCTAGATCATAAAGTCAGTTAATATCTGGTTTACCAATCTAGTGTACGTGTGCGTTCTAGGCAGTACACTGGATAAACAGGCAGCTCAACTTAAAATAATTGTGTCTGCTACTACAGCAGAATAATTTTGGTGTGCAAGTATTTCTCTGTGCGATATGGCATCTTCCAGAAGGCCTAAAACATATAAAAGGAACCGCAATGTTTTGTCAATTGAAACGAAAACAGAAATTATCAAGAGACTAGGAAAAGGTGAAACTGTGTCTTCACTTGCGAGGATTTTCAATGTTGGGAAAGCTACCGTCTCTGACATCAAAAGTAACAAGGATAAAATTATGAGTTTTGCATCGAAATTGGATAGTGAAAATGTGTCGAAGAAACGTAAACCATGAGAAATGCGAGAGATTTGAAATTGGAAGAGGCTTTGTATATATGGTTTGTGCAAAGAAGAAGCAAAGGGGAAACTATCTCTGGCTCTCTATTGTGTGAAAAGGCACTTTAGTTCAACAATCAACTTGACTGTCCTCCTGACTTTAAGGCTAGCCAGGGATGATGGTTAAGAAACTTTAAATCTCGTCATGGCATACGAGAACTGGAGATTCAAGGGGAATCTTTATCTAGCGATGCAACTGCCGCTGAAAATTTTAAAGAAACATTCTTGGCTTTTTTGGAAGAAGAAGGTTATCACTCGATGATGTGTATAATGCCGATGAGACTGGCTTATACTGGAAATCATTGCCTCAAAAATCACTTGCATCTCAGCGCGAAGCAGCTTCCCCTGTGTTTAAAAAGTGCAAAGAGAGAGTAACAATTGTGGTAGCCGCGAATGCCAGTGGAAGTCATCGTTTACCGGTGCTAATGATCGGCAAAGCCAAAAAACCACGTTGTTTAAAGAATGTGACATGTCTCCCATTGTGTTACAAAGCACAGAAGAGTGCTTGGATGAATAGTGAAATATTTCTTGATTGGTATACAAATCAGTTCATCCCAAATGTGAAGAGGTTGAGAGAACAAGAAAAGAAAACTGGAAAAGTAATTCTTCTACTGGACAATGCACCATCTCATCCAGAGACGGATACATTGAATGCAGTTGATGCAAATTTTAAAGTAATTTTTCTGCCTCCCAATGTAACAGCACTGATTCAACCAATGGATCAGGGTGTTATAGCAAAGCTTAAAAAGATGTACAAGAAGGAAGTCCTGCGTCGTTTATTGTTGGCTGAAGATGAAGAAAGTGTGGTGGCGTTTTCCAAAAAGCTTAATCTCAAAGACTGCTGATATATGTTAGCTGATGCTTGGACCACCCTGTCACAAGATAATCTCAACAAGGCTTGGAATAGATTGCTTGGGAAAAAAGGAGGAAATGAAACTACTGTAGTGGACACAAATGATGATTGTATAAATGAAGTTGTGGAACTGTCTCAAGCAATGCCCGGATTTTCGGCCTGTGACAAAGATGATGCACACATGTGGCTAGAAGATGATAATGATTCTGGTTTTCAGTTTTTGAATGACGAAGAAATTTTGTCTTTTGTGCAAGAAGAAAACCAAATACATGTAGTGACCGATGATGAAGACACCTCAGAAGTACATGATGTACTTGTAGATTATGAAGAAAACCCAAAACGTCGACCGAGTCCTGAAGAGGCCTTTATAGCACTAGAAACAGCGATGGCTTGGTACGAGCGAGAAGATGACAGCTGTGCTACACAGCTTCTGCTGTTGAAGAGAATGCGGGACTTAGCAGCCAAAAGGAGACTATCCAGTTTGGTGCAAAAGAGGATTCCTCATTATTTTAAATAGTGGGTTACATCGTACAAGTACATGTATACGTAAGTTGCGCCTGGTTTTGAATCATTTGTAATGTTATTTTGAAAACATTTCTCTTTCTTAAAAAAAATAATTAATACAAGTAGTACATGCACTGCAGTGTAATGAAAGATTTTGGTGATACAGTGATCTAATACAGTGTGGGTATTATTATTACAGTACAAGTAAGTATGTTTTATAGTGTAATTTCCTTGTGATGGTTAATTATTTTTAGAAATATGTGTACATGTACTCGATACATTATGTAATCCAATTATCCGAACATTTGATTATCCGAACGATGCTCGGTCCCATGGGGTTCGGATAAATGGAGTTCTACTGTAGCTCCTTCAGTCATAACTGACTAAGGGAATGCACCCCTGAGGTGACAGTCCTCAGCAGCTTATTTTCATGGTGTTTCTTTTGACGTTTTCTCCACTCTTATGCTTGCTGTGAGAGTTTCTTTTCGCCCAATCTGAAGTGGCGCCGAAGATATATTCGCCACTTGGCGTGATCAGCAGCTTCATCCTCCCAAGTTGCTGGATTTATGTTCAGTGCCCTCGTGTCTCTCTTGCACACGTCTCTGAATTTCAACTCCGGTCGCCCAACTGTTCTGTTTCCCATCTGCCAGTTGTCCGTAGAAGATATCTTTATTGATATTCTTAGTGACTTTTTAAAAGACAAACCTGAAATGAAGCTTCTGTTAACAGTCGATGGTAAAGCTTTTGTGAGTTATTTGGCAGACTTTTTTTTTTTTTTAAACTAAGTGTATTAAATAAGCAATTTCAAGCAGCCAATATAACCCTTGCTGACTCAAAAACAAAGATATTTGGATCCATCACTTTTATGGAATTATGTCAAACGAATATTTCTGCAAGAAAATTTACTCAATTTTTATTGGCTAAATAAGTGTGAGGTAACTGATGCTGCTGCACTTGTTACTGTAGATCATTTGAAAGTGCTAGTCAGTGAGTTTAATGTTAAATTTTCTGTTTTAAAAGAAATTAATTTTCCATCCTGGCTAAATCGGCCATCACTAGTGGACTTATCTGACGTTAATATGCAGTACCAAGAAGGGCTCTCTGAATTTCAAAATGATGAGTCTGTTAAAACGTTATTCAAAGTAAAAGAAACCATGATGCGGGTGTGTGATGAAATAGAGATCAAATACCCCAGTTTATCTGGTTTGGCAATAGATTTACTCTTACTATTCCCATCTTCATATTTATTGGAATGTGGTTTTAGTGCTGTAAGTGACCTACTACAGAAAAAAAAACCGAAGGGATATCACTAGACTGTGAGACTTGAGACTGAAGCTAATAAATTAGAGCCCAATATTAAAACAATTTGTAGTAAACATCAAGCTCAAGTATCTCACTATCTTGAGATTCTTAAATTAGATGTGTTTAAGCATGAATTTGATGAGAGATTAATATATACGGTATATATATATATATATATATATATATATATATATATATATATATATATATTATATATATATATATATAAATATATATATATATATATATATATATAAATATATATATATATATATATATATATATATATATATATATATATATATATATATATATATATATAATATATATATATATATATATATTATATATATATATATTTGGGAGCCGCGCTGGTGTAATGGCTACAACGTTGTACTGGCGACCAGGTGTTCATGGTTCAAACCCGGCCGTTGGCGTTTGAAGAAATGTTTACGACCGGAAATTTGACTGAATAACACTGACAAACAACATTTTTCTTTCTTATATAAGAATAAGTGTTCTTAGGTCAGTTTCTTGCGCTGATTTCAAATCTGAAATCCGTTTATCTCTATCACGTCGGGTTCTTAAGATATTTGTGAATAAATATATTTTTGGGAAACCGTTATTTGCTCCATTTCATTTTTTACTATATAGCTTATTAAAAATTAATAAAAAGCAACATAATTCTACTTTTTATACTGCTAAAAGATGCATGACATATGTTACGCGATTTTTCAAATAGTTACTGTATTTTGAAATAATTCTGAGCAAAATATGGCTTCTAGAAGTTGTAGAAATTCGGCTGATCTGTTCTGTTACGTGTGCGGATATTTTACCGATCGTGTTGACCAGAAAAATTTTACACCATTACTAAAGAAAGCATATGAACTTTATTTCGATTCGAAAGTTGATGATGCAAATAAATCTTGGAAGCCAAATGCAGTTTGTTCGACTTGTGCAAATACATTGGCAGGTTGGTTACGAAAATCGCCGAAGCATAAGTCGATGCCTTTTGGAGTGCCTGTAATATGGCGTGAACATACAAATCACATTACTGATTGTTACTTCTGCTTGACAAATATCCATGGTTTTCACTTTTAAAACTAGAAAAGTCTGTGGTTTATCCAAATATTGAATCGGTTTCGAAACCAGTGCCTCATGATCCAATCACGTGTCCGATCCAAGTACCACCAGAACAATATCTGTTGGACGTAAATGAACCATCAGAAAGTGATAGTTTACCTGCTTTAGAAACTAATTCTGACTCAGATTACATACCGGTGAATGATGGTGTTTACTTAATTAAGCATTCAGAACTTTCAGATCTAATACGTGATCTCGCTCTTACCAAAGGACAAGCGGAATTACTCGGTTCGCGACTCAAAGAATGAAATCTTTTAGCGCCCAATACTCCGATATCTAAATTTCGTCATAGACACAGAGAACTTGTTCAATACTTTGAGATGGGTGATGACATTTGCTATTGCAAAGATGTAAACGGTCATGAGCACATAGTCAACGAATGGCAATTTTTTCATCGATTCTTCCAAGACTAGTCTAAAAGCCGTGTTATTGCATAACATAATTTTTTTTTCATCAATTCCAGTCGCCTACTCTGTTCATATGAAAGAATCTTATGACAATATGGCTATACGTTTGGAAAAAATAAAGTACAGTGACTACCAATGGCGGATTTGTGGAGACCTAAAGGTCATTGCAATTCTCACGGGCATGCAGACTGGGTATACTAAATTTTCTTGCTTCCGATGTGAATGGGACAGCCGCAACAGACAGGAACATTATGCAAGAAAGGTGTGGCCTATCCGGGATCGTATGCAGCTCGGGCATAAAAATGTAATACGCGAGCCATTAGTTAACAAAGACAGCTTCATTTTACCACTGTTTCATATAAAGTTGGGGCTCATGAAGAATTTTGTAAAAGCGTTAGATAAAACGAACAAAGCTTTCACTTATCTTCGAGAAAAGTTTCCGCAAGTTAGCGATGCAAAGATAAAGGAAGGTATCTTTGTAGGACCTCAGATTAGGAAAGTTATTGCAGACAAACAATTCGAGAACTTATTACATGGTAGTGAACTTCGCGCATGGATGGCATTCAAATCGATCGTCGATAACTTTCTGGAAAATCACAAATCTGTCGACTATGTTGCATATTGTTAAGCAGTGCATAGATGCATACAGAATTATGGGCTGTATCATGTCCCTCAAAATCCATTTGCTCGATTCGCATCTTGACTTTTTTCCCTGACAACCTTGGCGAATTCAGCGATGAACATGGAGAACGATTCCATCAAGATATCGCCGTAATGGAGTCACGTTATCAAGGATGGTGGAGTGTGACCATGCTTGCCGATTATTGTTGGATGCTTCATCGCGATGTACCACATGCCATTCACCGACGAAAGTCGACTGCAAAGAAATTCAAGCCTACATAACTGTTATACTTCTTGTACGAATGATGTTGTAATACTGTATGCGTTGTTAAAAAACTTCAATTGCGTATTTCTAGAGATCCCGACCTGATAGAGAAAAACGGTTTGCAGATTAAAAAACAGCGCATTAAAATTGACCAGAAAAACATAGAAATGTTAGAGAAAGAAAAAAAAAGTTTTTTTTTGTTAGTCAGTGTAATCTGATTAAAATTATATATATATATATATATATATGTGTGTTTTCAATTTTGAGACAAAATAACCTCGAACGTCACATTTACCTGTGAAAAAAAAAAGGTAAAGGATCCCGTTACACGCCCATTGAGGCATATTGGGAATATGGTGTTAGGCCCATATTTTCTTGACCATCGGCACACTAGGGGGTGATGTGGTCAGCATCACGCCTGCCGCCTTAACCTTCCCAGAGTTGCTCTGGTACCCAATTCATGAGGCTGGGTGTTGCGTACTTTTACATAGATGGCAGTTTTAAGTCCTGCCTGTGTTTAAAGATTACGCACCATTCTTATGATAGGAATATTATTTGTGGGTATGATTTATCACGCACGTGTGTGCACTATGTAGTGTATGAAAGACTCATAGCGCACGGGTTTCTAGGATCAGAAAGTATGACGTCAGAGGATCTTGAAGGGTCAAGCCGGACTGATGGTCCGTATTTATTATATTGTGTCCCTTATTAGTGGGAATTATTTCGTTAATGGAGGACTGGCCTTCTTATCAGAAGCCCATGTCAATGTGGTACACGTAAGTCTCGCATCCAGAGATTAATAAGATATATTATATATGAATTTAGTGATGTCTCCACTCTTGCTGGCATCTAGCTGGAATCCACACGTCTGGATTTCATGAATGGATCAGCTGAGCTGTTAGCTTTACTTATGAAACGTAGTAGTAATTCTACAACATTCAACAACATGAAACATATACTGACATCCAAACAGTTATCTCATAAATTAAAACTGAGAATCATAAAGTGTTATATATATATTCTGCATTTCTGTATGGTGCAGAAACATGGACGATGAATAAGCATTTGGAAGAAAGAATTGAGGCTCTTGAAATGTGGATATATAGAAGAACGGGGCGTATCTCATGGAAAGAGATGAAAACAAATAAGGAGGTCCTAGAAAATCTAGGTATGAAAAGAGAACTAATGAGAGAGGTCAAAGTTCGGCAGTTAAAATACTTTGGCCACATAAAAAGGCATAACACCTTGCAGAAGACCATAACAGATGGGAGAGTTGAAGGCAAACGTGCAAGGGGAAGACAGCGCTATAAGTGGGAAGATAACATCAAGAGATGGACGGGGAAGAGTCTATCAGAGTGTACCACCAAGACAAGAGACAGAAGACGTTGGAGATCCATTACAGCCAACCTTTGTTGTGGAGATGGTAACTGATGATGATGAGTAATTCTACGAGCGAAAATATTGATAAAGATGGATCTTAATAAATGTATTATGAAGTGCCGACATCTTGATCTTGGCACGTATGGAGAGGTTAGCCAAGAATAGGATCTAACCAGTATTTATCTTGATGAAGAAATGTTTGAATCTGATGATTAATCAACTGTCTGAACATTTTATTGAAAGAGTCAATTGAGTAGGACAGTATTTATGGATGCATGTTCGAGTATTATTAAAGATGTATATGATTACCGATGCCCTTGGAGAAGGTCAACGGCCGATGCCTTTGAAACTATCATAAAGGCAAATTAATTGTATGAACTCTAGTTTAGCCAGGAAATATATTGATAATGGAACTGACTGGAAATACGTATATTGCCATTAGGAACATTATGCCAGATTCACCTCCTCCTATGTTATTATTGATCGTCCATGTATCAAACGTCTAGTCTGCTATTGAATACCATGTTCGTAACTGTGAGTATCGTGTATGTGAATAAATTCGTGAACTTTATAACCCGCCTTGCAGTATACTTCAGTTACCAAAGTTCGGAGTTGACATACTTGAAGTTTGATTTTAGAATTCGCGTTGATAGCACGAACTGGCAATTTCACCCATCATCGTCAACACCTTCAAACTTAATAACATCAACCAAAATTCCGACTCCAACACTGGGTCGACCCCGGAGCCGTTTGCGGTCCAAAAAATCCCACCTCAAATCGGGATCGAACCATGGACCACTGAGCTAAGAAGCCTGTGCACTCACCACTGTGCTACTACAGCTTACCTGTGCCATCCTATAATTCATACTGTGCTCTTCACTTTAGTCTTTTCTACCTCTCGCGGCATTTGGTATTTTCAATTCATTGTTTACATTCCCTTGTCATCAGTGCATTTAAGGAGATAACAAGAAAGTATTCAGTGGGGTACTGGAAGATGAGACAGGTCTGTATTTCAGAGCTGGCATTTACTGATGATGTTGCACTGATTGCTAAATCAGAGGCACATCTCCAATCCAACTTGCAAGTCTAGAAGGAAGAGCTGGAGAAGAGAGGGTGGTCATAAGCAGCTCTAAAACAAAATGCATGGTGATATCACGAGAAGAAAGAAGACATCATATTAAGCTGGGAGAACAGGTCCTGGAGCAGGTCGACTGCTTTAAATACCTCGGAGCTATTATAAACCGAAAGGGAGGCATCAAAGAAGAGTTGGCCACTCGAAAAGCAGCAGCTGGAAGACTTTTTCAGGCCATAAATCGAGAATTCCTCAGCAAGAAGGAGGCTGGTAAGAAAACGAAGATGGATGTATACCGCTCCACCTATGTCCCGGTCTTGACATATGTATGCGAGTCATGGGCAATGACTACAGCCCACAAAAGCCAGATCCAAACCTCAGAAATGAGGTATCTGAGGAAGGTGGTTAAAGTAACAAGAAGAGACATGGTCCGCAACCAGACGATACGTCAAGGCCTAAAATCCCAACCCCTACAGACCCAAGTAGAACAGTCCTAACTAAGATGGTTTGGCCATGTCTGCAGAATGGGAGAGGATCGGCTACCGCGACAAGCATGGGAAACAAAGAGCCAGGGATTCAGATCCCCATGACGACCTAGAGTCCACTGGGAGGACAACATTAGACAATCTTTGAAGGACCGAGGACTAGAATGGAACCAGACCAGAAGGAAGACAGCCGAAAGGATAGTCTGGCGCTCTCTCTCTCTCTCTCTTCCAAACCTCTACACCTCACGGAAGAAGGGGAACGACTAAGTAAGTAAGTTTACATTCCCTTCCCTCAATTCTTGTAATGTCGGGACTTCAGCGACCATCTTTTGCTGATTAGGGTAGTCAATCCCTTTCGTTTGAACCCATATTGACACCTGGGATCGGTAGAAAGAAGTGTGGTTTACTAATGTGTAACACATTTTTCTACCAGACCAGACAGTGCAGGGCAGCCACCGGATTTGTGAGTAAACAACCTTGGGATGACCACAGTCGATTATTTTATCAACTGGTAATAGTCCTGTCTGACCAGTTTGGTAATTGTTGGCTAAACTGGGTAACTGAGATAATATATCCCGGACGGACTTGTCGGAAGAATAATTATCCATCTTGAAAGAGATTACCTGTAATAATTTTTGAAGGCTTGAGTGTAAACATGATCGATAATAGACGGAAGCTAGCGTACCATGTATGTTGATTGTAAACAACAAATTTATTTGTGCGTTTGTTATGCAGGAATTTTTCTGTGAGACAAAAGGAAATATACGCAAATTGCATGCTATTGGCTTGGCATTTGGAATGTAAAAATGTAACATTTCTGGTTGGAGCCTTATCATATAGTAGCAATCTGGATGTGGGTCGAATGTTGCCTTATAATCTAGCGCCTTGTGAGTTCACCGAACTGTGAATTTTAACTCGTCAAGAAGACAGCCAGGCAAGCCAGAATAAGGAATAGGATCAGAATTCCACGTTAAAGGACTAGACAACGTGTTTGAGCATCTTGTGGACTTATATCCCAGGAAAGCTCTACTTTCATTAATGCGGAAAGCCTGGAATCCTATGAACCTGACCACTGAGTCATAGTAGGAGAATATTGTAAAGTAACACCTCAAATCACGTGTAAGAGGCATCTTAATCAAGTTGAGCCAGATGTCACTCTTTATTCCCAAAGAAATTTGGTGTAAGTTGTACATTTTATAATTTTATATTTTGCATTTATTATCATGTGAAAATTGCTATTGAATGTCCAAGTCATACGAGGCTGGCAACCTCAGCATATAGAATGAGGATTTATTGAACCACCACTGCAAGAGCTGGTGACTGCTTTATGCGGGTTTCTCATATAGAACCAAAAGCAGAGTTAGTCCCAAGTTCCATATGGAGCTGGTAGTGGATGATGGTAGAACTGATTGTAGTAAAATCTGCGAGAATAATCGCTCATTTCAGTAAGATTTTAGTCATAAAATGATAATATATAAAAACAGCCCTATTGTGTCTGACGGTGATGCTCTCACACGCCAGCAACGCTGCCTTTTGTGCAGTGCTAAAGCCTATAGAACGATTACACGGAGAAAATCTAACACGCGTTTTAGTTTCGGTTTCGAAAACGTACTACCAACATTTTACCAGATCTGCTGCATACACTTTGCAGCCAAGACTTATAATTAACGATTTGGAGGAAGTGTGCCGCAAAATAACTATCTGACTTAACGTATTCTGTCAACTTTAACGCAAATTTAGTAGTAATCCTTACATTTTTTGGTAGTGTTACACGATACAATACAAATTATTAACGCCAATTCTTAACCCGCCATGCACAACCCCGCTTAGCCTGACACATTCTGCCATGCATATATACACACTGCGGAAAAGCCAGTCAAAGCAAAACACGCAGACAATTTTATTGCCTCCTCGCGGTAATGTTTCTGACGTCACAAAAACAAGTTAGTTATTTGAAAAATACATGCTAGCGAGATAGCGAGAGGGGAAGATGGCCGTCTTGTGTAAAATATTTATTTGACGATGACCGGTGATAAAATTGAAAATCTAAAACCATAATGAAACTGAACATAAAAAATATATGGTAGTATAGCTTAGAATTCACTGAGCAAGAATATGTTTTAATTAATATGATAGTCCCAGTATTACCCAAATGGTTGAGAAAATACTAAATGTCTACGAACGCACGACCAGACAGACTGTTGTTCCTGCTTTGTTTTTTCTTAACGTTAGTGGGGACACTGGCTTAGAAGAGAGGCATTGAGGAAATTCAAATTAGCTTGGATAACAAGAGTATAGAAGGAGAGGGGAGCGGTAGGAAAATTGTTACCAAAAACTAACATCGTTTAGTATTGGCATAACTAAAGCGGACTGGCCAATCGACTACCAGACGCAGAGTATTTTGGAATTATTTTGGTTTTTCAAAAAAAAACTGCATTTGAATTCTGGTAGTCCCAGGCTTTCGATTGGCCAGTGCTACTAAATATTAGCAAAAAGCTTTCACTATTCATTGCCAGTTGAACTGTATTTTTGATTCAGATACGCTGATATCAGCTGTGTTAAATTTAAAAGTAAAGTAAATAACTATATGAGTATTTCACAGTCTGGACGGAGCAGAGGAAACTGAGGCCATTTCTTTGCAAAGTCAGCGTCATTTGTTTATATTTCTTGATTTGTGGTAAGGATGCTTTAGGAATTTAATATGTTTAATCCCATTACCAAAGTTAGATACTGCTATTGGGAAAATGTGAAGGACGTGCCGGGAGCAGACATTGTTGAGTCCTCACGTTGAAATGTATCTAACTAATGTATGTTGTCATGATTATGTTTGAATATTATTGTATTAGAGCATATTAGTAAGCCTCTGTGTTCAATGAACACTGTTCAACATGCCTGAAGCATTTATTTTTTAAAAAGAAAAAGATGAGAAAAATATATAAAAGGAAATGTGGTTACTCCACATTATATTATTGAGGAAAACTATGTAAACGTACAGTGGCGTATCTGCCATAGGAACCTGAGGGGTGGTCACAGCAAGGTGGGAGTCATGAAAATTAGAGGATGAGTGCACCTGAAATGCACGCGAGGCTGACTCCATATCCACGTATGAAAGTAAATAAAAGAATAAGTGATCAGATGTAAAAGGCCAGTGTGTCCTTTTGTTGCAGAGGTTTCGTTTCCTGTTGCCAGCTGGTGACAGGAAACCTGAGGAGTGACGATTACGCCAAGAAATCTCCTACACTTTACATATGCTGTCAAGAGATAACAGCAGGAGCTTGGGTGTGTGACGTGATATCGATATTTCTGCAACTACACAAGATCTTATCTTTCAACGGGAAACCGCAGGTGATATGTTAAGGACCTGGGTACATCTGACAGTTTCGGTTTACATAAACCTTGTTTATTCAAGTCATACTCAGGACTTTTGTGGGGTATGATGACATTACAACCCCTCATACACAGTGATTCTCTCTCTTAGAAGAATAAATTTAAGCTGTGAACATTCAAATAGGAAATACATATAATAACATTGTAGTATTTGGGCAGATTGTCCACACAATTTTAGTTAAGTTTTTATGTAAACTATCTTGTCCTCATTTTCAAAGATCTGTCCAAACGATATGACTGGACAGGCAAAATAAATTGTACAAAAAAATTAATTTAAAGAAAAACTTAACCACAGGTTTTATTCACTTCCTCATAGTAACTTAAAGTGTTTTTGTGTTGTGTGCCATCATTTCATTTCTCCCCTAGACACTAGGTACATCATACACCATACACTAGAGCCACAAGAGTGACCGTGTGAGATCTAGGGAGGTAGCGTTAGGTACCCTGCACATAATTCATCATCATCATTTTTTAGAGTCAGGTGCCTACATGTGCTTGACCTCACACGGTTTATGCAGACACCGATTTCATTCTTTGTTAGGATACCATCATAACCTCCCCAGCAAAATCAACTTTGCTACATAAATTGGTAGGCTTGTCCGGGCATTTGAATTTCTCCTAGTACTACATACATTGGGGTCTGGGTCTTAGCATAAACAACATTCTATTGTTTCAGGGAATCCCCATAATCATTATTGCCCAAGATTTGGGAAGTCAAGAAACTGTCAGAACCCAGTTTTAATTAGATAAAAATTATACTTATTTAGAAACTTTGTTAGAACATTTTGCATTTATCAGAATGGCAGATCTGGCCAAGTTTCGATCTGCGGCTGTTCAGACTGCAAAAGAAATGAATATGGAGGGTCAAATCTTAATTGACTATGTCACCTCAGAATGTCATAAATTTATTACTAGGGAAGAACATAGGTTAGCTGAGTAAAGGAAAATGCAATTAGAAGATGCTAGGGAGACTAAGAAATTAGAGGCTGATAGGGAGGCTGAGATTAAGAGGCTGCAGTTGGAGGAAAAGAAACTTGAGGCTGAGGCAAAGAAACTTGAGGCTGAGAAGGAGGAAAAACGACTGCAGAGGGAAGCAGAAGCAGAAGAAAAAAGATTACAAAGAGAACATGAGATACGACTAAGGGAGTTAGAGCTGCAAGGCCATGCTCCTGAAAATGGAACTAGCCCATCCACTTCCGACTCAGCTGCAAGCCAGAGGGGCCTCCTCATCAGCCATGGGGTTCCATTTAGATTACTTTGTGGAAAAGGATGATGACATTGAGTCGTATTTAAGCAGATACGAAATATTAGCCACTACTTATGGGTTAGAAAGAGAAAAATGCGGTGTAAAGCTGTCTCAGGGCCTTCGGTGAACAGCTTATGAAGTGTTTTCCAAAATGAGCAGGGATGACCAAGACAACTATGACATGTTGAAGCAGGCTCTTCTGTTAAGATACGAAAAGAACGGAGAGTTTAATAGAAAGAAATTTAGGAATGCCAGGCTACTGTCGGGTGAGACCTATCACCAGTTCTTCGCCCGGTTGGAGACGTATATGGATAAATGGGCTTCTTTGGGGAAAACCCAAGATCTCAAAGAGATGATACTCATTGAACAGATGAGAGAGTCCATGGCTCCAGACATGAGAAAATTTCTCATGGAACAGGGCGCGGAGAGGCTGGGTGAGATCATAAATGTCGCTGAGAGGTATCAGGCAGCCCAGGCAGAGGTAGCTGGTATCAAGAAGAAACCAGTAAATCAGTATAAGGCTCCTCAAAACCATAATAAATATGACAACAGAAATAAGCAGAACTTTGATAGGCCTCGGAATGATTTTAAAAATAAAACCTCACATTTCAATGACAGAAGGAATGATGAAAGAAAACCTTTTCATCAAAGTAGATTATATTGTAGCCGGTGTAGGATGGACAACCATAACACCGAAAATTCTAGAAGGAAACCTGTAGTAATGGCCACGCTTCAGGTCAGGTCGACTCCTAGAAAGGAGGAGGAACCACCAAAAACAATGTCTCGTAAACAGTGGAGAAAGGCACAAGCTGAAGATAGGTCACTAAAGCCGTGTTTTGAGAAACTCCAAAAACTCCATACCCCTCCTAGGAAAGGAGACTTCTATTTGGACGATGGACTGCTTTGCAGGGCGGATAAAGCAGGATTATCCGGGTGTGGACAGGTAGTAGTGCCATCGAAATATAGGGCACGAGTTATGAGACAAACACATGTTCTAGATGGTGAACACCAGAAGATGGGTACCACATGCCAAAGAACATCTGTTGGATATTTCTGGCCCGGAGAAGTTGAAGACATAAAAATATTTATCGAGGACTGCGAACAGTGCAGCAAGAAAAATTCCACAGGGTGGAAAAATAATAACCAAATGCAAGAGAAGCATTATGACAAACCTGGGCCAGAAAATAAAGAGGGAACACCCACACGTGGGAAAATGAATCAGGACCTAGACACGCCACGGGGCAAACTTAGGCCTGGAAAGAAATATAATTATAATAATGTTGACCAAGGGGAATGGGAACCCCCTTTTCACAGACAGTCTTCACTCGAATGTTTTACAATGGCCACTATGCAGCGAGTACAAAGAACTGTTATACCCCAGAATAAGCCGACAATCTCTCGGTCGGACTTATGTAAACTGGAGGAAGATAAAAGAGAGAGAAGATCTCTCACAATGAACTCAAAGTGGGGAGAAAACCCCACGAAAAGAATCGGTAGTGGTAGATTCCTGTGTGATGACACAAGGAAGAAACGTCCGCAAAACAAAGCTTCTAATGTAAAGGACCTGACAGGTGCCCTGAATAATATGTCAGAAAAATTAAAAGTCCACATGTAATTTGTTAAGGACCTGGACAGATGAGAAGGCAGAGGAGACTGTTACCTCATCTTATCAATATGTGAACGAACTGACCACTCGTTTAAAAACTAGTTGGAAACTGGCAAATGATAATTTGAGACAAGCCAGAAAAAATCATGCGGCTTACTATAATAAGAAAGCTAAGGATATGGAACTTGCTGTAGGGAAGAAGGTACTTCTTCTATTGCCAGGCAGCAACAATAAACTTCAGATCGGATGGCAAGGGCCATACACAGTTTTGGAAAAGGTATCCAGAACAAATTATAAGATAGACTAAAAGGGAAAGGAAAAAGTCTATCATGTGAACCTTTTGAAGAAATATCTGGACAGACAAATCCAGGAAGGAACACACCTATTGGCCTTGTCTATTGCAACCGAAATGAAAAATGACTCTCTCTCTCCTCATTCGAATATCCACTGAAACCCAGTGAAACGTTTGCACAGGTGAAGATCAGTAATCACCTGACAAAAGGACAGAGGGAGAAGGTTCAACAGGTCCTTGAGAAACATACAGATGTGTTAACGGATAAACCGGGGCACACAAATTTGTTGAAATATGATATGAAACTGCTAGACCCAGCACCTATCTGTATGAGGCCCTATTCTATTCCTTTCGCTAAGAAAAAAGCTTTAAAAGAGGAGATTGATTATTTGTTACAAGAAGGGATTATTTCTCACAGTGAGTCTCCTTATAGTTCCTGTGTGGTTTTGTTGCGGAAACCATCGGGAGAACATAGACTGTGCATAAATTACAGGAAACTGAATGCTGTCACAGAAGGTCAGGTGGATCCATTACCTGATACTACTCAACTATTTGCCAGGCTGAACAAGGCAAAATATTTTTCTAAGGTGGATCTTAGCAAAGGCTATTACCAAATTCCAGTAAAGCCTGAGGTTCGACATTATTTAGCATTTAGCACCTCGGAAGGTCATTATGAGTTCAACATGTTACCGTTTGGGTTGAAAAATGCGCCGAGTGTGTTTTCAAGGATGATGCGAAAATTATTGGATCCCCTGAAAAATTAATGTATTTCGAATTTTATGGACGATGTCCTCATTGCTACGGAAACATTTGAGGAACACGTTACCTCTTTGAATATGCTGTTTGATAGACTCAGAGAGGCTAACTTAACCGCTAGGCCAACAAAATATTGTATTGGTTGTAAAGAGTTGGAATTCTTGGGACACACTGTACACCAGGGTAGCATGACCCCTGATCCCAAGCATCTGGAGAAACTGAAAAGAGCCCCTAGGCCTTAAAACAAAGAAAGATGTGCGATCTTTCGTGTCGTTGTGTGGTTTCTACCAAAAGTACATCAAAAGTTTTAACTCTATATGTGCTCCTCTGACGGATTTAACTCGCAAAGGTCAATCCGATACAATAAATTGGTCTGCACAGTGTGAAATGGCTTAACAGGAGTTAAAAGAGAAACATACAAGCAGGCCAGTATTGCAATTGCCTGACTTGAATCAAGAATTTATCGTGAGAAGTGACGCCAGCAATGTGGGCCTAGGCGCTACATTGTTGCAAAGGTCCTCCTCACAGAATGGGGAATTGAACCCAGTCGCTTATGCAAGCCGCAAGTTGAACAAGGCGGAAAAAAATTATTCAACAAGTGAAAAAGAATGTCTGGCTTTGATATGGCCGATAAAAAAATTCCAGATTTATTTATATGGCAGGACATTTCTGGTCCAAACGGATCATTCGCCACTCGTATTCCTGTCACAGGCCAAGCATGAAAATTCCAGATTATTGAGATGGTCCTTGTTATTGCAGCCATACTCATTTCTGATAGAATACATTCCCGGCCATCGGAACGTAGGCGCAGACTTTTTGAGCAGACATCCTTATGATGAAGATCAGAAAAATGCGTAAGACTTCATTGAGCTAAGTTATCTCGCGGATTATAACCTGCTAATGATTGCATGTTTTAGGATGGGAGGTGTGTAGTAAAATCTGCGAGAATAATCGCTCATTTCAGTAAGATTTTAGTCATAAAATGATAATATATAAAAACAGCCCTATTGTGTCTGACGGTGATGCTCTCACACGCCAGCAACGCTGCCTTTTGTGCAGTGCTAAAGCCTATAGAACGATTACACGGAGAAAATCTAACACGCGTTTTAGTTTCGGTTTCGAAAACGTACTACCAACATTTTACCAGATCTGCTGCATACACTTTGCAGCCAAGACTTATAATTAACGATTTGGAGGAAGTGTGCCGCAAAATAACTATCTGAATTAACGTATTCTGTCAACTTTAACGCAAATTTAGTAGTAATCCTTACATTTTTTGGTAGTGTTACACGATACAATACAAATTATTAACGCCAATTCTTAACCCGCCATGCACAACCCCGCTTAGCCTGACACATTCTGCCATGCATATATACACGCTGCGGAAAAGCCAGCCAAAGCAAAACACGCAGACAATTTTATTGCCTCCTCGCGGTAATGTTTCTGACGTCACAAAAACAAGTTAGTTATTTGAAAAATACATGCTAGCGAGATAGCGAGAGGGGAAGATGGCCGTCTTGTGTAAAATATTTATTTGACGATGGCCGGTGATAAAATTGAAAATCTAAAACCATAATGAAACTGAACATAAAAAATATATGGTAGTATAGCTTAGAATTCACTGAGCAAGAATATGTTTTAATTAATATGATAGTCCCAGTATTACCCAAATGGTTGAGAAAATACTAAATGTCTACGAACGCACGACCAGACAGACTGTTGTTCCTGCTTTGTTTTTTCTTAACGTTAGTGGGGAACCTGCTCAGAAGAGAGGCATTGAGGAAATTCAAATTAGCTCGGGTAACAAGAGTATAGAAGGAGAGGGGAGCGGTAGGAAAATTGTTACCAAAAACTAACATCGTTTTGCATTGGCATAACTAAAGCGGAACGGCCAATCGACTACCAGACGCAGAGTATGTTTGGAATTATTTTGGTTTTTCAACAAAAAAAACTGCATTTGAATTCTGGTAGTCCCAGGCTTTCGATTGGCCAATGCTACTAAATATTAGCAAAAAGCTTTCACTATTCATTGCCAGTTGAACTGTATTTTTGATTCAGATACGCTGAGAACAGCTGTGTTAAATTTAAAAGTAAAGTAAATAACTATATGAGTATTTCACAGTCTGGACGGAGCAGAGGAAACTGAGGCCATTTCTTTGTAAAGTCAGCGTCATTTGTTTATATTTCTTGATTTGTGGTAAGGATGCTTTAGGAATTTAATATGTTTAATCCCATTACCAAAGTTAGATACTGCTATTGGGAAAAAGTGAAGGACGTGCCGGGAGCAGACATTGTTGAGTCCTCACGTTGAAATGTATCTAACTAATGTATGTTGTCATGATTATGTTTGAATATTATTGTATTAGAGCATATTAGTAAGCCTCTGTGTTCAATGAACACTGTTCAACATGCTTGAAGCATTTATTTTTTAAAAAGAAAAAGATGAGAAAAATATATAAAAGGAAATGTGGTTACCCCACATTATATTATTGAGGAAAACTATGTAAACGTACAGTGGCGAATCTGCCATAGGGACCTGAGGGGTGGTCACAGCAAGGTGGGGGTCATGAAAATTAGAGGATGAGTGCACCTGAAATGCACGCGAGGCTGACCCCATACCCACGTATGAAAGTAAATAAAAGAATAAGTGATCAGATGTAAAAGGCCAGGGTGTCCTTTTGTTGCAGAGGTTTCGTTTCCCGTTGCCAGCTGGTGACAGGAAACCTGAGGAGTGACGATTACGCCTAGAAGTCTCCTACACTTTACATATGCTGTCAAGAGATAACAGCAGGAGCTTGGGTGTGTGACGTGATATCGATATTTCTGCAACTACACAAGATCTTATCTTTCAACGGGAAACCGCAGGTGATATGTTAAGGACCTGGGTACATCTGACAGTTTCGGTTTACATAAACCTTGTTTATTCAAGTCATACTCAGGACTTTTGTGGGGTATGATGACATTACAACCCCTCATACACAGTGACTCTCTCTCTTAGAAGAATAAATTTAAGCTGTGAACATTCAAATAGGAAATACATATAATAACATTGTAGTATTTGGGCAGATTGTCCACACAATTTTAGTTAAGCTTTTATGTAAACTATCTTGTCCTCATTTTCAAAGATCTGTCCAAACGATATGACTGGACAGGCAAAATAAATTGTACAAAAAAATTAATTTAAAGAAAAACTTAACCACAGGTTTTATTCACTTCCTCATAGTAACTTAAAGTGTTTTTGTGTTGTGTACCATCATTTCATTTCTCCCCTAGACACTAGGTACATCATACACCATACACTAGAGCCACAAGAGTGACCGTGTGAGATCTAGGGAGGTAGCGTTAGGTACCCTGCACATAATTCATCATCATCATTTTTTAGAGTCAGGGGCCTACATGTGCTTGACCTCACACGGTTTATGCAGACACCGATTTCATTCTTTGTTAGGATACCATCATAACCTCCCCAGCAAAATCAACTTTGCTACACTGATGTAAATAGTTATTATATTAATATTTTTAACTAGTCCATATGTAAATGTAAACATGTTCAATATAAATTCAATGGATGTTTTCTGCTCACTGGGATTAATATTAATGTTCAGAGAGGGTAAAGATCTGAGGCAGATGGGATGGTGGAATGAAATGGGGGGAGGACATCTGATTTTGTGTCAGGAAACTCAATACTGGGGAGGGTATTTGCTTCTCTCTTACTTCACGATACTAGGTGGTATCAACTGGTGGTGCTATCTGTGAAACAAGTGAGTGCCATTCGTGGTCTTGCAGTCAACGCTAGGCACATACAGCAGACGGGTCTTAACAGACGCTGAACCATCTTTCCAATTACTCCACGATACTACGAAGAACGTGTTGCGGCTACCAGGATTGACCAGTGACGAGAGTGAACCAGTCCATAACCTGCAAAGAACAAGCATCGGCTGGAGCAGAAACCAACCGACAATTTACTGGCAGCTAAGTACCCATTCAAAGCTGCCAAGTGAACTCTCTATTTTCAAATCAGAAACAGCTTTTCAAATCAAACCATCACCTGTGAGGAAATTTTAAAAGACTGTAACTAAATTCGCCTATCCTTATTTATTTTATATTTGTTAACGATAATTGATTATTAAATTTTGTTATCTGTAAATATACACATTTATAGTTGATTTAGTCATTTTGAGTGAACTGCACCCGTATGTCTCAGTCATTTTAAATACTTGTAACAGAGCTATTTAAGTAATATTTTACTGAGTTAAATCAGTGGGGGCTCATCAGAACGAGCAAAATCCTAACTCATAGAAGGTCAGGAAAGATAAAAAAAAGTTTACACGGCCTGGATCCTATCAGCCGTTAGTACTTGATTTCTTTAAATTCCTTTGAGGCTCCCTAGAATTGAAGCAACATTCTTCAATTCACATCTCTGCCAAGAGTAATCTTGAACGAAAGGTAGACACCTTTGAAGACCCTCAGTAGATACTATGAATGTTGGCCACTGTTGGACTATCACTGTAGAGCAACGGGAGTAAATCCCGTGACAAAATTAGTAGTTGGTTTTATATTTCAAGCAGTTATTGAAACTTCTCATATTATCGTAAATTAAAAATTTTTCAACATTAAATTTTCTTTTATATTAAGAGAGAGAAGGGGGGGGGGGGGGGGGCATTTTTTTGTAAACAAGTCTAGGTGGGGCATGGCACACAAAACAAGTTGAGAACCGTTGACCTTGACCAAACTGAATATATAATGATCGCCATCTTCAACTGACAAAATCCCCTTCCCCATTGATTTCATATTATTTTTCTTTTAGATCCTTAAGAAGCATGGGGTTACAACTGTAGCTGGTTCCCTTACAAGAAGCCTACACCAAACATTCACTTTCTTTTATAGTGCTGTTTGTTGTAGTGATGTTTGTTGTAGTGATGTTTGTTGTAGTGATGTTTGTTGTAGTGCTGTTTGTTGTAGCAATTTCTTTTACATAATTAGGTTGCCAGCCTCATTCACAAATTCACTTTGGTCGTTTTGTGTTTGACATGCCAGTTTGGGTAGTTGTACTATTCTGTCTTTTGTCTCATGAGAGATCCTACACGAGTCGCCAATGATGTGTGAAAGTATTGTTTCTGTAGGTACAAAATTCTGGACAGAATGGTTAACAGGGAGGCAAGAAGGAACGACGTATTTTTCTTTGAACGTCCGTTCTACCAGTAATCTTTGTTTTTTAATATTAGTCTTTCAGCTTCCAGTGTATTAAAGTTCTTTGCGCAGATTTCTTCGAGCCTTCCAGACCTTAGTAGTCAGCTCAATATGTTCTAATGTTTTGTTTATTCTTCTGACTTCCGTTTTGCTAATCTCGTGTCGGGTCTGCGTGTTATTTAGTCTTCCTCTTTTTCTCCCATTGCGAGTGAGTCATGCTACAGCATGAATGGAAAACATTCATAAAAGATTCGAATCTGCAGGAGCTGGTGTGAATCTACTGTCCTGATCATGCAGGGGTACGCGGTAGTGAGACAGCTGACAGACTAACATCAAGAGCACCCACAGTGTGGATACTGTGGATAAGGGAGAGATACCAAGAACAATTAATGATCGCCTGTTAGAGAATGGCACTGCAATAGATGAATCATCAAGGTTAAGACTGTTGTAATTTAGCATCAAACGTAAGGCTAGCAGAGACGATCATATGAGAGGATGCATCCATCGTGTATACAACCAACGAGCTGCAGGAACAATTAGGATTCACACTCTTCGACATAAACTGAGGGAGACTGAGCACCTATGGGTTTACCCGGAGTGCAATGATGTCTATTCTGTTCCACAATATCAATAACTGAATGACCGACTTGTGACAGCAGCTGAAGTTATTTTCAGCTTTTTCTTTGCTTAGTTGGTCGTGTGTCCTTTCACAGTTCACTGTCGCAACGAGGTGATGGCACCGTTTGGATGGTCTCTGTTTCGATTCCTGGGTGAGCCTATTAAATTCTGCTACAGTTTTATTATCTAGTGCCTTCCTTCTTTCTGTCTTGCGAGTGTCTTCTATTTACCTTTTTATTTATTCACTCTTTTCCGCCGTTGTGTTAGTTTACTTATTAGCTTCTTTCTGGCGTTGTGTTGGAGATTATAATGATAATTATCAGACATACGAAAGAGATGCTTGAAACAGTACACAGATGCATGTTCAGCAAGCCATCACATCACCTTACACCTTCAGTTATTTCTATCTAAATCATATGCCACGTACTTTGTATCATTTTTAAAAAAGACTGTTTTTGCATTTAGGTTAATTCTCTCTTTATTTCATGTACAGTTTTTGTGCATTTGCCTTTGACGAAGTCTTGTAATCGTAACGCTTTTTTTTCCTTTATCCAATTAAGACTTTACTACGTAACTGGCAGAATGGATAAAATCAGAAGCAAATAGCCATTTTAGAGTTGGAACTAAAGTAGAATGGGTTCAATTTCCAGTGCTGGTAAAAACACCAACCGGAGTTATGACCCAAGTTGCTACCAACCCCCTCCCCAAGAGTGGTAAGGATGTAAAGACGCTGAAACGCTTGTCTGAGAGCGAGACCATCTCAGATCAGATCAGATCACCTCCTCTTGTAATGTTCTGTTTAGAGTTTCCTATGATCTATTGTTATTCCCCTTGTCGTTTATCGTAGTCTGCTGGAGCCTCCTCATTTTCTTATTGCCCACTCACTTTCACGCAAATTCTCTCTTACATTCTGCTATATAAATATTCTTCCAATAAATAACTAGCTCTATACACTACACTCCATTCTTCACGTATTCTAGGTTAGCGCCATTCAGCATATTATTTAAATTAAACCATTATCTTATTTGCCTGTTTGGCACACACACAAAACCTGAAATCTTGCACAAATTTAACAACTCTAACTGGCCTGAATTTCCCAGTAGAACTGGAATAGAAAAAAAATCTGTCGATATGGATATTTCTGAATTGCTTCATCCAATTTACATTCGGACACAAACAAATGGCAAAACTGGCTACATGATCCATGATAGTAAACAATTTCCTTGTTGATATTATATGAGATTTTATTTTAGAAACAGGTTAACACAGAAAACTGTTAACATTTTCGTAATTTCCCGAAATTCAAAGCTTTGAAGAATCGTTGATGTGATTTTTTTTTTTTTTTTTTTTTTTTTTTTTTTTTTTGCGTACGCCCGCTAATACTCGAGGCGAAATCTCAGGTTATTATTTATGTCTAACCTGACATTGATTTTACGTGAGTATCCTTTTATTTCTTGTACAGAGACAGGTGTCCCTCGCCATTCAGGCAAATACTCGCCGATTTCGGAGGTACCCATTGCAGCTGGGTCGGCTCAGGAGCCGCCAGTCCCTGGTCGACGACACTTCTTCAAATGTCCTCGCCAGGTCTCGAGTTAATCCAGTCCAAATCCCGGTCGACGAAAAATCCTCAAATGCCGTCGCCCGGGTTTGATCCTGTATCACCCGGTCGCCAGAGCGGTGTTGTAACCACTACGCTAGCGCGGCTCCCAATTGATGTGATAAAAATGAACGAAAGTAATGTTGTTGCTTAAAGTTCAATTCACTAAGTTTTAAAATGTAACAAAGAACGAGTCAATTTTAAATGAGATTATTCCTTTTCTGTAATCTCTGATGTAATCCTAGTCTTAGATATAGTGTGGCGTTACTGGAAATCCACATTTGTCGCTGAAATGCGACACAAAAGACTTTCTTTCCAATTCTAACAAACACGCCTACGATCATTTCACACTGAATAATATAGATCAGTGGCGAATTTAATTTTTTTCTGCAGGGAGTGGAGGTCGGGAGAGGGTTGCTAAATGAGTGGACCTATTTATGGGAACAGGTCGTTGAAGCTCTCCCCTCCCCGACACGCTTCTAAATAATACTAAACAAATTACTTAGAAGGTGGAGAACATTTTTCAAAACAAGTAGAAATCTCACTTTTGTAAACATTAAAAGAGAACTACAACAACTTCTGACCGCCCCCCCCCCTCTTTCCCCAGCACATAACAGGAACAATTGGGGGGGGGGGGGGGATCTGAAGCTAAGAGGCCCTCCTCCTTCTAAATACGACACTGATAAAGAAGTTATATACCAAATAAGGGTCATCGTTTTTAATAGACTGGTAGATATAAAAATCAGATGAACAGATAGGCCGCAGACACACAGGTAGATTGGAAAATATGTAGGCAGATAAGTAGATAGGTTGGTATGCAGGCAGTCTGGTTGGTTGCTTGGTTAGTTGGTTGACAATGTGGCCGTATGACCTACCACCATAGCATTTATTCGTGCTAGAGTCCAAATAATAGAAACTATCATTCACTGTTATAGAAAACCAGTAAGAAAGATTTTTGTTTTTAAAGAAACAAATTTATTTTTTAAAAACCCAACACATACTGAGTGCAGGGTGAAGTGGGGTGAAATTTAACTACAGTATGTCAGCTTTGACATAAACCACGCTACGAATTGGCGGGAGTTACCATGGAGATTAGTGACGTAGATGGGAACAGCCTTGCTCCCTGTAAGATAACATGAAAGAATGACCAGTAAATAAATGAATAGAGAAAAACTTTAACCAATGAAAAGTAGCCAGCAAGCACGCACAACGAAGCCTGCTGAAAAATAATATTCAGAGAAGAGTTGGAAGAAGTCAAGCAGTGCATGAAGACGCGTTTGTGACCGTCTCGCTCCCACGTTGAGATATTCAACAAAATAGATTATAAGTTCATAATCTTCGACTATGCTGCAGTCGCAGGAAGAGATATCCTTGGTTGTGTAAATTATACACATGCAGATGTTGTTTAGTGGTACACCCACGTAAGTAAAGAACAATCGCAAAATATTGTTTTTATTTCAGCTCGGTTGTTCGTTATGAGACATAAAAATAAATGAAGAGGTTAAAGAAGGACACTTAAAAATAAATGAAGTGGATAGAGGAGGAAATAAACAGAGTAAGGAAACCTTCTAACGAAGTACCCAACTACGAGATTTTTATTAGCCAGAGCTTGGGAAAATATAATGTTGAAGAAGAATGTTATAAGCCCCCCCCCCCCCCCCCCCCCCCGATAGAGATGAGGGATGGAAGATACATTGTACGTGATGAGAAAAAATAACCAAGGATGTATTGATGTAAATATGCACTGTACATGAATTATTGAATGTTGATATTCAACCAGTTCGGTTTAAATAAAAATTCTTTGTTAATGAACAAAGCTGTTGAGGAATTGCTTGTCAGTTGGTTCCATTTATATGTACTGTTCAAAGTTCACACATCTCCACCACTATTCTCTCCAACTCGTAACATCCATAAGAGGAAAGAACAGGCCTGGTCACTTTTTCAACATAACACAAGAAATAATAAACTCTGGCGGGCTTTAAGCCAGTAAAGATCAAACTTGGAGTAACTACAAAGATCAAACTTGGAGTAACTACAAAGATCAGAAATTGGAGTAGGCAATATCAATAAGAGTAAAAGGGATAACACAAAAACAAAAATTGAATACGGAACACTGCCACAAATAAGTAGAGAATAATGCCGTATACAGCTCCACACTGCACTCCCCGGTCACAACAAGTAGAGAAACGAAGTGACAGACAGAAAATTTGTAAATATAAAAATATGGGGAAAATCAGAGCTTTCGCTTTTGATTGTTTGACTTTTGTTTCTTGCAGACATATATGTTACTTTATTTTTTACTTAACGCAGATCTTAATAATTCAATACTTCAAAACGTTGTTTCTTTTCACTCGCTCGTTGATACATTTAAATGGCTTTGTCACTCGCATAATAACTCATTCCCAAACTCTCTCATTGCTACACACTGACATAATTGATCACAAACTCATTTACATATTTATCTCTCATTGACAAAATAATCAAATCAGTTTCTCACTTGCTTGTTCCTTCATTCATTCGTTCCTTTAATAATTGGTTTCTTCAGTATTTCATTATAAGATTTATTGTATCACTCGCAGTAAAAGCAGCACTGTTGAGTCTCTATTACGGCATCATTTAGATACTGTACAAACGTATTGTAACATAAACAGTATGTCCTTTCATAAAATCTAAACTCAGTCATTAATTATATCAACCTGTCAACAGATTCAACATCATCAGGATAATATGTTGCTATTATCTCTAGACGGAGAATATATTAAGCAAGTTCCTGAGGACAGCCTGTTGAGTGTAATCATAGACCAGTCTCTAATCCGGAGGTCACATGTCTGTTTCACAGACAACGAGATCTTTCGAAAATTGTTTCAACTCTCAAAAATCAAAAACAAAACCTTTATGTCCGCGCTGTAGACTTACATTCTATTATGCGCATATCCAAAGTCACCTTGCTCAAAAATCTGGAGTCGCTGTAACTTCTCAGTTTTGAAACGCATTAGAGTCCCTACAGAAAAGGGCGCTTCGGTTTGTTTGCTTGAAAGATAATATTCCCGGTGCTCAATTATTTTCACTCTGTGTGCCAAGAGCCTCGTTTCTACTTAGTGCAAGAGAGCTTCTTTGTTTCCTGAATATGTTTTGTTTCTTAAAATGTTTACTACTTTCCTTTGTATAGCGCGCACCTTTCAACCATTTACCATATACATGGAACTGTTGGTTATATCATGACTTTTTTTTCCATTTAGTATACTATTTTCTTGATTGTGTTTATTATACGGTCTGTACAGTATTATTTCTCACGATTGGGTTTTTAATTGTTGGTTAATAGTTCAGTTTGTTGTGATGTTGAGAATCATACTTGTGTCTATACTGGCATTAATTTAATATTGGTTTGGGGCTTATTTATGTGCTTTTTCTACTGGGTTGTGTTATTCCTTTCCGATGACAGCTTTGTTACTACTTTTAGCGTTGTATGATAATTACGAGTTTACTTTCAGAATAGAAATATTTTTTGGGTCATTCCTCATTGATAAGGGTGGAATAAGCTGATAAAGATACTGGTTCAGAGCTGATAAGGAAGGTAGCTGCAGCTGGTTCAGTATTTTGTTGAATCGCGAATGCGTGCTTCGTTTGTTTATAATCTTCAAAAGAGGGTCACCGTTATATGCACTCATTATGTGTTGAATGTCCAAGAAGACATTGGTTCCTTTCGGAGCTCATTATTATATTATACATCTTCTCATCGGAAGAGTTCTTCACTACCATAATAATCAACATTGTCAATTCAACAGACAGCTGTAACGTATCGATGTGGATAAGTCTTCAACTTGGAGTCCATGATTTATTAAACAATTCACACACGAAGACATTTCACGTAGGTATACATTCACATACAGTTCATTAGAATTTACTTGCATATATATTCTTATCCGTCCGTGTCATAATGAATTCATGTCGGCAGAACATCATGGCTATATACATGTGCTGCTGGGATTCAGACAGCCAGAAGTGAGCACATGAGTCTTGACGAAAATAATCAAATTACTTATCAACCATCCTTCCGTAACGCAGGTTAATCACTAACCTTATGAATTCGCTTGTATATATTATAATCTGGACTGACCCTGAGTCCTGGTATCACTTTACATAAATATGGCTATTAGCAAAGCCTATCAACCTTGGAAGGAGGTAAAAACACGACTTCACGGCTTGACGGACAACGTAAGAAGAGTCCAGTAACTAAGTCACGAAGCGTGACCTTATCGACGCTAACACGTCATAATTTGACCGTGTATTTCGCGTTCATTAATCCGTGAAGTATAAAAATCAATGTCTATTAATTCTATTGACCCCAAAAAATGCGCACTGCCAATTCTAGCAGACGATATCAATAAAACTACCGTAACAATTCCCTGCCCGCCAGGGAAAAAAATCTATTAGATAGATTTTTAAAAACTATCTTACTCAAAAAATTTAACAAAAACCCGACATATGGCCTACGATGTTCTGTCTAGAACAGTGTCGTGGTCATGTCGATAATATATCAGTCATATAACATTATTAAACAAAGGGGTGTCAACTGTCGCTAAATAATTATCTACTGAACTTAAAGACTGTTGTGAGTGAATAATGAAGTGTTATGTAAAGAAAATTATTCTAACTAATTAAAATTAAACTAATTAATCATAATAAGTATGTAGGGTATTAATTAATTAACATCTAATTAAATAACCTGAGAGATAGTGTCATAACAAAAGATATGAGAAGTAAGGACAAGTAAAGTAAAGAAAAAGATAAAGTATAAATTAATTTAGTTATGTGTGATTAAACTTAATTATGTGTGTCAAGTAATTACTAAATAATTAACTTAATGAGTTAATAAAAGAAAAAAATATTCATACATTTCATGTGAACATCTTAACTAAATGCATATAACAGCTATCATATTCATAAATAACATATTTAGAGTATCCGCTTGTGTGATATTATTTTGTTTTTTTTTCATCTTTTCTTTCTTTTGACACATTTCATTTTTTTTTCTTCATCACACTTCAATTTATTATATTCTTTATTAATTTAATAACTATTAAACTTAATAATGTCGGATGTGAAGATCCAGCCGTCGTTATGTCCTTTGCGAATTTATGGAAAGTTCCTTTGGAAAAGAAATTTAATACTGTTCAACTAAGTTTCGTTCCTGATTGGATATAAACTTTTATCGTGTTGAATTAGTCAATTTCTGTAGCATAACGTTATATGTCCAGCTTGGATTCATATCATATTCCCGACCATATCGTAATGAGTTGTAGAACGATTGGACACTAACCAAAGTCCAAACGTTAGAAAAGAACCATCGAAATATGTCTCTTGCTATCACGAATCTTCTTTCGGAAACTGAATATATTGAATGATTCACTGCAAATTATTCGAAGTGTTTTTTTCCGTATGGAGGTGGTTCATATCATTTTCGTCGCAGGAATAAGTGAGAGTTCTAGAGTCACTCTTGTTCAGTCTTAAATCTTTTAACTTGTGGACAATTATTATTCGACTTCAGTAGGGTGTCTCGAAAATGCATCAGCAATTATATTTTCTTGTCCCGGTATGGCTTCGATGACAAAGTCATATGGCTGTAATAAAATCGAAAATCTGGCAAGTTTGGGGCTTTTGTGGTTAGAGCGACGTAACGATGCCACCGCCTTCTGATCCGTTTGGATCACGAAAGGTGCTCCCAACAAAATGTTTTCGAGTTTAGTTATTGCCCACACAACTGCCAGCAACTCCTTGTCCACAGTAGAATACCTTGTTTCAGGTAACTTCAGTTTTCTTGATATGTACATCGTAGGATGGAGTATATCGTCGTGATATTGAAGCAAACAAGCTCCGATACCGTAATTACTGGCATCTGTCCCTACAAGACGCCACTAGACGTGATGGCCACTGACTGCTTTGACGGTCGGCGGCTAAGGATCAAAGAAGAAAAGAAGTACGGAGAAAGAACTTTTTAGAAGTATATGGTAATCTCAAAATTGGTGGATTTGAAAAGATGGTTAGTATCATGCGAAAAATTTTGTCGCATTCGTCAGTCCAATTTACTTTCAACGGCATGTCTTTCTTCAATAATGATGACAAGACAGCCGTGATGGATGATAAGTTAGGTACGAATCTACTGTAGTATTGGACTAGACCTAATACACTCCTAACCTGTTTCTTCGTTTGAGGAACAGATAAATTTAAAATTTTAGATACCGTACTGGGAACAGTTTGACTACGTCCAGCCCCAATAATATGTCCCAGGAAGGTTATCTCCTGAAATGCTATTTGTATTTTCGTAGGTTTAGCGGTTAAATGGTTTTCTCTTAATATCTCCAAAACACATCTAAGCCCCGAAAAATGTTCCTCAAATGATGAACTAAATAAACATATGTCGTCAATGTATGTAATGATGTCTGATCTACCTGATAAAATTGTTCGCATCATGCGAATAAAGGTAGCAGGAGCGTTTATAAGCCCAAAAGGCATCACATTCTACTGGTAAAGACCTTGTGGAGTGGAAAACGCTGTGTGGTATTTGGCCTTTTCGGTTAGTGGTATCTGCTAATAACCTTTAGTTAGATCTATTTTAGTGAAAAGTGTTGCATTGGACAGACGAGAAAGTAAGTCGTCAATAAAGGGATGTGGTTCACTGTCAGCTATGGTCTGAGCATTTAGCTTCCTATAGTCAACGCATAAACGAATGTTGTTGTCCTTCTTTCGGACAATGACTAAAGGTGACGAAAATGGTGAGGTACTAGTCTCGATAATACCTAACGACAACATCTGTTCAAGTTCCTGAGTCGTTTTGTTGAGAAAATGTAGTGGGACAGAATAGGGATGTACATGAATATGTGTATCATCTTTAAGAGTAATGTCGTGAGTAATAACTGATGTGCGACCAGGTACGTCTGTCAGCACATCTGGAAATGATTGTAAGAGATCAGCAATCTGATGATGCTGTTGCGGTGTAACCGACAAAGAGATGGTTACATCACGCCAAGATTCCATAGGTTGTAATACAGGTACAGGTAAAGACATCTGTACCTCAGGAAAAGAAGATTCTTCTTCCTGAATCACTGATAGATTGGTATAATGACAATTTGGTACTACTGTGTCATCTAATTCGTGGAAAATAGATTGCAAGTGTTCTGGACGAGTGTGAAATTGTTTGAGCATGTTTATATGGTATATTTTTCTGTGTACCTTAATGCCTAAGACCTAGTCAACGTCAGAAATCCTGTCAATAACCTTGTAAGGACCATTCCATGATATAAGTAATTTATTGTCATTATGTGGAAGTAACACATAAGCCTCATCGCCTGGAAATAGTTGACGTAATCGTCTATTTCTATTTTGTAAGGTCCGAGCCTTAGCTTTCGCAGCCTCTGAAGAAGCTGTTGCCCACTGGCAAGATTCAATGATATTCTTACGAAGATTAATTACGTACTCGTAGGATGACTGGGTATCCTGAGTCATCTCGGCGTCAATTAGTAAATCTTTTATGAGTCCCGTTAGGACCTCTTGGTGGAGCGCCGAAAACTAATTCAAACGGAGAGAAGCCAGTCTGTTCATTTGGCACCTCTCGATAGGCGAACAGGATAGCTGGGAGTGCTTTGTCCCAGTCCTGAGGATGTTTAACCGTAACCTTATGTAATAGTTGTTTAAGTGTACGGTTAAGCCGTTCCACAGCACCATTACTCATAGGATGATAAATACTACTAAGATTCCTATCTATGTACCATGTCTTCATTACCTCTGCCATAGTATCAGATATGAATTGAGATCCATGATCTGACAATAACTTTCTAGGGAAACCTACCCTAGAAAAAATAAGATGTAGTGCATCAGCTACATCTGCTGTAGTGGTGGTCTTCAATGGTATTGCTTCTGGCCATCGTGTGCATAAATCAATGCAAGTGAGGACGAATCTATGTCCTCTGGCCGAAGTTAGGAGTGGACCAATGATATCTATGACCATTTTGTCAAAAGGTCGCACTGAAATATCACAAGCCTGAATAGGAGCCGTGTGAAAAGCTCCACGTGCTTTAACTTCCTGGCATATCGTACAAGAGCGTACATACTGTGATATATCTCGTGGAACACCTGGCCAAAAGAATGAAGATAATACTCGAGAACGTGTTCGAGTATATCCCATGTGACCTGCGCACTTGGAATCATGTGCGTGTTGAAGAATATATCGTCTAAATGCAGAAGGTACCATGACTTGTTGTTTTACCTGAGAACTGTCCATCAAACATCTAATTAATATATCATTTTTGATAATAAACCAGTGTTTGTCATTATTACTCAAGGTAAGATTATCAAACTTATTCACCAGAGCAAAAAATTTTTTTAAAGATTTGTCTTCCTTCTGTTTTCTTGCAAACGTAGATCTGTCAATAGGAGAATGAACCTCAATATCTTCTTGTTTGTCTGGTTCCAACTTTTTAGTGTCGACACTCTCTACAATTTTAGTCTGTGCTCTAGTAGTCACTGCATTTCCAGTGCACAGATTGTGTTTCTCCCATTCGATAATTTCTTCTGAGGTGCAATCTCTACTGCCATGAATGCGACCAACCATCAGATCTGCAATAGGATTTTTCAACATGCATCCTTTAACGTTACCTGAAAAGAAAGGTGTGTTAATATGAATTATCGCAGTGGGATAACATTCTACAGTCCCACCAAATGTCATGCACCTGACATATTCCCCTGTCGCACAACTTGGATGGATCAATGATTGTCGGACTCCAATGGTCGTAGATCCGGAATCTCTCAAAACAGAGACGATAGATCAATTTATTATCCCTCTGTTAAATATAAGAGAGCCTGTTCCATCGTTAGCCGCTAGACCGACTTGTGGGAGGATGTGTCCGCAATTCAAGACAGTCTCCTTTGCCTTCTGAAATACAAGATTACATTCTGGGCAACTATTTGCCACGTTGTAATTCATAGCATAACATGTTGCAGAAGATTGTATTTATTTATCGTTTTGTGGAACATCTGGGGTTGTATTGTTAGTAACTGCTGCCCCTGTATTGTGATGATAATGAGACGATCTACGAGACTGAGATCGATGACGAGAATGATCATTAGAATTATCCCGTTGTCCCCTGTAGTAACTGTTATCTCGATGTCTCGAGCCATGATTATTGTTATTCCAATTGTTACTAGTGTTATAGTTATATGATCGATTATGATTTGCGTTATGTTGACCATTGTTGTATCTTGACTGAGGTGAATAATTCCTATTTTGTGGTCTTCCTCTATTAAAGTCACTCTTATTGTTAAAATTATTATGTCCCTTATGAAAATTAACATTAAAATTTCCTTTGAAGCGACTTCTATCTACACTGTGTGTTCTTGGTTTGTCATGACTGTGGTATGACATATTAGAGGCCACAGGTAGAGGTTCCCTTATTAGCGAGTTAGAAATGCTCGCATTCGGATGAGCAGTGCAATAATGTATTGAAATGTTTTCTAATTCATCGATCGTAGATGGTTTTCGTTCTTGCAAAAAGGCAAAGAACGGTGGGCTGACAGAGGAATACACTTTATCCTTCAGTAACAAATCGACTAACTTGTCGTATGATTTGTTGACACCTGCCAGTTCCACCCATCTGTTAAAGGTATTGCGTATGTTCACAATAAAACCTGTAAAGTCTTTATTAGAATCTGGTAGAATACTCTTAAAACGTAATCTGCAACCCTCTTCGTCCAAATGGAAACGACGTAATAATAAGGCTTTAATTGCGTCATAGTCACCAGCTATTGTTGGGTCAACATTCTGAACTGCATTTAATGGTTCCCCGTCCAACAATTCACTAAGTTTTAAAGCCCATGCTTGTTTTGGTAAGTTATATGTTAAACATACCTGTTCGAAACGTGCCAGGTACGATCCAAGGTCGTCGAAGTTCAATTTGAATTGTGGTAATTTAAAGTTGTAATAAGGTTTATTTTGGTTGGATGAAGATCCATTTTTGAGCATTATCATTCTGGCTCGTATTAGCACTTTGTGCCTGAAATTTTGCTGTTTCCCACTTAAGACGTTGCAATTCCATTTCTTGCTGCCTTATAATTTCCTCTCGTCTCAATTTATTCTCTTCTTCTTGTCTAGCAATTTCTCTTTGCTTTTCTAATTTAAGTTCACGTTCTTCTTCTTCTCGTCTAGCAATTTCTCTTTGCTTTTCTAATTTAAGTTCACGTTCTTCTTCTTCTCGTCTAGCAATTGCTTTCTGTTCCTCTAATTCTGCTTTATATTTTGCAAATTCCGCCACTGCGTATGATTCGAGAGCTTCTCCTTTTTTTCCAAATTCTTTCCCGTTTTTAATAAAATGATCTAAGGTAAGCATCTTGACGTTAATTTTGTAAGTAATTAATAGTCTATCGTAATCACCAATAGAATTTTTGCAATTATTTGTACTTACTCAATATATGAATACTCAATATAAACAATTATAATACTCTTGTATTATTAGTTGTAAGTTCCACAACTATTTTGTAACTAAGTAATTTATATGAATAATGTATAACCATTACATTATACGAATGTAGTATACTCTTATTAATCCATGATGCTGAATTTATATCATGCATCTAATATTATCCTCCAATAATTATGAGTATTGTCCCTCTATAATTATGTTATTTAATCATATAAATGTGCCCAGTGCACACTGTAGTACTACGAAAATGTACTAATTATTATCTAATATGTTTGTCCTAATCAAGGCAAACCATAAACCAAAGTTATTTATCACTATCTATTATGCTATTATGCCCTCGTCATAATCTACAATATGCTTCAATAGTATATTGGACTACTACTGCAACTAGATGACATCACCTAAGTCATCAAATGATTTGGTAAAAATTAATCAAATTATTGTATTATTCTATTAATAATAAATTTATAACATTATTATATCATTAATATATGAAATGAATAACTAAGACAAACAATAAACTAAACTGTACAGAACATTAGCACATCACAAACTGACAATTTCAGACATAAATTAAAACTATAAACTAAGGAGAAAAAAATCGGAAGTACACTAAGAAGGTCAAGGATTGAACTAAGTCAAGACGAAACATGTACTCAAAATTCAGTGAAGTAACAATGGACTCATAACGGTTAATACAAAATCTATGAAATAAGTTATAGAAAGATCAGAATTGACGAGATAGATTACGAACATTATTACAAAACTGAATAAAAATGAAATTAGTACAGAAAAATACACCAGTTATTCACAGAACTGCACAGCTAAAACACTTAGTATCGAAATCTTGCAATGTCGAGCAGAACAGTTCCCTGGTTAATTTGTTAGGTGGCTCCCGCACAGATTGCAAAACTTCAATGAACCCTAAGAACGACTGAAATCTCTGTGGTCAGCTTTTCGCGACATTCCAGAGGTTTCAGCTCCCTCGCCAACCAACCCGCTAACATGTATAATACAACATAATAGATATTCACAAACAACATTCAACAGTGATTTGCAAAAGACATGTCGGTGAAATAGCAAAGAGGACTTGACAGCGTAAAGTAAAAACAATTACTTAGCTTTTAGCCTCGATAAATTCGTACAGTGCCTGCTTCGCCAACAGTATAAAGAGCTCATATTGCATGATAATGCTGGTTGGATCTAGTTTCCAATGTTTGATTGAGCGTTTAGAAATTCTTTTCTTCAAAGGAGTTGAAATGTGGCTGCCATCGATACAGACGATTCATCATGTTGTCAAGGGCGTGTGACGTCATAGGTGTAGATGCAAAAAGTGTCCATTTTCGCTCGAAGGGAATTTTTTCTTTGAACTCGGTAATCTTTGATAATTTTGACGATTAGATTATAATTCCACACCACATCTGGCAACCAGCTGATAAGGGTGGAATAAGCTGATAAAGATACTGATTCAGAGCTGATAAGGAAGGTAGCTGCAGCTGGTTCTGTATTTTTGTTGAATCGCGAATGCGTGCTTCGTTCGTTTATAATCTTCAAAAGAGGGTCACCGTTATATGCACTCATTATGTGTTGAATGTCCAAGAAGACATTGGTTCCTTTCGGAGCTCATTATTATATTATACATCTTCTCATCGGAAGAGTTCTTCACTACCATAATAATCAACATTGTCAATTCAACAGACAGCTGTAACGTATCGATGTGGATAAGTCTTCAACTTGGAGTCCATGATTTATTAAACAATTCACACACGAAGACATTTCACGTAGGTATACATTCACATACAGTTCATTAGAATTTACTTGCATATATATTCTTATCCGTCCGTGTCATAATGAATTCATGTCGGCAGAACATCATGGCTATATACATGTGCTGCTGGGATTCAGACAGCCAGAAGTGAGCACATGAGTCTTGACGAAAATAATCAAATTACTTATCAACCATCCTTCCGTAACGCAGGTTAATCACTAACCTTATGAATTCGCTTGTATATATTATAATCTGGACTGACCCTGAGTCCTGGTATCACTTTACATAAATATGGCTATTAGCAAAGCCTATCAACCTTGGAAGGAGGTAAAAACACGACTTCACGGCTTGACGGACAACGTAAGAAGAGTCCAGTAACTAAGTCACGAAGCGTGACCTTATCGACGCTAACACGTCATAATTTGACCGTGTATTTCGCGTTCATTAATCCGTGAAGTATAAAAATCAATGTCTATTAATTCTATTGACCCCAAAAAATGCGCACTGCCAATTCTAGCAGACGATATCAATAAAACTACCGTAACACTCATGTCGTCTGTTAGATTGTTGCTTTTGTTTTTACGACATATTGTTTTACTCATTTTTGTACTGCTTGTGGGGACTTGGTGCCCATTAAATTTTCCATATTTAGTTCTATTTTATAGTTTTTACAGTAATCTTGCATATTTTGTTTGTGTTGGTCGTATTTCTTACATTCCAGCAAGAAGTGTTTAATGGTATGTTTCATCCCATTCTTCACAGATGGGTTCCTCTATTCTAAAGTAGTCGGTTCCCAATCTGAGCCGGAGTATTTTTTTATTTACTGATATTTTTAGTTCGTCTTGTATTTGACATTTTTTATTTGGTTTTTATTTAAAAAGCTGGTATACATGCCTTCCTGTTGTGCTCTGGTCCCATGCTATTCCCCATTCTTTGGTTATTGTCCTTGCTATTAGACTATTTATTTCGAATCTCCCTAGCCCTCTTTCAATTTTTGAATTGCTATTTATTTCCCGCTTGGCTTCCCTGTCAGCGAGTTCGTTTCCTGTTATGCCAACATGATATGAAATCCATGCTAATGTGACTTTTCATCCAGCAGTATTTCTCGAATATAGTTGTTACGGTATGTTTTACAACTAACGGATGCTCCGCTAGGGGCAGAACAGGTAGCCTGATGTTTACATTATAGAACCCTACTCAGTCCCCTTGAGTTTTTTTGACATGATGTTGGGATAGAAACCGGTTAGTTAGGGCAGCCCCGTACTGCTTTAGCCATTTTGGCGGATCGTTTTCCCAGCCGGTCTGAATGACCGTTTTACATAGCCAACAGGACAGACCTGTGCAGTTTAAAGTTCAGTATTATTCCTGTTGACTGGCGAGTAAGGAGAAGTTTGGTTGCTCCGTTAGATTATTCTAATATGTTAGCACGTAAATATGGAGATTGTTCTCTTGTTGAGGTGTGCGGGCATGATTGCCCTGTACCACGTGGCACGACAGATTTACAGCCTAGTGTAAGGCTTTTTGTTCAGAGACTATTTTGATTCCTCATGTACACTCCCGCCGTTTTTCAGCTACATGCTTGTAGTAGATAAAAAGGCTATGGAAGGTGTAATGTTCTTTCCTGTGACTGCTAGTCGTGTGTGGTCCCCTAGCTTAATGAGTCTATATCTTTATGTCCTGTTAAGATAATTCCACGCAGATAGCAGTTATGTTAATAATCAAAATTGTGTTAATGTGAAGCAGCAATAGAGAGGAGCCAGATAACACGTGGAGAAGAAACAACTGGAGACAGGAATAAGAAGAGCAAGGAAGATGAAAACAGTTGAAGCGCGACATGAGATCAAGTCAGCAACTAGGCTAAGTGTTGACCTTTAATATTTGTGCCCCGTGTAGTCACAGGGGGTCTCTTGGGAGACAGAGAATGAGTAAGACGTTTGTAGCACCCCCCCCCCCCCCCCACGTACGTCATACAAGGCGACTAATATGAAGTTGTACATGAGGCTGGCAACGTCATCATGAGAAACAAATTGCCACAGAGGCCGCCGCTGCAAAAGCTCGTGACATTGTTATTGTTGAACAGAATCGACATCACTGCACTCCAGGCAAACCCATAGGTGCTCAGTCTCCCTCAGTATATATCGAAGAATGTGAATGCTAACTGTTCCTGTAGCTCGCTGGTTGTAGACACGACGGATGTATCCTCTCTATCGTCCATCTCTACTAGCCTTACGTTTGATGCCCAATTCCAACAGTCTTAACCTTGATGATTCATCTATTGCAGTGTCATTCTCTAACAGGTGATCATTAATTGTTCTCAGTATACCTCCCTTATCCATATCTAGTGTCCCCACTGTGGGTGCTCTTGATGCTAGTCTGTTAGCTCTCTCATTACCGTGTACCCCTGCATGACCAGGACAATAGATCCACACCACTTCAGATTCGAAGAAGCATGTGAATGCCCTTGTGCAGGCTTCCTGCAAATGGGGGGAGGGGGCCTTCCTGCAAAAGGGGGGGAGGCTTCCTGCAAAAGGGGGGGGGGGCTGGACTGGCGCCCTTCCTCCCCCAATGCTCTGTAAGGAATGCAAAGAAAAATGATAATAGTAATTGTTGGTAATGTCTGATCACGTGATCACGTGATCACGTCGATGTGAAATTTGGACATTTTGTGGCGGTAGCGGAGAGTAGTTTATGGTACTAAGTCTTCTCGTGTCTGGGTCGTTTCGCTCGGTGATTGTAGTTGTGTGAAAGAAAATGGCCGTTAGCGTAGCTATCGTTAAGGCAACGTAAATAGCACCCTGCATTCACACCCTTCCACATTCGCTGAGAGAGACTGGGGACCTATGGGTTTGCCCGTAGTGTTATGATATCGACTCTGAAAAACAGCAACAAGAAATCACAACCTGGTAGTTTAACGCACACACAAACACACACACATGAACAGACACACATACACAAACATAAAAAGACACACACGCGTGCTGACAGACAGACAGACACGCAACTTGATTCTCAAACTTTTAACGAGAACTGTCATATTGTTCTTCTTCTTCCCAGGGTTTCGTCTAACAGTTAGCAAGCCGGATCAAATGGTTCAGTGTTCCAATTCCGTCACCTTTGTGGTGATGATGACGTCATGTGCGTTATTGTTAACAACAGCAGGTAAAGATAGTTAGATCATTTCGTCATATCCGTGTATGCATGTTATAGATAGATAGATAGATAGATAGATAGACAGACAGACAGACAGACAGACAGACAGACAGACAGACAGACAGACAGACAGACAGATAGATAGATAGATAGATAGATAGATAGATAGATAGATAGATAGATAGATAGATAGATAGATAGATAGATAGATAGATAGATGCAGTCTGTTAGCAGAAACTGCCGTAGCGGAGTGAAGTGTTAGAGACTTCCAGGTCCAGCTTTTTATGAGGTGGGGTGACCAATTCCCTTCCTAGCTGCCTTTTCCTTCCCTAACGCAAGAAGAGAACCAGATACCCATTTAAAGCTGAGTAGACTGAAGCGTGATTCTGCCAGGCTTCGATCATGGAACACTACAATTTTGCTGAGAATGGACAGAGCTCTACCCTCTTAGGCAATCGAATGTTCATTTAAACTTAGATATTTCTTAAAATAAATTTGTATTATAATATGGGTGTCTGTTAACTGACTGTCGTGTGACGTAATTTGATAGAATTCAGGAAGTGTCATTTTAAGCAGCTTCAGCTTCGCTGGTACTTCCGAGCTTGAGACTTAGCACGAAAGGGTGAAGGTGTCTGTACAGATTAGTAACGTCGTGGTGAAGATGTATGTATAGATTAGTTACGTCGTGGTGAAGATGTCTGTATAGATTAGTTACGTCGTGGTGAAGGTGTCTCTATAGATTAGTTACGTCGTGGTGAAGGTGTCTCTATAGATTAGTTACGTCGTGGTGAAAATGTCTGTATAGATTAGTTACGTCGTGATGAAGATGTTTGTACAGATTAGTTACGTCGTGGTGAAGATGTTGGGTAGATTAGTTACGTCTTGGTGAAGGTGTCTCTATAGATTAGTTACGTCGTAGTGAAGGTGTCTCTATAGATTAGTTACGTCGTGGTGAAGGCGTCTCTATAGATTAGTTACGTCGTGGTGAAGGTGTCTATAGATTAGTTACGTCGCGATGAAGATGTTTGTACATATTAGTTACGTCGTGGTGAAGGTGTCTGTATAAATTAGTTGCGTCGTGGTGAAGGTGTCTCTATAGATTAGTTACGTCGCGATGAAGATGTTTGTACATATTAGTTACGTCGTGGTGAAGGTGTCTGTATAAATTAGTTGCGTCGTGGTGAAGGTGTCTGTATAAATTAGTTGCGTCGTGGTGAAGATGTTTGTATAAATTAGTCACGTCGTGGTGAAGGTGTCTGTATAGAAAAGTCATGGAATGATGAAGAATGTCTGAATAGAACAGTCACGGAACGGCAAAGACGTGTGTATAGAACAGTCACGGAATGGTAAAGACGTGTGTATAACGCAAGGGTCTTTATTTGTGGTCTCCGGGGGTTTCTGAAAAGAAACTAGAAGAATCGGGCCATCCCTACCTCGGGCACGTCGCGAAAGGCGAATGGTGTGAGGTTGTATAGGAAGCCAACAACCATCTTATGTGAAGAAAAAAAATTTGCTACAAAAACCGAAGCTCCAAATGTACGTAAAGCTCGTTGGCACATGCTTCCTGCAAGTGAGCCAAACCTTCCTCTTGAAGGAATGAACAAGAAGAAAAGAACTAGTGCGTTATTATATTGATTACAAGGTTGGTTGTTAGAACCGTAAAACATGAAAGTACCAGTTGTTCTACATGTAACATTTTATTTTTCAGATGCGCAAAGCGTTGGGGCAGCTAGCTTTCAAGCAGATGACTCTTGGGGGCAAAGGACCGTGCAGCAGCAGCAGCAAAATCTTCAGCATTTGCAGCAACAGTTAAGCTCGCGCTATTCGCATCCTGCCACTGATCCACATTCTTTATTAGATAATGCGATAGACCATCATTCTAAGTATCTAGTGGCCAAACCAAAAGAACTCCACGACAATCCACTAGACTTTACAGGCCAAGTAGGCAGTGTTTCTGGTGCTGCGTTTTTAGGCATGGGCGATCTTTTCCGTGATAAAAATAGCGAAACAGCTGCTTCATTTCATCCAAGCTATGGGCAAAGAGAGCCCGACTTCCTTGAGGACGGATATCCAATCTTAGATAGCCAGACACTATTTACACCTTCAGGTGCCTCCTCCTTGTCTCCCTACTTATCCGCTCAAGAGTTTAAGCAGACCTTCAGATCCGACCCTTACATTTTAGGAAAACGTAAAATATATTTCTTACCTAGCGATAAGATGACAATATCAGGAGAAAAGAGAGTTGCACCGAAATTTGTGGGCAAACGAAACCGCGGGAAGTTCTTTGACAAGACTGGAAACATATTACTGCCGGAAATGTATCTAGCCGATATTTCCTCTGATTACGTAGCCCGGTCGCTTTTAGAAAACACATTAGCTGCTCCGAAGTTTGGTGAAAGGCTCGTTATTAATGAAAGTATCCCATACTTCGAGGGCAAACGAGGGTCACCACCAAAATTTGTGGGAAAGCGTGCGTCAGCGATGGAGTCTGGCAGCGACGAAAGTTTTTCAGTGAAACACAAAAGAGCTGCACCAAAATTTGTAGGTAGACGAGGAGTTCCTTATTTTGTCGGCAAGAGAGGGCCTCAAACTTTGTTTGAAAATGGCTTAACGAAGTTTGGCTATCAAGACCAGGAGCGTTCAGCTTTAGAACAGAAGCGTGGTTCGCCAAAATTCGTAGGTAAACGGGGTCCTTCATATTTTTCTGACAAGCGCGGTGCACCCAAGTTCGTGGGAAAGCGCTTGAATGAATTTGGTTATTCCGAGAACCATTATTCACTTTCAGGAGAAAAACGGCGTGCACCGAAGTTTGTAGGAAAGCGCTTTGGTGAATTTGGTTATCTGAAGGACGATCATTCACTTTCAGGAGAAAAACGGCGTGCACCGAAGTTTGTGGGAAAGCGCTTTAATGAACTTGATTATTCTCAAGACCAGTATTCACTTTCAGGAGAGAAACGCGGAGCACCGAAGTTTGTCGGTAGACGGGCTGTCTATTATTCTGTGGGCGAACCAGGATCGGAAATGTTTGTTGGAAAACAAGTAGTTACCCCTCAGTTACATGATCAAGTAACATCTTCGTCTGAAGATACGAGTGATATGTACTTTTCTGGTAACAGAGGACTGCACAAAATAGTTCGAAAGTGGGCTTTGGTTGAGTCAGAAGGCGATGATAGAGTAATGGTTTAACAAGGATAAGAAAGATTGGCGACAAAATCAATATACATTCATCGTCAATATTGGTTGCAAAAGAAACAAGTGAAGCAGAAAATAAAGTAACAAGTGACAACAGCGTTCATAGAAAGGAAAACTGCATGCAAGCCGCTGAGAAATTGAAGAAGCTCACTTAGGAAAACAAATATCCCTGCTTAGTAAAATATTATTAATAAAACGTGGAAACAACGAGCAGTGTCAGGAACAATCTACAACAGAGAAGGCCGGAGAACAGAGGAAAAGTTGGTTCAGATCTTGTTGGTGCTTGTTTGTGCACTGGGTAATTGATAATCTTCAACGTCATCATTATTCTTCGTTTCACTATGGAACAAAGGCCTTCAGCCAACTCATACCAAGCCCTTCCTGTGCTATCACATCCCTTCACGGTCTTTCCATTTCTTCTTTATCCTGTCTCCTGTTCCTTTCTCCGTATGTTTTTACCCCTGCCTCTCTTACCCCGGGGATCCAAGAAAAAAAAAAGTACCGTCTTGTAACGTCATCAACAGATTTCGTCAATACGTGGCCTAGCCATAGCCAGCGTCTTTCTCTCAGCTCGAGAGTACTTGGAAAGTTGAGACAATCATGTCAAGAAAAGTGTTGTCACCGTAGCCTTCACTTTGGTAATCAAGGCACTGGCTGTTGGTGGAAATAGGATCACACCTGTCAAAGGCAAGGTACCAACGACATGACAGTGATACCAGCGAGATGAGAATTAAACACAAAAAGACACACATACCAGGAAACATAATTGATGACAACAGCACTAACTTAATGAAAATTAGAGCATGTATCAGAATGCCAAAGAGACATAACTCTTATTCGCTAGTCTTGCTTATTTTTCACTAATCTGTCTGTGATATTTATATTTGTTTCGTTCAGAAAGTCAGACAGACTTAATTCAAGACTTGGATTGTCCCTGACATAATTGTTCAATTTGGTTCTGAGAAAGCGTATTTTTTTTTTTTTTAAAGTCAATCATTTCATCACCAATTTCTTCAGTGAGAACAGTATACATGTTTCTTTCTCTTCTGTTCAAACTTACGCACGAATAAACTGAGTTGTATTAATTTAATAAATAAGTAATTGCAAAATATCTTCATGTTAAAATGTCAATTTAATAGTACATGCTAAAGACACGTGGAACAAGGAACGACTACACATAATTTTTGCCAGAATAAAAAGTTATTATTACTGAATTTCTGGTAAGTTAATTTTGAATGTTGCTTTCTGCTTTTTCTTTTTAGTTTGAATTTTTTTTTTTTTTTTTTTTTTTTTTTTCTTAACCAGCGGCCCTTGGGCTTTCAGCCCTTCGGCCCAATGACATGTCATTGCGAGGCTGGGGAACCTGAGGACTTTCCTTCCAACCCGGTCAGGAGCTTCGCTCCTTCCCATCCACAGAGGGTTTATCACAGGAGCCGTTCAGGCTATTCAGTCAAATTTCCGGCCGTAAACATTTCTTCAAACGCCGACGCCCGGGTTTGAACCATGAACACCTGGTCGCCAGTACAACGCCGAAGCCATTACACCAGCGCGGCTCCCTAGTTTGAATATAAAAAATACTTGCTGTATCTTTTGCCGTTTGCGATGGTTCGATTACTGAAAACCATTGCCAATTGAGATCTTCAAGATCAGCGACCCCAACCAAAAACAATTGATACACGATATTAAGCAAGGCTGCACACGACCTTTTAAGAATTAAATAAAATACTTGCCCCAACTAACCTTCAAAGAGGCTTTATGACCCTTGTGTTGTATACGCGCGCGTAATAGCTCATGCTCCAAAAACTATACGAATTTTCCTATCAGGATATACATGAGCGTTTCCATAACCCAGTTTTTTTTTTTTTTTTTTTTTTTTTTAAATATAGAACTTAAGCTGAAAACTGGCCAGAGTTTTCATTAAACGAGCCATCGCTAGGTCAGAGGAGCTAGAGCAGTAATCGTAAATATAATCATATCCGGCTTAGACACCTGTTGAGTAAGTTACCACTGTTTGGCAATTTAGAACTGACTGTAGTTTTAAAAAAACAGCTTAACCAGAAAAAATTATGACGTAAGAAATCTATTGATACCAACACAGAAAACTGGCCACACAAAAATACTAACACCAGCAAATAGCGATAGTGATACCTTATTGTATATGACTGTCAAAACAAAGACAAGAAACCATCAGTTAAAATATAGAGCAAACAAAAATACTGACATAACAAACAGAGAACAGATCAAACATAAATACTGACATAACAAATAGATAATAGACCAAACAAAACTACTTACATAACGGAGAGCAGACCAAACAAAAATACTGACATAACAAACAGAAAACAGACCAAACAAAAATACTGACATAACAGAGAACAGACCAAACATAAATACGGACACAACAAACAGAGAACAGATCAAACAAAAATACTGACATAACAAACAGAGAACAGACCAAACGAAAATACTGACATAACAAACAGAGAACAGACCAAACAAAAATACTGACATAACAAACAGAGAACAGGCCAAACAAAAATACTGACATAACAAACAGAGAACAGACCAAACAAAAATACTGACATAACAAACGGAGAACAGACCAAACACAAATTCTGACATAACAAACAGAGAACAGACCAAACAAAAATACTGACATAACAAACAGAGAACAGACCAAACAAAAATATTGACAAAACAAAGAACAGACCAAAAATAAATACTGACACAACAAACAGAGAACAGACCAAACAAAAATACTGACATAACAGAGCATAGAACAAGCAAACACTGACATAACAAAGAGAGAACCGGCCAAACAAAAATACTGACATAACAGAGAATAGCCCAAACCAATACTAACATAACAGAGCATAGAGCAAACAAAAATACTGACATAACAAACAGACCAAACAAATATACTGACATAACAAACAGACCAAACAAAAATACTGACATAACAAACAGACCAATCAAAAATACTGACATAACAAACCGACCAAACAAAAATACTGAGATATCAAACAGAGAATTGACCAAACAAAACAATTACTGACTCCAGCCAAGACAAAATTGACAAAGTAAATGCAATGATACCATCAAACATAAAATTAATCAGAGACAATGACACAAACAAATACACCCATGCAGGCAAACAAACAAAAAATGGCCCAATAAAAACGGCGCCGTTACCAGGAAATGACGGCTGCAGAAAACTGTACATAGCCTTGGAACATGAGATAACCTGATCGGAGGGTCTCTTCCTACCAGCCGCCTGAGCGGTGGCCGCAGCAATATACTCAGCATGTAGCAGCAGCGGAGTGCGCTGAGCGAAGCTGGCAACAAACACTGAATGCAAGCGAAGCTGTAACCAGAGGTACAAGTATTTCATGTTTTGATAAATAATGATAACCATTCTTATCTTCATTATCGTCGTTATATTTCATTAACATTATTCAGTGGCGCAACTACAATTTAAGTGGACCCGGACACGCATTAGGTGGGCCCCCTCCTTACATAATGGGCTCAGCAACTTTAATCAATATACGGCAAATGTGTCCCAACAATTTTAATTGATCATTTCATCATTGTGTTCTTTAGCTCCCGATGGAGCATAGGTCCTCAACAAATTTGTGCCAGATCCTTGTGTCCTGTGCTGTCTGCTCAAGATCTTTACATGTCTTCTTTATTCCTTTCATGTCTTTGTCCAGAAACTAGGTCACGCATTCACGTTTAACACGGGAACAAAGACAATTAAATGGATATATATATATATATATATATATATATATATATATATATATATATATATATATATATATATATATATATATATATATATATATATATATATATGGATGCGAGTCATGGGCAATGACTACAACCCACAAAAGCCAGATCCAAACCTCAGAAATGAGGTATCTGAGGAAGGTGGTTGAAGTAACAAGAAGAGACATGGTCCGCAACCAGACGATACGTCAAGGCCTAAAATCCCACCCGCTGCAGAATCAAATAGAACAGTCCCAACTAAGATGGTTTGACCATGTCTGCAGAATGGGAGAAGATCGGCTACCACGACAAGCATGGGAAACAAAGAGCCAGGGATCCAGACCTCCAGGACGACCCAGAGTCCGTTGGGAGGACAACATTAGACAATCTTTGAAGGACCGAGGACTAAAATGGAACCAGGCCAGGAAGAAGACAGCTGATAGAATAGTCTGGCGCTCTCTCTTCCAAACCTCTACACCTCACGGTAGAAGGGGAACGACTAAGTAAGTAAGTAAGTATATATATATATATATATATATATATATATATATATATATATATATATATATATATATATATATATATATATATATATATTAAAGGCGATGGTTCCTTCCAACATTTGCCGGCCCATTCGGTGCTGATTACCCCGGGACGTGTCCAGTTCATCCAGGCGGTAGTTACGCGACTGATATTATCATCATTTACATCATTCAATAATATCTTTATGGTCATTATAATAGATCATTGTCACTGAAGACCATAAACCCATTCATTATCAAATTACAACTATCAGAACATGTATAAAACAATTTAGATTCTTAGCACACCAGATAACGGAACAGACGTGTAAGCACTAGGTGCGCCTGAGCTTCGAAGCCATTCGATTAAGTTAACTACGTCTATCTGCATGAAAAAGATTCTCTAGGTACAGATGTCAATCACGTACGGCCTTTTTAAAGTCCACAAATTTAGCATACAGTTACAAACCATATTCTGCTCCACAGTTAGTTTGATTATTCAGTCCCTGTTAAATGTACTTTATAGAAAAGTATGAATGCTTCGCGCTCAGCGTTTATGGTGTCTTTCATTCCTGAAATTAAAAAAAAATTTTCCCCATTGTCCGGATAATAGCATTACCGTATTCCTTTGTAATTCGTGTGTGCAAATAACCTTTCTTGGACAGCTTAGATATCTTTCCTTCTAATTGTGTGTTCTCTCACTCTCTCGAGTAATTTATAGAATTTCTCTGTAACTGTGGAAAAGTCTGCTTTGCTGATCTCCGCTGGAATGTCATCTGAACCCGCAGCTTTCAGATCTTGTAGAAGCTTTATGGCTTTCTTTATTTCTTCCTTACTTAGTTTTTCACAGTTAAACTCAAAGTCCTTTTCCAGAATTTGAATTGTCTGCGAGATTCTGTGGAGCTGGTCTGTTTAAAAGTTCTATTCAACTCCGCATCGGATCTTCATTACCACGCAAATGTGTGTCCCTTTGTTTATATCTAACTATCAACGCCTTTGTGTAGCTGCACAGATCTCTGTTTCTTTTGATTATAGATTCCTTTGCCTCTTTTATAAGCTCGCCAGTATAACTCACATTATCTCTTTGAACTATCATTTTTTACTTTGTTATTCGCTGCTGCATGATTTCGCGGGCTTCAGTTTTAGTAAATCTGGTTTTATGACTACTGTAAATCTGCTTTTCTACTCTTTCTTTCCATTGTCCTGTTAATAGTGTCTGTTAAGCAAGCTTTGTGCTGCCCATCCTTTTTATCATCGTTCAAATTAACGTCACCGCATGTTTCATCCCGACTTTTCTGACCAGTTTCCAGTGGTCTTCAGTGCGTTGCTTCGTTTTCAAGGTATCGTGGCATTAGAGATGATAACTGTAAATGTTCCTTTCACTTCTTGTATCAAGCTCCGTCGGATTCCCGGGATGATGATAATGCATCAAGCCTGCGAGATCTCGCGAGACAGCGCTTAGGGAATTGTATTGAATACAAATAAACAACTTTCAATAAATTCTAATTTTAGCTGCTCACTTCGAGATGCCTCGTCATAGGCTAGGACTTTCTCTGTTAACGATCTTAACCTTTGACTTGCGAATAATCTAACTCATTTTTTTTTTTAAATTGGTCAAATATTTTATTTTAATGTTGATCATCTTCCTTAATCAATAAATGTCCTGTATACTCACTTCATGCATCAATAATGCTATTTTATATCGATGTAACCTCAAAACACTACGCATAATTTTTTTTAAACTGTTTGTGACAGATACCCTTGAGGGAAACCACAAAAGCAGTAGGCCAGCGGATCTCCGCATTTACCAGGGAGCAATCCCTATCGTACCGACAAGTGATCAACAGAGCAATCCTGCGGCCTTGAAATCCGGAAACCGCTACGATGACATCAAATCTGTCAGGTTTAGCGGCTTCAAACAAGACCAAGACCTCCGAGATTTCGCGGAACAACAGACAAATGGAGTCACCAATCTAAATGTTGCAAATGAAGAAATTCCATCAGATACAGCCGAAGGTACACAGGAGCATCTGACGTCTAAACGCTTCAATGAATTCGTCGGCAAACGAGACAAGTTATATGACATCAATACTAGCAGAAATTCAGCACACAACAGTCTAAACCAGAAGGTCTTCAAGGATCTGCTTCATACAATCTACAGTCGGCTACTTATAAGTGAAGCTATGAAGCATCTAAGCAGGTTTTTCGACAAGCGCAATTACGACTTTGTGGGCAAAAGATACGATTTCTTGGGAAAAAGATACCCATACGATTTTATCGGCAAGCGTTACGACTTCTTGGGCAAACGCAAAAGGTACGACTTCTTGGGAAAAAGAAGTTACGATTTTTTAGGCAAGCGTTCACCCTATGAGTTTGTTGGTAAGAGAAACCAAGACAGCACTGAATCCGAAAACAGTCTCACTATGAACTTACTATCAGGACTAACTACTGGTGAACGTCAGAATGACAAACCATATCTGACGTCATTAAACGCAGATGTCAGGGAGCCCGGCAAAAGGTACACAGAATTTCTCGGCAAACGGAAAAGAGCAGACGAACTGGAAGAGACAATTCTCTCAGACAATCACCCTTTGGCACAGCTTCTTCAAAGCAATGGACTTAAGAAACGCTTGTCGAGAATGTCGCTTGATCAGAGGCTAGCGGAACAATACCCAGAGTTCATTGGGAAATAAACATGAAATTGTTGTACAAGACAGAGCGAATAAAATATATAGTTACATGGAAATAGTATATAAACTGATGTAATTATACGTTAGCAGTTTCTGGACGTCAACTGTATTTTTCACTATGATTTCTTCCTATTTTCTATTGCTAGTTTTTCCTTGCAGGGCTATCTGATTTATACACAGCACACTCACTTCACATCATTTCTTATTTTAAAATCAACTCGCGTATGATATGTAATATCAGTATCCACAGCTTAAAAATCATATGAGCTTAGCATAAATGTCTAAATTTTCAAGTTTAAAAAAAAGGGCTTTATGCAAAAAGGAACGATTTGTGTCTTCTGCATGATTTCTCTCCAGTGAATCACGATTAGTCTTTCAGCACTTTTTTTTTCTAACATGTTTATGAGTAAGATTGCTTTGATTTTGTTTAGGCAGGCTTTGAGCTTAACTAACTTGAGGTTGATTCAGTGAGATATGCCCATCATCTGAAACAAAACAGAAACCAACAAAGCTAATTTACTATTAGGGAAAGAAGTTTAACACATAATAATCAGTTTCCTTAAACACACCAACAGAGAAGATTAGATAAATCTTATAGATATTTTCCATTTTGGATAGTTTCTTTTTTCTTTTTAAATAAAGTTTTGGCGAGGCGCTCCCCGTTCAACTTAGTCGGTTATATTAGGGCGCATCTCCAAATATAAAAGATCTTATAGGTCTAATTGACTTATCTCAGTCATCTGATGATGTTAAAGAATATTTGTGAACATCATACAGCGTAAAGAGTTTCTGTCAGGCACAAGTCACATCAAACAGAACAGATGTGGCAGGTTTTCTTATTTTTACATTTTAATTCCTAGCTTTGTTTATACATTTAGATTATACTAATTTATCCTTTCCTTTCTGTACTGTTGTAGTGCATCTCGCCCATGATGAAGGCCTCAGGATCGTAATGACGGCTGTGTTTTTCTTACATATTAGACGTGTCTATTACCTACATTCGTTGACATAGTTTTTGTATAATCTTACAGCAGTTCTCCACCACTAAACAATATTTTGAGCCCCTATCGATTAAGAAGTGACCGGCAATAAAGGCTCACAATTACGAGGTGAGGCAAGATGAAATATACATGTCACAGTATTTGTTTTGCTGTCAGTACAATGACACTTTAAGATAAAGAGTGGTGCTACAAGTTTCAGTCACCGGGTAACCTTGATCGACATTACTACTACCTTGACGTCCTTCTCGCTTAACGTAGTATTAGTCTTTAATTCAGTCATGCATAACAATCCTAATTATACAGTAAAGATGTGTTGAAGCAGTATTTTAAAAGCTGCTAGCGAGTCAGTACACATCCAGCACAACTCCCATACTCGCTTTGCTTTACAAAGTTTACGGTATAGAAGATTCTAAAGTTATCACTGAATGACAATTTACTTTCCCACGAGAGTGAAAATAAATATGATAAACTCAGATTGGTAAACTACCTAGCGTTATGTTGTCTTTCTTATTGTGGCATTTGTAGGTGGCATTTGTACGTGGCAAGGAGCAACGCAGTAGATAACCAGGGAAAATTCTGTAGGAAAACCCTTGAATGATTTGGATATATGAATCGAGTCACATTGATCGAGGCTCGAATCCACATCATTTGGCCAGGACAGAATACAGTACAGTTCAATTACGCAATTTCCTGCTTTCATTTTATAAGAAGTCTATCATCATGTACTTAGTGAAATCGAAAAAAGAGCTTTCCTTCTGCACCGCTCTACCACTGGTTAAGACCATCTCTGTTTCATTCCACAATGTTTTAGATCTTCATTACTGATCTCTCCACCAATGTTTCAAATTGTCATATCTGTTTAATACCACCAATGTTTTCCATCTTCATTTCTGTTCTACCGACTAATGTCTCAATCTTCATTTTTATTTCTCTGTCCCAATGTTTCAGATCTCCATTTCTGTTTCCCACCGCCAAATTTAAGACCTTCACTTCTGCTTCACATTACCTTTTTTTGTTTTAATCTCAGCCAAATATATAAGGATACGAACGCCAGTATTGATAAATCGTTGAATGTATTCATTTCTTCACACACGAAATTCATAAAGACGCACAGCTAACAGAAGACAGAACTACGAAATGATAACCAGACGATCATCTCGCATAGTGTGACTTGAGTTTAGAGCTCATCAACTGCACTGAGATATGACAGTATATCTCATTGATGAGTCTTTCACGACTGTGTGAGTGTGTGTGTGTGTTCTTTTTTTTAAGCCTCTTTCAAATCATTCAAATATAACTTAAACTAAACAGTAAATTAATCTTTCTCTGTGAGTGTTGTATTAATGTGGGTACCCACTCTTTATACCTGAAACATTTTGTGCAATCCCACTATTATTTTATCTGGACCATATTTGATCCGTTGGATAAACAAACACTTTTGAACAGGTCGTGTCAGCTTAAGCTTTAACTAGTATTTCATCATCATCAGGTGCCATCTCCATGTTGAATGGATCTCCAACGTCTTCTGTCGCTTTTCTTGATGGTACACTCTGACAGACTCTTTCCTGTCCATCTCTTGATGTTATCTTCCCACTTTTATAGCGTTGTCTTCCTCTTGCACGTTTGCCTTCAATTTTGCCTTCTGTTATGGTCTTCTGTAAGGTGTTATGTCTTTTTATGTGGCCAAAATATTTTAGCTGTCTAATTTTGATCTCCTTCATTAATTCTCTTTCCATTCCAATCTTTTCTAGGACCTCTTCATTTCCTTTCTTCTCTTTCCATGAGATGTGCCCCATCCTTCTATATATACACATCTCAAGGGCTTCAATTCTTTCTTCTAATAATAGTTGCCCATCGCAAGCGAAGATGGCGACAGCTTCAGACTTGAATTATAAGACATCAGTGCCGTGATCTCATGTGGCTAATTAGTCCTATTTTAGCCCAACAGGCCATGCCACATACGGGGCACACATGGTTAGAGTCGATAGTAGTGTTGCTGCGCATTCTGACTTTTCTTGCAGCACGCTTGCCTTCTGCCTTATCAGCTAAATTCTGTTCTGCAATGCGAGCGCCTTGAGTAATGTTTGTCCGCCAGGCAGAGCGATCATGTGCGATAGTCTCCCAGGAGGAGACATCAATTTTGAAGCTTCTTTCTTCTAACTGTTTGCTCATTGTCCATGTTTCTACACCATACAGCAATGAAGAATATATATATATATATATATAGCATTTGATTATTCTCAGTTTGAATTTGTTAGTTGTTTAGATGTTAGTATCTGTCTCATGTTGGTGAATGTAACTGTGCAGTCTGTTGTAAGATTCACTTTCTCATGAAGTGTGCAGTCTGTTGTAAGATTCACTTTCTCATGAAGTGTGCAGTCTGTTGTAAGATTCACTTTCTCATGAAGTGAGCAGTCTGTCATATGATTCACTTTCTCATGAAGTGTGCAGTCTGTCATGAGATTCACTTTCTCATGAAGAGTGCAGTCTGTCGTAAAATTCACTTTCTCATGAAGTGTGCAGTCTGTTGTAAGATTCACTTTCTCATGAAGTGTGCAGTCTGTTGTAAGATTCACTTTCTTATGAAGTGAGCAGTCTGTCATATGATTCACTTTCTCATGAAGTGTGCAGTCTGTCATATGATTCACTTTCTCATGAAGTGTGCAGTCTGTCATGAGATTCACTTTCTCATGAAGTGTGCAGTCTGTCATAAGATTCACTTTCTCATGAAGTGTGCAGTCTGTTGTAAGATTCACTTTCTCATGAAGTGTGCAGTCTGTTGTAAGATTCATTTTCTCTTGAAGTGTGCAGTCTGTTGCAAGATTAACTTTCTCATGAAGTGTGCAGTCTGTTGTAAGATTCATTTTCTCTTGAAGTGTGCAGTCTGTTGTAAGATTCACTTTCTCATGTTGCAGTCTGTCACATGATACACTTTCTCATAAAGTGTGCTGTCTGTCATATGATTCACTTTCTCATGAAGTGTGCAGTCTGTCATATGATTCACTTCCTCATAAAGTGTGCAGTCTGTCATAAGATTCATTTTCTCATGAGGTTGCAGTATGTCACAGGATTCACTTTCTCATGAAGTGTGCAGTCTGTCATATGATTCACTTCTTCATAAAGTGTGCAGTCTGTCATAAGATTCACTTTCTCATGAGGTGTGCAGTATGTCACAGGATTCACTTTCTCATGAGGTGTGCAGTATGTCACAGGATTCACTCTCTCATCACTGTTATAAAACTGATCAATGTTTGTTTGTTTACATTTAATCGTCTCTGTTTCTTTACTTATGACTATATAAATTGGTTCCACTACACTAGGATTCACAGTCTGCTATTTCGAATGGAAAATCAAATGAATTTTCTTTAAAACACAGAATTTTAGCTCACATAAATCCTGATCCTTTGTCTTTGTTCATAAGAGCTATTTTATAACTTTTAATTAGCAACCTGAGTGTTCGTCTTTTCTTTACTCTGAATTTCTGCAGGATATATTTGTTTTCCGTAAAATTACTGCTATTGTCCCCTACTCAGAAAAAAATATAAAATTGTGCAAAAAATAATAAAAAAATACATCACTCAATGAATCATGTGAGAAACACCACTGCCTCTCCAGTAAGCAAGAGATTAATTGTTACCTTAAATAGTTCAGAAACATTTTCAGACCTTTAGATGCAATGGAATGTTTTATTCAATATTTTTCAGGGGGAAAAAAAGGTATTATATTTACTTCCCACAAAATGTACAACCAGACTGTTACTGGCAGTACTGGTAAATTAAAGATATATGTATGAAGGAGGCTCTAAAGCTGCTAATACATGACCATAGTTCTCTGTGAAATGTACATAAAGCATTTACTAACACAAGATTCTATTCCCCCATGCCACTTTTACGTTACACAAGATTGTATCCCCTTATGTTACTTTCAAGCATGTCACAAAAGTAATATTGGAAAACTCACACATTAAAACTGTAAAGGTAAAATTATTATAAACTGAACATGGCTCTTTTATGATGTTAAACAAAAAAATTAGGAGAACTGCAGTAAGACAGTGTGGTAAATGCTGGGTTAAAAAAAAAAAAATATGTCTCACTAAGACATAGAACAAAGAAAACTATACATTGTCAGGGACAGAAAAAAGAAAAGCAGAAAGGAAAGTGAGTGAAAGCTAAGTGAGAAACATGAAAAAGAAAAGACAAAAATACAACCAGTTCATTGGCTGGAATTGTATTCATCACACAGTTCCAACCAATGATTGGGCAGTATAACTGTCATTTATTTCTCATGTTTCTCACTTAGCTCTCACTTTCTTTCCTTTCTGTTTTCATTCATGTGTTCCTGATGAAGGCTTTGTGGACGCAACATAGGCTATTTCTTTGTCCTAGTAAGAGTTATTACCACATTTTTTTAACTCACCATTTTCTCTTTCATGATGACAGAGCGCTTTGTTAAATAGTTTTAGTGGGCAAAAGTGACAAATATCGAAGTGCTGTCGTGTGCTGGCCTTCAAAGCATATATACACTGCTTAGACAGCACAGATTATGCCACGTCTGCATCTCCAAATATATTTTCTACAGACAACTGGCAGATGACAAACAATTTTGGCCGGGCGACCATAGATGAGGTTCAAAGATGTGTGTACCTCTACACCTCACGGTAGAAGGGGAACGACTAAGTAAGTAAGTAAGTAAGTAAGATGTGTGTACCTCTACACCTCACGGTAGAAGGGGAACGACTAAGTAAGTAAGTAAGTAAGATGTGTGTACATCTACACCTCACGGTAGAAGGGGAACGACTAAGTAAGTAAGTAAGTAAGTAAGATGTGTGTACCTCTACACCTCACGGTAGAAGGGGAACGACTAAGTAAGTAAGTAGGATGTGTGTACCTCTACACCTCACGGTAGAAGGGGAACGACTAAGTAAGTAAGTAAGATGTGTGTACCTCTACACCTCACGGTAGAAGGGGAACGACTAAGTAAGTAAGTAAGTAAGATGTGTGTACCTCTACACCTCACGGTAGAAGGGGAACGACTAAGTAAGTAAGTAAGTAAGTAAGATGTGTGTACCTCTACACCTCACGGTAGAAGGGGAATGACTAAGTAAGTAAGTAAGATGTGTGTAACAGAGATATGAAGGCACTGGACATAAATCCAGCAAACTGGGAGGATGAAGCTGCCAATGACACTTAGTGGTGATGCTCTTTGGTGCCACCTCAGATTGGGCAAATAGAAGCTCTTACAACAAGCAGAAGAGAAAAGAACATGACAAAAGGGACACTAAGCAAATAAAGCAGCTAAGGGCTATCACTTCAAGGGTGCATCATTCCCATTGTCAGTTATGGTTCATGTAGTCTTGTACCAGTTAGGAGCTAAGAGACAGTCGTAAGCCACACAAAAGAATAATCCTAATTATCACAGCATGCCATGAGAAGAAAACAATTAAAGAGCCTGGCAATAACTAGAGAATTAAAATAAAAAGATGAAAACAGAATGAGAAGCACTGACAAAATGTCTAAATGGAATTGAAAGGAAGCAAAAATAAACCTAATAAAAATTGCTGGTAACTTCCAGCATGGTCAATATGAAATTCCCTTATTTGAGCTGTGAAATAATTACTTACTTACCATAGTCGTTCCCCTTCTACCGTGAGGTGTAGAGGTTTGGAAGAGAGAGCGCCAGACTATCCTATCGGCTGTCTTCCTCCTGGCCTGGTTCCATTCTAGTCCTAGGTCCTTCAAAGATTGTCTAATGTTGTCCTCCAAGCGGACTCTGGGTCGTCCTGGGGGTCTGGATCCCTGGCTCTTTGTTTCCCATGCTTGTCGTGGTAGCCGATCTTCTCCCATTCTGCAGTCATGGCCAAACCATCTTAGTTGGGACTGTTCTACTTGGGTCTGCAGGGGGTGGGATTTTAGGCCTTGACATATCGTCTGGTTGCGGACCATGTCTCTTCTTGTTACTTCAACCATCTTCCTCAGATACCTCATTTCTGAGGTTTGGATCTGGCTTTTGTGGGTTGTAGTCATTGCCCATGAGCTGTGAAATACCTTTAATAAATTTTAAATCTCCAAGGTTCAACAACCTCACTAAGTGTCTCAAACATTGCAAGGTTTTTTTTTGTAGTGTATTAAATTTTTTCCTCAGTCTTCTGTGTAATTTATGGCTCCTTAATCCTCTGATTCCAGTCCTTTCTGTTCACTTTCTATCATGTTCATCCAACTTTTTTGTGGATGCTTTCTTTATTTTTTTATCTTAAATTTTCTTCTAGTGATATCAGGCAGTCAGTTTGACTTGTCCTAATGGCATGGGTATGACTAATATTTATGATCATGTGCTTTACCCTTTCTAAGGGTCTACCTATAAACATCATTCAACAGGCCTTTGACCTAATCTAAAAAAAAGTACTTTTTCCTTTTCTGTTTAAAATCAGTCTATCTTCATGTGACTATTGCTATGTACCGAATAAGGCCCTAAAATTCTCAAATCAGAGGTAAAGAAAGCAGTAAAAATGATGAGAAAAGAAAGATCATCAGGCACAGACAATACAAAAATATAAATAATTACAGAAACCCTAGAGCAGTGCTCCACAACCGGTGTTCTTCTTCCTCGTTCGCCCTCAGACTTCTACATTAATGGCTCTAATAAAGGCAGTAGTCAGCTGAAGGTTTCTGACATCTCCAAACAGTTTTTCGATGAGAGAAGTAAATTGTTTTCATACTAGTAGCTTTGTGGTTCAATCCCCAGTTGAGGTGGGATTTTTTAGACCGCAAACAGCTCTGGAGTCGACCCACAGATACAATTCTGACCACATCATCCCTAATGTGCGGAAGGTGAAGAAAATATGGGCCTAACACCATATTCCCAATATGCCTCAATGGGCATGTAATGGGATCCTTTACATTCCTTTTACCTTAACTAGTAGCTTTGGGTGGACCCCATCGAGATAACGATTCTGGCACTCTCCTACCTGGCTGGTCTCCTTGGGTAGAGCACCATCTCGTTGAGTAATATTTGTATCTGTCATCTTAAGGCGATTTGCGTTGCACTATGTTGTGCGCCTTGTGCAACCGACATCAGCATGCATTTATTTGGGACTGGCTTCCCTACCTTTTGGTTTTTCATGACTTCCCTGAAAGACAGCAGTATAGTTTCACTATAGAACTGGTCTCTACAAAAATCCAGAAAACTACCGAGAAATATTATTTTATCTCTTTTTGGCATCGGTCTCCAGGTTTATTCCTGTCGAGCTGAGAATATTAGAAATTTGTTGGCTTGTACTGTTCCTACTCATCCTTTGATGTTTGCAATCAGCCCTGCTTTTGACCAAGTCTAAACAAATAGAAGCCGCTGAAGAACCCAGAATCTACTGAACAATCTCACAAACCTCAGCAATTACAAAACTCGGTGAAATAATGGTGAATCATAGGCTTTACTGGTGGCTGGAAAGAAATAAGTTCATCGATGATAGTCAAACAGGCTTCAGACAATGTTGCAGAACAGACAAAAAAACTCTTACATTTTGTGCATACAGAAAAAAACACAAAAAAAAACCTAGATACATTCCAAGAAGGTAAACACACCACAGTTGTATCATCGGTCTGCAGCAAGCATACAACACAGTGCGGAGACAGAGGCTCTGCGCTAAAATGACAATAATAGTTAAACACGGAGAAAATATACCTCTGGATTTAAGCATTCCTAAATAATAGAACAATATAAACAACAGCAGAAGACATTAAATCATTCACAAAATAACACAACAAAGTAACGCTGAAGGGGGATTACCATAATGGTCAGCATTAAGTTGCTCCCTCTTTTTCATAACTGACCTCCCACCTTAAAGGTATCGAAAGCACTGTATACATAAGACCTGTTCATTTGGACAGCAGAAAAATACAACAAACTGGCACCAGCTAAAATATTAGAGTCCTAGGTACAATAGCTATGTCTTGCAAGCTCTGGAAGCTAAAAATAAACATGTAAAACAAGTATACAGCTTTTTCACTTGGAGCATCCAGGAAAGCAACAAAGTGTACCAACTAAAACTCGACGGATATCTACTTTGGAGAAGAAAATCCAGCATACTTAGGAGTGGAGCTTGACAGACAGCTACTCCTCAAAACCGTCATGCACAAAATGAAGATAAGGCCATTAGGCGCCTGAAAACTGAAACATTTCACAAGCACCAGCTGGGGAGCAGGAAAAGTAAATCTGAGACAGCTGTGCCTGGGATATGTCCGATCAGTCATGGATAATAACCTACTCAACTGCAGTCGACAATGAACAAAACCACCAGGCAGAAAATGTCCACAACCAAGCTCTTATGTTCATATGTGGGGGTATCAGAACCACGATAATAGCTGCCTGTGACACCGACACAAAAATGGAACTTATGGACAACAACGTAAATGTGCTGTCATGGAAACAAAACGCTATGGAAGATTAAGAAAAGAACACAAAACCAGACAGTTGGTTGAAAACTAGAAGCAGATTAAATCGAAAATCAATCCTGCCAGTAGCAACACCTATAGCAGAACAACACTACCTACACAGACACGAGAAATAATTGAAATTGCTATATATCTTCAATGATTCAAAATCCCTTCGCCAATTGACAGCCTCCATCCCTTGGTAAGGATCTCCAGCCAAAAACACCTAAACAAATGTAAAACTTCTCCCATGACTGCAAGTACATTCTTTTTAAATACCGCCTAAATTGCCACAACTGTATCCACCCATATGTAGATGACCTGCTCCATACGAAACAGTTCAGCGTGTGCTCACTTGCCCAGGACTCTCCATTGAAAGTAGAAAGCTACTGCCAGGTTCTCTGCAAATTCTTCAGCGTGGTGTTGGCTGTGAAAAAAGGACGAGCTCAGCAGCCATAGTTAAACAGCAGCAACAACAACAGAAACCAGCGACCCATCACAAAAAACTAGGGAACGCTGTCTCATGACTGCAGCAAATTAAAAAATATTTACCTCATCCACCCCCTTATATACCTGGTCACCCCTACTCATAAAGCTGGATCTAGAATAGTGAACTCTCTAACACTTTACTTCCCTGTGTTTGTATCTATAAGTAACTACCTATGCATTTACCTTTTTATGAACTTAAGTATTATAGTGTGCCGAGAAATTCTGAAGGACACAAGTGTGCCGTGAAATTCTAAAGGACACAAGTGTGCCGTGAAATTCTGAAGGACACAAGTGTGCCGTGAAGCAAAAAAGGTTGTGGAGCACAGCCCTAGAGGACTTTAACATAGTTAAAACTATGAATCTGTTTAATGACATATACAATACAAGATACCTACCAAATGATTTGAAAATGTCATTCTATAACTGTTCAAAAACCTTAAAGCAGTATAATGTTCAAACTTTACAACAATCAGCCTGATCAGTTGCATGCTCAAACACCACTCGTACACGAGATAATAAAAAGCAAAATAAAATACAAAGCTTGCAAAAAAGAGAAGTAAACAAAGCAGTAAAATCACAGTAGCAACATTATGTACAAGGATACTAGCAGAAAAATATGTAGATGTTCAAAATAAGTATTTACATGTGTTTCACAGACTACAAGAAGGCTTTGACTTTCAACAGAGCTCATCACGATAAACTAATTAAATGCCTTAACTCTTTGACTCCTGACCAACGCTCAAAGCATTGCAAAATGCAACGCGCCGTGCCAGCGCAATGGTCAGAGCGTTGTTTTTAGTTTATCCCGAATAAACCCCAAAAATCGCCCGTTTAATGCAGTTCATATTTTAAAACTCGTAGAATGACTTAATTTACTATTTAAACAACTAATTTGAGTGTAGTTAAGCAGCACGTGTGCATGTTTTATTGTTATTATCACAATTTGTGTGACGATTCGCGTGTTTGCATTTTTCATTGTTATTGCTAGAGAAATATGTCACGCTTTATATTTACATTTTCTAAGTCTCCTAAGCGAATAATTGTGTCAAACTACTTAGAAACATTGCTGACATTGATGATAATTGTTTGGTAGTCACAGTTTGTTGTCAAAAGACGGAATCTGTGCAGAAAAGCTTGACATATTAGATTTAGTTGATGACTGGGCATAGTCATATTCTGGCCCATAGAAAAGCAACTAAAACTAGACCTACCATAACATCTAATCACTAGTTCTTGGTAGAAGATATAGCTAGAGATACTATTAAAACATTAAACAAATGTCAAAAGTTTTTATATGATGTTATTCTTCCTTATATGTTTGAAAATTGCGTAATGCATAATTTACTTTTTTCTTATAAAGGACCACAGTAAAAACTGGTGTGTATTCACACACTAAATGTACTAACTGTGGCCCCATAAGCAATGTTTTTTTACTTTGTATATGGATTAACTTGATGTTTGAAGACTAAAAAGAAAGTTTTATTGTCTACAACAGTAATTTGTCTTTGGTAAGCTCATATTCTACAGTTAACTTTTTAAGTGTTTTTCAATTTTACATGCAAAATGTTTTAAGTACCGTAAAATCTCGTGTATAATACACACGTTTACTCATTTTTGCCCGCTAAAACTCTGGTGCATATTATACGTGAGTACTAAAAAATACGTCATTTTCGATATCGAAAGTAACCTACATTGGAAAGTCTGTCAAGTTTTTGTCACAATTTGACAGTGAAAATGGCGTGAAATTCAATGAGCCATGTGTTTTCTTATGTGTCAGACATTGTTGCAAAACGCATTTCGCACTCTTGGTCTTCAATCTCTTTTGATATTAAGCTTGGTTGTGAAGTTTGTCATTTTATTATTTTGAGCCCTAAAAATGAATTCGAGAAAATATTATACTGCAGCAGAAAAGCTCTTAGTGGTAAAATATGCAGAATCTAATGGCAATCGGGCAGCAAGTCGACATTTTTCCATTTACGAGTGCAACATACTTGATTACTGATATGATTATGGCAAATAAACAAAGAGGCGCTGCAAGTGTTGCCTAGTAAGAAAAAGGCAAATCGTGGGTCACCACCAGATCTTCCAGACCTAGAAAAAACATTATTGAAGTGGGTAGTGGATAGAAGGCAACAAGGCATCAGTGTTTCATGCATTGAAATCCGACTTAAAGCTCTGGAACTTAAAAAATCTCGTACAGGCACAACAGCATTTAAAGCATCATATGGATGGGCAGCTCGTTTTATGAAGCGACATGGTCTTTCAGTTCGTCGAAAAACTACTATCGCGCAGCATCTTCCAGACAACCATGAAAAAAAGCTTCTGGAGTTCCAAAAGTTCGTAATCAAACTGAGAAAAGAACATATCTATGACCTTGCACAGATTGGAAACGCCGATCAAACGCCTCTGACTTTTGATATGCCCTACAACAGGACCGTAGGCACGAAAGGCATAAAAACTGTGTTTATACGTACAACTGGACACGAGAAGTCTCACTTCACCGTTATGTTAGCGTGTACTGCAGATGGAGGAAAGTTGCCACCTTTCATAATTTTTAAGAGAAAGACTACCAAAAGGAGTACAATTTCCAAAAGGTGTCAAAGAGTTAAAGAAACAAGTCATTATGGAAAAGACATTACACTAAATAGTAATCTATACTGGGTATAACTTGGTGATAGGTCACAGCAAGTGAGTTTGAAATTCACAGGGTAAAGACAAAGATAATGAGAATAAATGCAGGAATTGATAACGATATTGCACTTGAAGAAACACACTTGCAAGATGGAGTCATATATTTATCTTGGCAGCAATAAGTTGGAGTGACAGACAGTAATATCAAAATAAGGATACAAAAGGGAAGAGGAGGTTTCATTAATTGAAAATCAGAATCGAAATCATTGCACTCCAGGCAAACCTATAGATCCTCAGTCTCCCTCAGCGAATGTCCAAGGGTATAAATGCTGTGTGAACTGTTCCTGTGGTGTGTGTCTTGTATGCACCCTCTCATTCGTCCATCCCTGTTAGTCTTATGTTTGATGCCAAATTTCAGCAGTCTTAGCCTTTTAGATTCACTGATTGAAGTGTTGTTCTCTAATAGGCGATCACTAATTGTCTTAAGTATCTCTCCCTCACCCATAACCAATGTCCCCACTATGGGTGCTATCAAGAAAAGTCTGTGAGCTCTTTCATTGCCGCTTACACTTCCATGACCAGGGCAGCAGATCCCCATCAGTTCCAGAAGATTTGAGGCCTCTATGAATGTTTTCCGTTCATGCTGTAGCCATCCATTTTGAACCTTCCAAAGCATGGACTGAGAGTCTGATACAACAACTGCCCTAGTTGATGGAGTTTGAGACAGCCACCTCAGGGCTGCAGTAACTGCCTCTATCTCCACTCTCATGCTGGAGGTTGTTGTTATGTAAGCTACGCTCTGTTCAGTGATGACCCTGCCCTTTACTCTAGTTGAGAAACCCCATCCTGATTTCTCTCCTCAGAGTGCAGACCCATCAGTGTACACAACTGTATCATCATCTCTGGCATGATCATGTATCAGCTGATTAATTTCCAACTCTGCTTTCTTACTGCCCCAAGCTCTGCATTCCCTGCCAAGGCTGATGATGACTTGCTGGTAGTTTGTCCATTTCTTATCTGACTTACTCTACTCTTCCTCCTTGAGCAGGTGACCGCAAGTGACCACAGTTGAAAATTCTGTGCCATTCATGACATCTCTCTCTTTATTCTTGCTCTCTTGATGTCAGCTTTGTCCCCATGCAAGGGGCGTCTTCTGTCTGTGGTTATCTGCATATAGGCTTTTGCCTGGGCCATCATATATCTGGATCCAATTGACAGCACTCCCAGCATGTACCTCATTGTCACAATGGGGTATCTTGCATACAGTCTAAGACTATATGCTTCCCTTTTTTTTAATGCACTCCAGTAGTTCACATTGTAATACTGACAGCTTGAATATTCCCAGCCCATACTTGATTACTGATATGACTAGCTAATGATACAGGAGAAACGGTAGTCTCTGCTCCAGGTGAACAGCGGCTGTTGTTTTTAGGGCTGCCACACCTTGTTTGCACTTCTGTATGATTAGCTCAAAGTGGTATTTTACGATAACCCACGATCGAACTTCAAGATATTTTAGCTTGTCTTGCCTTTCAATTTTCTGCCCACTCAGAAAGGTCAGCTTTCACTATGGAGTTGTTCAAGGAGCACATCACACAGGCTTTGTTCGGGATTGACCTTGGAGCAGGTTTACTCACACCATTTAGAAAAAGCCTGTAGTTTCTCATATATGCTTTTGATCATTTCTTGTCTGTCTGAGCCAGTACTGTAAGTGAGTATGTCATCTGCAAAAATTAATGTTTGTCCCAGCCCTGTTGGTGGAATGGTGGCTACTTTAGCTATATGGAAACAGGGTTGATAGCGGAGAATCCTGGGGTAGTCCTGGGCAAATGTGCACTGGCTCTGACATTCATGTTCCCAAGCAAAGTGCAACTGATCTTTCCATTAAGGCAGCTGCTATCCATCTTGTTAGCCGAGGGTTTACACCACAATTAATTAGACAATTCATTAAGGTTGCAAAGTTCACACTTTTATAAGCATCTTCCAGGTCTATTGCCACTGCAACCTTCTCTTGTTTACCCTGGAATCCCTTGTGCAATGTTCAAGTATTATGCCATGTTACTTTCATGGACCTATAGCTACCCAACATAGGGAGAATGTGTGCATTTTCCAGGTGGTTTATAACTTTTCTCGCTACTATCGTTTCTAGTAAATTACCATAGACATTCTTTAGTGTGATAATTCAATAACCACTAAGCTTTCATTGGATCGGGTAATATATGGAAATCAAAGAAATCAAATCCAGCACAAAAATATAATCTTGAAGTGATATATTCAGTTAGCTCCCCTACCACTGTATGGCTTAGAAACATGCAGAACAACAAAAACAACAAGCAAGAAGTTACAGACTTTAAAAAAAAAAATGGCTGCTTGAAATAATTTGACAATTTTAGCAATCATGACTGCATATAAAATTGATATCAAGTCTTCTAAGCCAAACAGTTTATGTTAAAGCCTGTAAAGTGAGGCTCCAATACATGACAAGAAATTAACACTCATATCAGTCAGGTAGTGGGCTTCGAAATGACATGATAGGTGTTTGAAAAATAGTTCCGTTTCTTTGTCAGAATCAAATTCTGCAAACATTTGAGCTGAACATTCTGATTTCTGTGTTGGACATGATTTCTTTTGATTTCCATACATTCCCTAATGCATCGTATTCTTATTTTTATATAACTGTATGTCCCGCCAACTTTGTCTATAATGCTGCCAAGATATGTGTATGATTTTACATCTTGCAGGCTGTTTCTTCAAGTGCAATCTTGCTATCACTTGCTGCATTTGTTTTAATAATTTTTGTATTTTCCCTGAGTATTTTCAAGTAAACCACACAGAAATTCCTCACTATCCACCAATGTTCATCAAAAAATACCAATAAAATCATGCTGAATTAAAATGGCAAATGATTAGCAACTGCCAGAGACTGCAGGATTCTACATGAATAAGATTTCCAGCAACTTTTCTGTACTCTGTATTAGAAAATTGCCAAATAATGACATTCCTTGAGCTCACAATAGAAAAATCTTTCAAGACACAGTTCATTTCCTAATCATTATTATGGCCTAAATTTAGAAATGGATCACAACGTGCTAACAATGGGAAATGGTGCTAGTAAAGTTTTGAGGAAAAAAGGAGTATAAACTTGTGTCAAGAAGACTAATACAGCACCACTAATTTTCTACTGCTGTGATTTTAAATGCCCATAACCACTGGCATGGCATTTTGTTAAATGGAATGGCTGGAATCACAATGTCAATTCCTGTGGGTTGCCTTGTTTTGAAGCTGAAATAGTTCTCATAACCAAGCAGGGAGATGGTGGTTGCTGTGGATGTCCGTGGAAGAGCAAGGGACAGCACAGAGGTGGAGGGCCAATCAAAGATGAAAGCGTAGACATCAGTGCCTGCTGAACTTGTTTTTGAAGTGTACCTGCAGATGGATAAGAAGATGAGTTAAATGATAATGACTCTTATGATGATAAATATTATGATAATCATAACCAGTAATTATAAAGTCTTGTATATCTCCTTCTATCTCAACATTATCTGCCCCTGCAGTTCTTTGGTGGAAGAATGCATATTTTTTTTAACACTTTCTTACCCATTTCACTTCTCTTTTTCTTTGCACTTATATCTCATTTCCGTGATTACGTTTCAAAATTTCACATATTGATAATGTTATTCTCTTTGTTGTTCATCTTTGTTAACTCACTGATCTGTGCTGGCTAGAATATAAAACTAATAATAGTTGTGATAATAGTAGTAACTGTCATGAAATATTCTAATCCACATATATAAATTATCAAGTAAATATAAAGCCTAACAAATAAATCTAATAAAGAAAAGAGCAATGGTAAAATAACAGTGCTGTCACAAGGAATGTACTCGAAATCCCCTTTGTTTTATGCTTCGTCTGCAAATTGTAACACTTTCACGTTGATAGTAAAAGCCTACTATATTATTACCCGCTTTCTTCAATGAAACGTGTGCTGTATTTCTTGGAAAAACATTGAGATACCAAGCTGATCAATGACCTAATTTAAATATTTCATTCATTCCATTTTATACACGGCGTAACTAAAGACAGATGGACTAAAGGATAGAGAGAAGGGAGAGGCATAAAGCCGAACACGTGCAACACAAAACACGCGTCGCGCGATACACAATTACTACTATCACGCGTGTAAGGCCACATGCACTAACTTTTTCGGACGGACAGTGATAAAAACACTAACCTTCCCAGAGTTAGGTTTTTTAAATCCTGAAAAACTCTTATTAGAAAGATGACAATAGATGGGTTTACGTTTGAAAACATTACAGTACCCAGACAGCACATCTTCGAAACAGGAGGTAGAAGGAATTGCATATTTTGAACGCAGCATTTTAGCTCTATTAAATATATATATATTTGGGTTCCTTAGGGTTTGCTGACAAAGAATATGTAAACGTTATGCAAATAGTCTAGGAATTAACAAGTTATAGCCAAAATAAAATGATGGTGCTGTCAGACAACACCCAAAATCAGAATCGCTCAGTGGTAGATTTTTTTACACCACCATTGTACGGGAAATGGGCCACAAGTTACATTTGAACTGATTGGCTGGAATGATATGTAAGGCTAAACACGATTAGTCGGACTATAAATACTATCTTTGGTTGTTAGGGGAGACGTAGGAAGTTAAAAATTTTTTCAAACACTTGTCGAAACGTGGCTCCATTGGCCAGACTCGCTGATATACTCACTTAGGAGCGTTAGTTCGAGACCACTAGTCAAATAAGCTTGATAAAGCAACAGTGCGTTGAAGCCAGCTCATATTTTTGCTAAATAAAAGCCTGGAACATAAGCAGATGGGAATTTGTGCCAGTATTTGTGCCAGAATTCATTGCTAATCAACGTATCTGTGTTTGTTTCCATGAATTGTGGTAAGCTTGAAACATTCAGTATCTTTTAATGAAAATTGAATGTGAATTGTTAATTTATGCCTGTATATATGTGTAGTTCAGTAGCAAACATGATGTAAAGCCTATAATGCTCCAGCCTGAACAGAAGGTGTCGGAGGAAAGTAAAACTGCATGGAATGGCCAAACAGTACACTGACACCTAGATTATTGATTAGACAGAAATAATGCTGGAAGTGCAGAGGCGTAGTAACCATTAAGGAGGTTAATACTGGTATAAAGTATTTCAGATGAAGCTGACAGTTGGCCTAACGCTCTGAACTCAATGTTTGTGATGTATTGTGCTCAGTGTAAAAAGAGAGTATAAATTAGTTATGAAGTAGAAGGTACATCCTTCTTGTTTTCAGGGACCGTGGTCTTGATGGTATTGAGCAGCACCTGGTCAGAGCTTTGCTGAATCCAGAGTCGGACAGCATACTCCTTGGTCCATTTAGCTATCAGTGAGGTGTCTCCAGAGCACAGGGGAGAAGTCGAGCAGAGGAGTCTTTTCCTGCCGCCATCACGCAAGATAAGCTGATGTGGCCAGCTGAGCTCAAAATTATGTACCCCCATCTTAAAATGACCTTGTAAAAATAACATTAAGAGGGGAATTAAATTGTTTTAATATCAGGAACTGAGAACATCTCCAATACTAGGTCCAATAAAGACAAACTATTGAAGTCATGATGACAAATACCAACAGAGCTTGAACAAAACAAAACCAGTATTACCTCATATTACTACTACACAACTGACACACATAGGATACTTTTAATAATATATGTCATTACAATATTCTTATTGATAAATTCTGTACATATAACTTGTAAGTAAAATTGATTGTGATTCCTGGTTCCCTTTGTATTTGAATCAGGACACATATTCATTCATAACAGCAATGAATACATATTGTTATTTGAAAAGTTATCAGTGACTCCTTTAAGATATCCTTTAGAGTGTTATATGTATGTGAGTGTCACAGTGTTGTCAAGTGTGGTGGAATAAATTAAATTGTTTATCTTCTGTTGTTGTTATGACTTACACTTCATCATACACATACCCTAGACATACAACGTAGTCATCACACTATTCCAGAATAATTCTGACTGAGGTATACATATGTGGCAGCAAGTAAGGTTATATATCATACACTACTCTTATTAGATATATATACCTTCACAGCTGATCTCAGTCAGTACACTAAGTCCCCTATACATATTTATAACATCCCACTTCACCACAGTAACTATGGTAGTAATAACAGCAATATAAGCAGTAGTATTTCAAAGCAGCTTTAGCAGGAGTTTGTTCCATCTCTAACAGCAGTAAGTGATGTTTACTTTTGACAAAAATGGCATGATCTATTTTGCCAGTGGTTAAGTAACTACTCATCTGTAAGTTCATATCTCAAAAACATACAACCCTTTTAAAAATTGTGGTATTTAGTACATTCAGTTTAGTGCACTTCAAAATAAGTACTACTTAAAACTTTCTAGGTTAACACACACACACACACACACACACACACACACACACGCACGCACGCACGCACGCACGCACGCACGCACGCACGCACACATATATATATATGTCACAGAACAGTTTCATGAGTATGAATGATGATAGTGTTTGGCGTTAAGGGTCACTGAACTGTTGTTAACACTTGGTGAAGTGTAACTCAGTTATTGAGTTAATGTCTAACTTTATGTCAACATGGTGTGACTTGTTTATGCGTTGAGAGAAAGCATGTAGTGAACACAAGTCTGGTGTGACTGGGGGATTCTGTGTTTGACCGCCGAGTTGAGCGGGGTATTCTGTGATTTGGAAGCCGGGCTGTAAGCTCGTATTTTGTGACTGAGAGGATCCGTTTTTGTGACTATGATATTTATGCTGTGATAGATTCTATCTAGTTACTTATTAATGTAGACGCTCCTGTTGGAGCCAGAATTTCATGTTCACGGAGAACATTATAAGGTGATGTTTTTCCACCTTGGAGCTACGAAGGAGTCAGTCGATGCATTTCCCGCCTGGTAGCTATAAAGTACAGGCGAAGTGGATGGTCCTGCCTGGAGAGGATTCTGGGAATCTATATGGCGATGTTCATGCCGCCCATCACAAATGATATGTGATATACACCTGGAGGGTGTTGTATTAGTGCGAGGGTGTTTTTCCGCACGTAAAGTTGTTTGAAGAAGTTGTGCGAAGAGTGTATACCGCACCAAGGACAGTCTGTACATTGTTATTGTGTAGTCGGAGAGACTGTGTATGAAGACTGTAGGTCGTTATGCCTTACAGGCAGTGTTAACCCAAGTAGGTAGTTCAGTATGTGACTAGATGTGTGATATCCAGGACATGTCTATGAACGTTCTATTAAATGTCAGAGAACTGTAACCAGTGGCGTTGGGTTGATTTGTGCGAGCCAGTGTTTATCACCATCTTCATCTACACCCACGCCACACCCCACCATAATAATGTTGTTCCTCACAAGTGGGGACTTTCATCGTCTAAACAGTTATTCTGACAGCTGGGGGCTCGAATAAGGAGTAAAGTGAACCTGGGGAAGCAAGGAAAGATCAACTACTTCACCCCTGCATCTACAAATGTAAACAGTCTGTAATTGTTACACTGTGCTGGCAATATACGGTCCTGAAGGCCAAAATATACTCTCAGCCGATCAACGGGGAGTTCAATCCAGCAAGTCGTGACCTATTGACATACACGTCGGTGATAGAGCACTATTTTCAAGCTTATTTCTAAGTACATAACAGAGTTGGCTAACGAGGTATTTTTCATCAGTAACACCGGTAGACAGCCTGACACGGGTTAAAAATTCACGACCTCTCGTGTGTCTTTCTTTCTGCACTCGAATATTTCACAGAGAGAGAACGTATTGCAAAGTAACTGTTCGTTTCAACGATGAAGTTCAAGTATTGTCGGAAAACAGTCACAGTTCAACTTTGAATCTTCTGTACATTGAACCAAGCAGAAGTAGCATCCGGTGTGATCGTGTAGGCTGACCTTTTCATCCTGAAAGTGGGTCGAGTGTGTGCTGCTACTGGCCACTATATTCAGTCGCTGCAGTCTATTCTGCCTACAACATCAGGTCCTAGAGCGTAACATCATGGACTGTGGATTGTTCATGTACTGGCCTGTCGAAGTGTGTCGTTTGGAGTCTGAGTTTCTACTTCACGTGATGTCCTGTGTATGCTGTCCACATTTTTTCATGAAGTCACCAGGGAAGACGAGTGTGTACAACTACTATGAACATTCTTCAGCCTAGTGGATTGTCAAGTTTACCTATACTTAAGATACGTATTATTTGTATAAATTAGTTTTGATTGTCTGTGTATTATTTTTTCTTTCGTTATCGTTTGTGTATGTTACTTCATGCGGCATGTGTTCATTTGATTTGCACAGTTTGTGTAAGCTGTTTACCTTTTGGTGGATGTGTTGTTAGTATGGCATTCTTTTCTTAGCTGTGTTGTGTGAGTGTTTGTAATTAATTTTGATATTTTGAATCTAATACTTGCCTTTATTTTTTCAGGTTTATGTAATTAGTTTGTAGTACATTAGGATAGATATTTTTTTGTTTTGTTTGAAGTAAAAGCCTACTTGTCTTCATGTAACTGGGTTAGACCTAGATTATATTTACTTCTGATCTAATGTTAGTACTGTAGACATACTGGACTTTAGTATTACTGTAGTATTAGTATTGTTGTAGTACATACATTAATGTTTATATTATAGATTTGTTTGGATGTTATTATAGTTTTGATTAGATGTTAATAGTTTTCTGTTTCTTTTTATTCAGAATTTGTTATTGAACTGGAGTGCTATCGCCCAGTAGCCTACTTCTCATACCGTTACTGCAGAATTTCAGCCTTGATTGGACCTGCCATTCAAGACTCTCCTTCAGAGATAAGTTGATTTATTTTATGCAACATTTGCTTCTCTGTTTAACATACCACTTAAGCTTTTTCTGGTGGTCATCCATTGTGCAGTGTTTGTAATTGTTACGTTTATTTCTGGCTATATTTTTGTGTGAGATTAATACATTTTTCTTTCCCGGAAGGAACGTGTATTGATCTGTCTATAGGTTTTGTAAAATTAATTCCAGTGTATGGGAGGTCCGGTCTTGGAGAGACTCAGTGTCTAGTGCCCCGTGGAATTATTTGAACATTTATTGGTGTTAGCTGTTTAAGTCTTGTTTGTATATTCATTGTCGTGTAAATAATAGTATTTCTCATGTGGTGTTTACATATGGTTTTCTTGTGTCAGTTCTTACTATCACTGTAAATAAGTTCATTTTACAGTTCCATTGTGTCGTTCTGTTTGCAGGCGTGGTATTATAAATCTATAACTATGTTCTTTTACTTTCATCTGTCATTCCCCCCGCCTGTGGGTTATTGTTTGTTTTTCTTGTACTTGTAGTGTATTTCATCATCATCAAATCCATTTGTCTTCTTGGATATCATTTATATATTTTATGCATGACTTGATATATATCAATATTGAGAATGAGTGCTATAGGGTAGGCATTTGTAATTGGTTATTTAAGCATTCATTATTTCATTAGTATTTCTTGCTTTGCTGTTGCAGCAAGAGTCTTAGGTGGGACTATTTTCATTAAATAGTGTTATCCACAATTTCATAGGCTATAGCTATTGTTCAAGGGAATTTGGACATGGGCAATTCTGCAGGTTCCATGGATGATTCATTTTCATCATCATGTGATGAGCCTATGCAAGAGTGTAGTCGAACCTGTGAGAACAGAAGAAGGAGGATAGCTCTGAGAGAGCTGGCATTGGCAATAAGGAATGGTGATGCATATGAGGTGTATAACTCTCATATAGAAGTAAGAAAGAGAGATAGTGTGAAAGTTTATCAGTTGAAAATGAAGAGTACCTTTGAGACTAAGGTACAACCAAAATGCAGTCAATATGAGAGATCTAAATCGGATTTGAAGAAGAAGTCTGATCCAGCAGTAAATAAGGAGAAAACTGAAACAAGGAGTGTGTCAGTGCAAACCGAGATGCATGATGTTGCTGTCCAGACAGATGACACTTGGGAAAGCACTTCATTTCCATATGAGATGTCATCGACAGTGACTGAAGTCAAGATACCGGTTAAGGGTAGAGTAGATAATGATTCAGTCAAGAGTAAGGAAATAGTAAGATCACAGGAAGGAAACCAAAGGAGTGGTACAAACACTACAGAGCTAACTATAAAGGCATCTGAGGAACCAGTTTGTGTTCCAGTGTCTATACATGCAGAGACATGTTACACATCACAAGAAGTCACTACTCAAGAGAGTGTGTTATTGTCTGATACAGACCAATTAGATATAGACAAAGTGATTCTTGAGGAAGAAACCTATGAGGGGAAAAAGCAAAGGATAATAGAGTTTTACAGAGCTAAACAGCAAAGACTGGAAAGAAAAATAGAAAAGACATATGAGGAAATAGAGGATAAATACAGAGCTGAAGTGCAAAGAATACAAGAGGAATATGAGATGGCAGGGAGAAGCAAAGAGGGATTGGACAAATTAGGAGTGGAGGAAAACAAAGCAATAAAGGAGAGATACAGGGCTCGAATCCAAACAATAGAGGAGAAATACGATGCTGCAAAGAAAATTCGGGAAGAGCTAGATAAAGCAATAGAGGAGCTAGACAAAGCAATAGAAGAGAAATCTAAGGCTGAAATTCAAGGATTAGAAGATCAAGCCAAAGCAAGAGATTGTACTCAAAAGAAAGCTTTATTGGTTAACACAGATCAGTTAGAGATAGATAAATTGATTCAGGAAGAAGGAACATTTGAGGAAAAGAGTAGAACATTAGATGAAACATTCAATACTCTTATGCAAAGATTAGAAGAGGTATTCAAATCTAATATTCATAGGATACAGGTTGAATGCAATACAGATCAGAACAGGATAAAAGTTGAGTACAAGGGTAATCATCATCATCATCTCAGCCCGTAACCCGTCATGGGTCGTAGGGGTGCCATGGTGGAAGCATCAGCAGACAGGGTCCTCCACTGCTCTCTATCCTCACAAGGGTAATACTCAATTTATAAAGGAATATTGCAAAGTAGCAGAGGATCGTATGTTTGAGGAATTAAATGCTTTAAGTATTAGTAATGAGTCGCAAACCAAAGAACTAGAAGAGCAGTTTAAGGCTGGAAAACACAGATTAGAGCAGCAAGCACAGGCATTGAAGGATCAAGCTAAATCTTTGGAAGAACAACATGAGACTACATCTGATGCAGATCTGTCAGATTTGAAGGAGGAAACTGAAGAGGCAGAAATTCAATGCAAAAAGGCTAAGATAGAGCATACTACATCTGTAGCCAAAGTAGCAGTAACGGAAGCTACTGAATCTGCTAAGAAAGAGGTTTGGAAGACAGTAAAAGATGGTCTCAAGGGAGAAGGTGCTGGAATTACAGCCCAATTAGAGTTATTACTGGCTTTCAATTTCAAAGGCAAATGTGCAGCTAAAAGTAAAGAGCCGCTGAAATTGTTGATGTTTAATGCCATCAAAACTTTACCACCAGATAAGTGGAACATAGACGATCTCTTTGCATTATTGAAGATCTTGTGTTATTTGGAGATACTGTTGTGATCTTTGTGGTGATAGTTAGTGAAATTGCTTGAGTACTGGCAAGAGATGCGTTAGTTCGTGTGACACATTTTATGTTGTAAGATGGTTGAGAGCTGATGGGAAGACAGTGCAATTGGTGACCCATGCTATGAAGTGGAAATTTATGACCCTGTGTAGTCAAGACACAATAGGTTACATGAGAACTTTTATGTTAGATGTAGCTCTCAGATCATGTCCCTGTCCATCATTTATGTATGGTTACCACGGAAGAGAATGTTTGAGTGGTATGGACAGTGGAGTATAATGTGGCATGAAAGGAAAGAATGCATTTTGGGAAATAACCAAACTGGCTTTCCTAATCTGGATAATTATTTTATTTCCAGAATTTAGGTATCCGGTAGTGTAGGAAACCTTGGGACTGCTACTACTTGAAGCACTTTATGCCATCACTGAGAGTGTCTTGACATAGTCATCGGTCATCAGGTTGCTGAGATGGTCTGCAGTCTCTGTTTTAAAAAGTGATCTCATGCTATGATAATTGTTACAGAATACCAGATGCTGGAGCGCATTACTGTGTTGCTGATGTTCTTAGTTGTTTGGTTATGCTATATTGCATTGAATGTAAAGTTTTGGTTTATGTAATCTTGTCATGGTACCGAACGATTGTATATGGATTGAGTGCATACATTTCACATTGGTATGATTAATTTTCAGGCATGTTTATGTTTGTGGATTGAGATTCTGCCTCATGAAGTTATTTAGTTGTAAAGATCAACAATTATGCAGTCATTGCTGATTGCATGACCTTGATGATAGCTATTATATTGCAGTTATTATAAATGGAATGTTATACTGTTGTGATAGTCCTCTGCAGTAAGGATTACAGTGAGATAGAGGAATGGAAATATCCAATTGTATCTTCCTTAGAGAGTCTAGTTGCTGGATAACGCATTCTCGACAAGAGCATAGTCCTTGAAGTGTAGAAAGCAGTGAAGAAGGTGCTATATTTGTCTGCCAGAACTTCACAGATACTATTTCGACAGAGCAACGTTTTGGTTGGATGAACTGAAGAAATATGAGAGGAATTTATCTTTGTGGAACATACCGATCAGAGTGGAGGAAATTAGATCTTCACAGTATGGATTAAAAAAGAGTTGAAAGCTTTTGATATTAAATAGATTACACACATCACATATTGAAGTTTGCATTGGTTCATATTATTCACTGGATAACTGACACATTTTGATAAAGCAACATGGTTTGTTGCTGAGTAAAAGACTTCTATCTTTGACAGTGAGATGTAATATTTTTTGTAACACTTGCTGTGACAATGTAATGGTAATTATTTTGTTTTCAGTAATGTAATTCTGATGAAAGCATAGCTGACATCTAGCTTATGCTATTATGAGTGTCACCAACATATTTTGTAGAATAATAGCCCCTTCAGTCATAACTGACTATGGGAAATTTTGTAGAACTGGCATATAATTCTATGCAGTTACATAATTTTGTTCGAATCTGTTGGAATGGTATGACAGTATGTTGTAGCATTTGCTCCATGTGAGAGGTAGTATGGAGAACTGTGGTATGGGTTAGAGTGTGTCTCACCCATCGTTTATGGTGTAAATGTTCCAGTCACAGTAATATGGCAACTGTTTCAGTAAGACCGTATGTTTGCATCCAATTATGTGTTGGTACATGGGGGGTTCTGTGGCTTGTACTCTTCAGTGCAAAACTTCGTTTTCCATCTGGAGAGGGGGGTGGATGTCACAGAACAGTTTCATGAGTATGAATGATGATAGTGTTTGGCGTTAAGGGTCACTGAACTGTTGTTAACACTTGGTGAAGTGTAACTCAGTTATTGAGTTAATGTCTGACTTTATGTCAACATGGTGTGACTTGTTCATGCGTTGAGAGAAAGCATGTAGTGAACACAAGTCTGGTGTGACTGGGGGATTCTGTGTTTGACCGCCGAGTTGAGCGGGGTATTCTGTGATTTGGAAGCCGGGCTGTAAGCTCGTATTTTGTGACTGAGAGGATCCGTTTTTGTGACTATGATATTTATGCTGTGATAGATTCTATCTAGTTACTTATTAATGGCGATGTGTTTCTTGCCTGTAGACGCTCCTGTTGGAGCCAGAATTTCATGTTCACGGAGAACATTATAAGGTGAGGGTTTTCCACCTTGGAGCTACGAAGGAGTCAGGCGACGCATTTCCCGCCTGGTAGCTATAAAGTACAGGCGAAGTGGATGGTCCCGCCTGGAGAGGATTCTGGGAATCTATATGGCGATGTTCATGCCGCCCATCACAAATGATATGTGATATACACCTGGAGGGTGTTGTATTAGTGCGAGGGTGTTTTTCCGCACGTAAAGTTGTTTGAAGAAGTTGTGCGAAGAGTGTATACCGCACCAAGGACAGTCTGTACATTGTTATTGTGTAGTCGGAGAGACTGTGTATGAAGACTGTAGGTCGTTATGCCTTACAGGCAGTGTTAACCCAAGTAGGTAGTTCAGTATGTGACTAGATGTGTGATATCCAGGACATGTCTGTGAACGTTCTATTAAATGTCAGAGAACTGTAACCAGTGGCGTTGGGTTGATTTGTGCAAGCCAGTGTTTATCACCATCTTCATCTACACCCACGCCACACCCCACAAAAATAATGTTGTTCCTCACAAGTGGGGACTTTCATCGTCTAAACAGTTATTCTGACAATATATATAAAAGTAATGAAACATTTTGTACATATACAGAGAGTGAGAAAATGAAAGTAAATTTTTACACAAAAAACAGTAAACATCTTAAGAAAAATGATGAAAAAATAAATATTCTGTTCAACATCATGTTCTATACAAAGGCCCTTTTAAGAAAGTTTTACAAAACTTTCAATATGGTATTTGTCTAGCTAAAAATAAACAAATAATCTCACCTCCTATTTAAATTTTACCAACAACAAATTTACTTGTATCTGACAACAGTTATGAAAAGTTGGTTAAAAAAAATAAAAATAGGTATGGAGTCAGTTTTACAATTGAACAACATGACAAAAACATGGGATGTTTTGGGGGGTCCCTCTTCATCAGCAACAGGAGACAAAGACAAGAATTACATACCAGTTACGAGAAAAATGGCATGACATACTCGCACTCAACAGCTAAGAAAAAGAAGTGAGTGCACCTACACCATTTTACTCTCTGTCATTCAGTACCTGTGTCATTCAGTCTGTTTACAGAAATCGTTCACTCTGCATCTCTTTGTGTATTACTGGCAATTGTCAAAACTTTTACAAAATTTTTACTTATTATTGTACATGTGGTGTAATATTTTTGTGTTTATTTATAACGGACATTAAGTGAAGTGATAAAAAAGAAACCATAAGCCTCTTACTTTAAAAGAAAAGTTACATATGATTAACTAAGTAAGTAAGGTATGTCTATGGCTGAGATAGCTCGTAAGCTAGGCCTAGCTCACCAAACAGTTAGTACAATTGTTAATGCTAAGGATAAAGTGTTCAAGGAAATTTTATGGTTATTTTAAGTCTAACTTTATTGCACACTTAATATATGATAGTGTAAGCATGTTATTTAGGCTTTTAGGCTCCCAAAATGCATTTGCAAGCTAAAAAAAGGCTATGCTTTGCTTTTCAGCAATTTTCGCTTTACAGCGGGAGTCTGGCCCCTAACTCATCGTATTAGTCAGGTACAACGTTGTTCTTAAACATGTCTTCTGTAAAACCGCAAGCCTATGAATTCCAGGGATGTTCTTGCTTTTTTAATGATTGTCTATGACTTGCTTTCACATGACATCATCATCATCATCAGTTGCCATCTCCACAACGAAGGTTGGCTGTAATGGATCTCCAACGTCTTCTGTCTCTTGTCTTGATGGTGCACAACATCTCTTGATGTTGTCTTCCCAATAGCGCTGTCTTCTTACTTGCCTTCAACTCTCCCTTCTGATGGTCTTCTGTAAGTTACTTTGTATTGCAAAAAATGGGGCGTTCTCATTTGAAAACAAATAAGGAGGTCCTAGAAAATCTAGGTATGAAAAGAGAACTAATGAGGGAGGTCAAAGTTCGGCAGCTAAAATACTTTCACATGACAGGATGGGCTCAATGTAACAACAAAGAACTCCTTCTTACTTCCACTGACAAGACTTGTTGCATAAAATCCTTTTCATTGTAGGGAATGCTCCTTTTACTTGGGACATCGTATAAAACTGGCATTATGAAACAATATGAAGGACAGCAGAAAGGAAGAAATGGAACACAGGAAAAACAGTGCTATCCTCAAGAAATCAGGAAGAAAGTGCATTTCATAGTAAAGGTGTGGCTCTAATGCTGTCAAAGGAAAAGCAGAAGGCACTCACAGAATGGGAAGCAATGGTACACAATGTCAGCAACATCCAAAATTGTCAGAAAGAAAATAAAGATGAACATATCCAATCTTATGCACCAACCAATGACAAAAAACATATCTGTGAACAAATAATTTTACACCAGATTTCAAATCAAAGACTAAAAGAGATGTGAAGGCTACTACAATCATGATGGGCAACCTAAATGCAAAGATAAGAATAGACGATAGTAGGCTGGAAGAGACCATGGAAAAACCTGATCTTGGGGCAATGAATGAAGATGGAGAAATGCTAATAAATTTCAGTACTTCCAATCAACTTGCTATAAATGGATGCATGTTTCCACATAAAAAAATACAAAATTCCATATGAATATCATCACGCCATAGGACTGAAAATCAGACTGATCTTATACAGTGTGATCATGATTTACATTATTTCAACTTAAGCAAAATCTGAAATAACACGAGCTGAAAAAAATGCCAAAAAGACAAATACTACTATCTCTCTCTTTATCTATCCTTTTTTTTTTTTTAAGCAGGTCTGATTGAATTTCTTTTCTTGTTTTTATTTTAGGTTTCTTATGTTTTCTGTTTGTTTTCCTATGCTTTTGATGAACACCTTCATTAATTTTTATTTTCACCTACTTTGCAGAAGCATCTCTCTAACTGAATTTGTATGGATAAAATTATCTCAGTGTATACTAATCTCAGATTATGCACGCACCTCCACAACAGTCCTCACATAAATTGCAATCACACAGTGTGCATTAACAAGAGGTATTATTACATGCTGTAAAAGTATGTAGGGCAGCATCAAATCACTATCTTTCATTAGCCAAAATAAAGATGAAACTCAGAAGACATATAGCAATGCATACGTACAGACACAAGCTAAATGTGAAATATTTCAAATATCAAAAAATAAAAGACAAATGCATGGCTACAATATCCAAATAAGAGTAAGTGCCTCAACAACTAGAAAATGGAACAAATACAGAAGACCACTGGCAGCAGAAAAAAAATTATTTGTGGAGAATTCTTGAGACAAATAGAACCCTACCAAAGAGAAGCCTTGGTAACAACAGAAACAAAGAAAGAAGTAAGAAGAAATATGGGAAAAGATGAGGACATTTGTTTCTGATTTGGCAAAAGAACCAGAGAAAGCTGCAACAAAAGGAAATATGTGGGACCTGTACAACAATTAAAAAGAAGCTAACAGGAAAATATAGGAAGAGGGTGTTCCCTCAAACCCTTACAAAAGTTGTTCTCTTTTCAATACTTGTTGTTTTGATCAATTACTGCAGAATGGACAATGCAAAGGTGGTTTCCTGTTGCTATTGCTCTGTGTGTGGTAAAAGCCTCCACTAGTTTCTGACTAAAAAAATCAGACCCACAAAGCAGTGGGGGAGAAGAGAAGTTAATGTATCTCCACCTTGCCAGCTATCACGCCATAAAGCTTTAGAGGTGTTTTATACAGACAACGACCCCACCATGCTTTCAGTGACAACTACCAGTTTTGGTGTGCGCCTGCTTATTCAGCATTCACAATTAACCTCTAGATCTAGAGATGGTTCTGCCACCTAGGTAGAAGGAAGGCTCCTTCTGACAGACACATAATGATGGCTGTGTTGTAATATGAAATAAAAAATAACTGTGTTGTAATATTAAATAATAAAGAAACATGTTGAGATACACATACCTGACAGTAATAATGAAAGTCTGCAGCAACTCTTCAATAGTCAGGTAGTCAGACAAGTGAGCATTCCTGCGGAACCCCCATGAGTACTTGTCAATAGTCATGGCATTGACCCACTTGTGCTTCTGAAGAACACCTGCAGTGTATCATAGTTTCACAATTGATCATTACACCAACAATGTAGTACAACTTTAGTGCTAGCGATCACTGTAATGTTTTGCAATTAGCTTCAATTTGATGAAGATGGCTTTTATACCACAAAACAAAGTTGACATTCTTTATTCAAGGGTCTATGATTGGCATAGTGGTTAGAACGCTGGCCTTTTGCCAGATGCTGGATTTGAAACATGGTGACATCACCCTTCAATCTACCCAGCTGTAAATGTCACAGATATAGGATTAGCTGTTCATTTTCATCCCTATATTGTTATGTAGGCATTAGGGGCACCACTAGATAGTGATGACCCAACAATGCAATCACTGGATGATGCTTCAGTTCATCCATAAATATTTTCTTACATGATGAAAACTATGAAAACCAGATAACATTTTCTATAAAGATGTTAGTGGTCTGTGCCACTATTGGTGCTGAAGTGTTGGAACTAGCAACAGCTCAATTTAAAAATGAAAGAAAAAAGAAGCAAATACAGCTACTTTACAGTAGATGCTTAGCAATCCACTTAACTCCACTGGAAAGTTGACCAAAAAAAAAAAAATTGAAAGAAATCAATCAGCTGCATAGCCTAGCCTATTAATTAAAAAAACAAAAAGATACTTAAAGAATAACTAAAGATTATGAAAAAATGTATGAAGTTAATACAAAGTTTATATTATGAAATTAATACAAAGTTTATATTATGAAGTTAATACAAAGTTTATATTATGAAGTTAATACAAAGTTTATATTATGAATTTAATACAAAGTTTATAATATGAATTTAATACAAAGTTTATATTATGAAGTTAATACAAAGTTTATATTATGAAGTTAATATGAAGTTTAAGATCACTATCACCATCACCCTTCTCCTCTGTGCTTCTATAGGAAGCATGCTGCCACCACTTGTAGCTGGTTTCCTTGAAGGACGTCTGCACCAAACATTCACATGCTCTTGCATTGGTGGTTTCTATGGCTATTTTGTCTACATGATGAGACTGCCATGTCCATGCACAACCTCATATTAGTCACTAGTTTAAGAATGCCATCATGTTTGTCCCTGAAGTATCTACTCTATATCTTATGAAAACAAATAAAAACCAAAGAAATCATTCAAATTAGTTTATTCAATTTAATTAGAATATTTATTAGGAGATTTATTCACATTCCTAGACTACCCTTACAATTTTTCTTCCTATCTAATGATTGTATGTGTACAATCTTCCTGTATCTGTCTACTGATTGTATGGTGGCAAACTTTCTGTATCTGTCTAATGTTTTATGCTGACATTCTTCCTGTATCTTTCTAATGTTTTATGCTGACAATCTTCCTGTATCTTTCTAATGTTTGTATGCTGATAATCTTTCTATCTCTTTCTCATGTTTGTATGCTGACAATCTTTCTAATATCTTGTGATAACTGTTGGGCAGCAGGGATACTTTTTGTTACCATTTCTCTTCCTAATGGCTACAGCCTGGGTTATGAACATGACATCAGCCAACAGAGATGTAATTCAATGGATTCTGGTAAAACTACTCAATGAAATAGATTCTGAAGATGGCTGTTGTAATCAGATACAAAGACAAAATGAAAATACTTGATGAAAGGTCACAGAAACTGGGTCTGAAAATAGACAAGGAAAATACAAAGATTATGAGAACAAATGCTGCAAATGATATCAAATTGGCACTTGAAGAAACACCCTACAAGATGTAGAATCTTACTCGTATCTTGGCAGCAGTATAGACACATCTCGAGGGACAATCAATGATATCAAAGTAGGAATACAAAAGGCAAGGGGGTGCTTTCATTGCACTGGGAAACATACAGAGATCAAGAGAAATCAAGCCAAACACAAAAATCAGAATCTTCAACTCAAATGCCAAGTTAGTCCTCCTGTATGGCTCTGAAACATACAGAACAACAACCAAATAGCTACAGACTTTCATAAATGGTGTCACGAAGTGGATTTAAGACTAGAGGTTGCCTACCTAAATAGACTAGACCCTAGTGGAAAGAAAGACTAAGAAGATAGATTTTCAGAAGAAAATAACAGTGACTGTGGGAGATGAGGCTATTGGCGTCAAGGGTCGAGAACCGAAATTGACTCTCCCTTGCCACTAAGTGACGTAACATTTTGCGATAACCTCACTACCTCTAGCTACCAAGACTGGGATAAGGTTTAATTACTTAACACCACAGACACCACTTACAGACAACATAGAGGTTGAAGTAAGTGACTGATCCAGCCGGAAAATTTACAATGGATTTTATTTACACCACAGAAAATTCATATAACATACTACAAAATAGAATAAACATGAGTGTTCACACACCTGGAAAGAACATAACAATTAATTTCAAGTGATTAGGTAAGGTAACCCCACAGTCGCCCTCCCCTCAACCTGTAAGGAAGGAAGGTAAGTAATACAACAACATGTGAAGGAGGATCTCTCTAACACCAGATCCGTCTTTCTCCTAATCAACCTGATATCATGTAAACACACCCTAACTCCTACTGTCCGTCTGTCTGCAGACGTGGGTCTACACAAATGACGTGCCTACACCGCTGCTCCACTATAGGCTAAATATTCTCTGACTCTCACAAAGTCCACGACCAGAACCCTTCTATCACCTCCGACACAACTTACAGATGACTTGCTGAGTTCTAATGTTATGTTCAGTGTCTGTCTGACACTCCTAGTTCCTACAGAAAAAGTGACTCCTCCACTACTCTCCTTCTCCCCATCTATTGCAGCTCAGAGGTATTTTTACCCTCTTTCCTCTGACTGCCGTTGTAGCTGCTAACTTGAATTGGCATTCTGGTTTCTCGACTTGGACTCTTCTGCACTACCAATGACGATTCTGGAAAAATCACAGGCCCCGTTACCCCTCTCTTGGGTCTGGGCCGTCGGTGTTATTATGACCGACCAATCACGACACCTCTAGGCCCTGCGCCTAGGTTCAGTGTGTGCTTTATCTGAGCATGAATAGCTCCGAATTTTATTAAGAACCTCTTGTTCTTGCTGAAGAAGTCTGTGCTTCCAGCTCCTTGCTCTCTTGGGTACAAAAAACGTTTGCACCAGTGAACCCCTTGTCACTACCCCACTTTCTTTCCTGGCTCTGCCGACTCTTCTTCTCCTGAGAAGACCGGCGAACTTCTAGTCGCTGAAGGACTACTATAGCCCTAGCTGCCACGCCTGGAAAATATCTGCAGCACGAATTTCTCTCGAAAGAGCAGTCGGCTCTGTGGCAGTTCTTTCCCAAGACGTAGAAGTTCAAAAAAATCTCAGCCTTCTGCCAGGGAACCCCGCTTATTTATTACCCCAGACCACGCTACGCGTGAGTCATAGCTAGGCTTTGTTCTTAAGCGGGTCGATCTATGAACCAACCAACATGCCAGGAATCGCCTGCGGTCATGATCTAATTTTAGAACTTACGATCAAGCGGAAAAATTCCGTTGCTGACCTGTTTCCACGCGCTTAAAACTCCCCCTCTACCCCCATCTGATTTCACCCTTACTAAAAATATTATAGCGCGCTCACTGAGAAGAACCGAAAATGCTCTGCCATTATGTTACACTGGAAAATCTTCCATGAACGAATTATCTCAATGAAACAGCGCGCTGGTGTCAGTCTAAAAGTTAAAACTACCATCTTTGCTAGAAACCGTAATTCTTAATCTACACAAAAAGTCCAAACTCTATTATTATACAAAGAGAAATAAAAAAAACGAATAAGATAAAAATCCCACCGTAATCTTTCCCTGAAAAACGTAAATAAATGCAAATTTAAAGACTAGGGGCCTGTTGTAAATGCAATCACATTAACTTCTCACATTACCCCCCTCTTCAAGTTCGTGGTACACGATCTACTTTAATGTGATCTTGTATTTCCAGACTGGCCCCTATACAAGTCTACAGATCTGACTGTCAGTCCTGAAGTCTCATGGTCACGACTGGTTATTTCCGCCTGGCGACTACAACTCCCATGGTTGTCCTGCGACTTTCTTCTTCTACGTTTCCTCCTCCTTCTTCTTCTTCTACCAACTCCCATGCTCCGGTGGAAGAGTTGATCTTTCTTTGGACCTGTGCCATCCAATGGTGGGTCTGAACCTTCCTTGGCTATGTCCGTAAAAAAGCTGTCTTGGTCGGCTGCCCTGACCAACTGGCTTTGTGGCTGCCTGACGATGGCGACTACCTTGCTGCATCTCGGCGGGTTTGAGACCACAGGTATATGGCGATGAAGGTGCGAACTATCTGGTGCTTCCAGCATAAATTCTCCGATCGCTTCACTCCCCTCTGGTTTGCCTAGAGGTTGCGTAGAGATTGCTCCTTTCTCTACTCTCCCACCAGGGGTTCTCACTGGGTTGCGCCTGACCTCAGCGACATCCGTTTCCCCTACTAAGCAGAACGCATTTGGTGGTACGTTTTTGCTTCTTGCCTCTTTGCAAGAGCCGCTTTCTGTTAGCGAGCTAGCAGCGGGATGGAGCCCATCTCCGTTTATAGGCAAACGGTTTCTCAGATCACTGTCCTCCTCCGTCTGAGTAAAGTGCTGGTCGGATGGGGCTCCAGGGCTGGTTGGAAACATATGTTCGCTCGATTCGCTGTCTTCTGCCCTATGAAAATTGCGCTGGTCGTGTACATACGTTCTACCACTCTTGTCAGTATGTTCCTCGCTCTCAGGAGGTAATACCATCGGGGGCCTAATTCCCGACGACAACGAAGGTATTTCCAAAATCAAAGGCGTCGCCGCTGTTTGGCCCTTCGGCTTAACAGGGCTGTCAGAGGGATACGCCTCTGCAAAAACCATTCCACTAACCTTGGAGGTATTTAACCTCTCCATCTCAAGGCGTGGCTGGTTGAGCTCTCGTGGGGCTCCGTGAATCCGGGACATTCCCTTTTCACTTCTCTGGCCTGTAGTAGGCCCCCTTGCACCAGCAAGGATCGGGACTGGGGGGTTTCCCAAAACTATATATGGGGCCCCCAAGATGAAGTCATAAGCTGGCTGTTCCATTACAGCAGCTTTGATTGTGCCACGCACAAACCTGCTCTCCACCTTAATATTGGCTATCTGCAGACGCTGTGAGGTCCCTCCCCTCAAAACTCCACCAATATCAACCTTTTCCTTAGTCATCTGGCCTGTTGTACCAAATGTCGGGCGACTATACTCGGGTAAGTAAGCCCGCTGTCAAATAAACAAGTGGTAGCAGTCCCATTCACTACTGCTGGTCCACTGTTAGAGAAACACTTCTCTGCTTTGAAAGGTTCCCAATTGTTCCCTTTTTTCACTCTCACCGCCCTTAAACACGCTGTATGGTGAGTGGGTGGTTTGTTTACACACCGAGAAGTCCAGTGAGAGGTGGTACGGCAATTGCGACAGTACCTGTCATTTTCTCCCCTGTTTCTAGCAGGTGCCTGAGACGTTGTCGCCTGTGCTCTGTTATGCGGTTGGGGCCGCAGGTTATGAATGGGATGGGACTCCTTGCGAGACGGCCCCTGCTGCTGATGAGCAGAAGACGAAAACGACTGCGATGCCGATGCTCCTTGGTCCAGTGCTGGCAGGTCTGGGTGTTTTCGTTTCTGGCCCAGTACTTCGGCCTGTGCCGTCTGGAACCTTTCAGCAAAAAGAATGATCTGGTCCAGTTGCTGGGCGCCCTGCTCCGCCAGATACCTCCTCAAGTCTGAAGACATGTGTGCTTTCACTTGTTCGCACATGACAAGCTCTTCGAGTCCTTCAAAAGTTTTTGCTAGACCCGACAATTCTCTCCAACGAGTGAGATAATTCTTCAGCCTTTCTGCGAAATGGGGAAAACTTTCTCCTTTCTCCGGCCTGCTCTCCCTGAACATAGCTTGGCACTTACGGGGGGTCCACTGAAAGCGTTGTAACAGTGCGTTACGAAGGGCCTCAAAGTTATTTTGTTCATCACTGAGCATCTTACTATAGATGTCGTAGGCCTGGTTTTTCAACGACTGAGATAATTTGAGGCACCACAAACTCTCATCCAACCCGTACGCTTTTGCCATTCGTTCAAATTTTTCCAGGAATATGTCAATTTTCTCATTCCCGTTAGGGAAAGAGTCCATTGGAAAATTCATGGCTGCCATCCGGGGCCCTCCGTTTCCTGAGGTGTCTGTCGCCCCTGCTCCGGGAGAATCTCCGTTAGCCGAACTGCCTTTCGAAGATCGGTACTGCAGTTCCAGTGAACGCAGGGCAAGTTCATGCTGTCTCTCTGCTTCTGTGGCCCTTTCCTTCACCTCCCTTTCTGCCTTTCTCTCCTCTGCCTGTCGGGCCTTCTCTTCTTTCTCCGCTTCAAATTTACGCAGGTCCATCTCTGCCAGTCGGGCCCTCTCTTCTTTCTCCGCTTCCAATTTACGCAGGTCCGTCTCTGCCAGTCGGGCCCTCTCTTCTTTCTCCGCTTCCAATTTACGCAGGTCCATCTCTGCCAGTCGGGCCCTCTCTTCTTTCTCCGCTTCCCTTTTCTCTCTCTCCGTCTGCCGGTCCTGTTCCCTCATAATGTAAGCCCTAGTCTCGGCCTCATTCATCCCCATGCTTTTAGCTGCGTCCTTCCATGCAGTAAGTAGCTTGACCAATTCAGCCATCTTACCTGACAAATCAGCAGTAACTCACAACGAGGGGAAATGACAAAAAAGGAACACGAAAAATTTACTGTTACCTTCTGGGCACTACTCCCTGTGTAACCAATGTCCCAAAACCCGAACTCAGACTAGCACCAATCTGAAGAACTACCTGAAAAAATTTTCATTAAGCAGCTACCTAAAAACCCGAATTTACCTTCCTGTTAAGAAAAATTCAGTTAGCCATCAGTTACCTCTAGTCATCAACTAACTACAGCTACAATCTGACTGCACCCTGTGGAGAAACTTCCTGTGGAAAAAAACTATTAGCTGGATCAGTTTATATATAGCTCTAGTCTAGGGGATATTATAAAGAATCTATTTTCCAGAACTTTCTATAGAAACAATCTATGAATCATGACACGATCACAGAATTGATCCCAACAAAGATGATCTACCGGACGAACGCCGCCACTTTGTCAAGATCACAGAATTGAACGTAACAAAGATGATTCACCGGACGATAGCACCCACTTTTTCACGAAGTGGATTTAAGACTAGAGGTTGCCTACCTTAATAGACTAGACCCTAGTGGAAAGAAAGACTAAGAAGATAGATTTTCAGAAGAAAATAACAGTGACTGTGGGAGATGAGGCTATTGGCGTCAAGGGTCGAGAACCGAAATTGACTCTCCCTTGCCACTAAGTGACGTAACGTTTTGCGATAACCTCACTACCTCTAGCTACCAAGACTGGGATAAGGTTTAATTACTTAACACCACAGACACCACTTACAGACAACATAGAGGTTGAAGTAAGTGACTGATCCAGCCGGAAAATTTACAATGGATTTTATTTACACCACAGAAAATTCATATAACATACTACAAAATAGAATAAACATGAGTGTTCACACACCTGGAAAGAACATAACAATTAATTTCAAGTGATTAGGTAAGGTAACCCCACAGTCGCCCTCCCCTCAACCTGTAAGGAAGGAAGGTAAGTAATACAACAACATGTGAAGGAGGATCTCTAACACCAGATCCGTCTTTCTCCTAATCAACCTGATATCATGTAAACACACCCTAACTCCTACTGTCTGTCTGTCTGCAGACGTGGGTCTACACAAATGACGTGCCTACACCGCTGCTCCACTATAGGCTAAATATTCTCTGACTCTCACAAAGTCCACGACCAGAACCCTTCTATCACCTCCGACACAACTTACAGATGACTTGCTGAGTTCTAATGTTATGTTCAGTGTCTGTCTGACACTCCTAGTTCCTACAGAAAAAGTGACTCCTCCACTACTCTCCTTCTCCCCATCTATTGCAGCTCAGAGGTATTTTTACCCTCTTTCCTCTGACTGCCGTTGTAGCTGCTAACTTGAATTGGCATTCTGGTTTCTCGACTTGGACTCTTCTGCACTACCAATGACGATTCTGGAAAAATCACAGGCCCCGTTACCCCTCTCTTGGGTCTGGGCCGTCGGTGTTATTATGACCGACCAATCACGACACCTCTAGGCCCTGCGCCTAGGTTCAGTGTGTGCTTTATCTGAGCATGAATAGCTCCGAATTTTATTAAGAACCTCTTGTTCTTGCTGAAGAAGTCTGTGCTTCCAGCTCCTTGCTCTCTTGGGTACAAAAAACGTTTGCACCAGTGAACCCCTTGTCACTACCCCACTTTCTTTCCTGGCTCTGCCGACTCTTCTTCTCCTGAGAAGACCGGCGAACTTCTAGCCGCTGAAGGACTACTATAGCCCTAGCTGCCACGCCTGGAAAATATCTGCAGCACGAATTTCTCTCGAAAGAGCAGTCGGCTCTGTGGCAGTTCTTTCCCAAGACGTAGAAGTTCAAAAAAATCTCAGCCTTCTGCCAGGGAACCCCGCTTATTTATTACCCCAGACCACGCTACGCGTGAGTCATAGCTAGGCTTTGTTCTTAAGCGGGTCGATCTATGAACCAACCAACATGCCAGGAATCGCCTGCGGTCATGATCTAATTTTAGAACTTACGATCAAGCGGAAAAATTCCGTTGCTGACCTGTTTCCACGCGCTTAAAACTCCCCCTCTACCCCCATCTGATTTCACCCTTACTAAAAATATTATAGCGCGCTCACTGAGAAGAACCGAAAATGCTCTGCCATTATGTTACACTGGAAAATCTTCCATGAACGAATTATCTCAATGAAACAGCGCGCTGGTGCCAGTCTAAAAGTTAAAACTACCATCTTTGCTAGAAACCGTAATTCTTAATCTACACAAAAAGTCCAAACTCTATTATTATACAAAGAGAAATAAAAAAAACGAATAAGATAAAAATCCCACCGTAATCTTTCCTTGAAAAACGTAAATAAATGCAAATTTAAAGACTAGGGGCCTGTTGTAAATGCAATCACATTAACTTCTCACAAATGGGTGCTTGCATAGAATAAAAGGATTAAAATGGAGTGACAAGGTCACTATTGGGGAAATGATTACAAGAACCAGACAAATGCCAGACGAGAAGAAGATGCTGGCAATAGGTGAAGTAACAGATGCTAGAAACACAGCAGACAGAGAACAAACAACTAAAACAAACGTCTCACTGAAAGTTATCGCTGCAGAGTACAAAAGAACATTCAATCAAAGAACAAGAAACTGTTGAAAAGGAAAACAGATCTCAACTTAGATAGAGAAAGGAACAACCTATGGAAACAAGTTAGAGCCTTGAGTAATGAAGAATCTTATAACAAACAAATGGCAATCAAACAAGGTGATGATATGTTCATATGAAACAAAGCTGCAAATGAACTTAAAGAATACTGTACTAGTGCCAACCCCATTGATGCCCCGACACACACAGACTCATTTTTTGTCCTTTTCTGTTTATTAAATTCTTTGTACTGATATTCTTTTTTTCTAGTTCTGAATTTTTGCTGGCTTATTTAATGTAACTTTTTTCCATTCATGTTTTGTCTCGCCTTTTTGATTTTTTTTATCCTTTTCAACTTTCTATGTTGCTCATCTTATTTTCTTCTTTTTGTTTCTACGTTTGACTTGCAGTGTCCTTTTTCTCTTTACCTGTCTATATTTTCTGTCTTTGTCTCTTATTTGTGACCATCACCAAAGAAGGGTAAACCCCAAACGTCCGATGTTGTTAGTGCATCATTCTATGGTAAAACTGACTCAATACCAATTAGTATTTTTTTCTTTTATCTTCCAGCTTTTACATTCATTCATTCATAACCCTCCACATCCCAAAGGAGCATAGGCCTTCAACGAACACATGCCAAGTCCATCTATGTCCATCATCTCAAGCTCTTTCCACGTTCTCCTCATCACTTTCACCTCTGTTTCCAGCTCTCTTCTCCATGTGCTTCTTGGTCTACCTCTGCCTCTCTTGCCCTGGGGGTTCCAGAACAAGGACTGCCTTGTAATGCTATCAACAGGTTTCCTCAGTGTGTGTCTGTTGCGTGATAAATTCTCGCAACATCGTTTTATTTCAATATCTGTTTTATAACGCAAGGGCAACAACTGCTTGAAATCTATAGTCACTTTTCTCGGTAAGCATTTGTCTTCTCGCGTTAGTATCGAATGCAGTTAACTTTTGAGCTGTGGTCATTTTTGCGCTGGACTGCGCATGACTTGTCTTGTTGTTTGGTCGATCGGTTTCCGCCCACCACTAGGGGGAGTGAGCGATTTGGAATGGCGAAAGAGATGCCTCGTTGAAGAGGGGATCTCCGCTTTTTTTTTGTTCTGTCAGGGATGTGTAGTCCTCTTATGGATATTTCGTTTAGTCGAGATAATACCTCTAGTGTTTTCCCACATGTCGGGAGGCGTGATATTTCTGTGTATTTCATGAAAGCAAGGTAAATTGACTTTTTCATTAACTCTATCGATTTTGGGTCGTGAGCGATTTCGATTCATAGCCTGTCTCCGAAAGTCGTCGTCACGAGATGTTCTTTCCCAGCTCACATGTCGCTGCATTGTACTGCATCGGTTGATGCATGTACCAAGGACCATTACTTGCTACTTTGTTAAATGAACTAGGTTTAGAAAACCTTTATTATCTAGAGGATATTCTTGAGGACATTATTTATACTTCGGCAGACGTGTCTGTCTTGCTGAAGTCAAACTAAGGAGAGTGAACTGATCTCATACATCTGGTTATCTCCTGGCTGTTATAGAAAAGGATGGAGTTTTTCATCTGACTACATTTACAGCACTATGAAATATAACATGCATCTGACTCATCATTGTAATGCTGTCTACCGTTTATTGCTGTATTGAATGTTGCTGTGATAATGACTGTTTGATGTGCCTACACATTTGCGTAACCATTTTGTCACTGTGGCGTCCACAATAAATAATGAAGAAAAACGTCAACGGCTGTTTCAAGACTCATTGACTTTATACGTCGTGAGTTTACTGACGTCCTATGTGGATTGCCCTGTTATTGTTGCATGAACATTGTTTTGACTGAACACATCTACACACTACACAAAACCAGACATGCGGATGCCATCCATCATCATATGGCATCACGCATCATTTGGTGGCCATAAGCTGGTTTGATTCTGGTACTAGCAAACACGGGGTCCCTTACCCACTTCATTTTCAACAAGAATTCATCAGCATCCTTCAAGAAATTAACATTCTTCAATACAGTCAACATCTTCAAAATTTTCAAAGTACTCGGCGTTGCCCGGTAAAAGTCAAAATTTCAACTTTTGACGGAAACAAGAATTTGACAGTACCCGGCGTTGTTACATGTTGCCGGATAACTCGGACTGCTGTTATCTTTTACGCAAGTCAAGCAAGTTGCTGCTGTCAAGGTTCCAGTGCTGTCGTTTTTTGAGAAGGTCAAGTGCCGGTTGAAACGGGTTGTTTTCTGAAGAAGGCCAAGTACCGATTTCCATCAACTTACTTTTGGATTAGAAGGTCAAGTGCCGAAACAACTCAACACACAGTATTTCAGAAGCTCTTGTACCATCGTGTTAGCAGTGGAAGCAGTTCAGATGTGCCATCATCGTTGGAGCTTCGCTCTTTAGGACGTTGATTGACATCCGTTTTTTCTGCTGTTCTACGATTGGAAGCCTTTAAGTTAAGTGGCCTGTTTGTATGTAAACTGTGCCCTTATACTTCTGCTGAGTCTTCTGTGTATCATCTCATTCTATATATTATATGTCTATATGTTATTTGTATATTTATATGTTTATATTTCAGCGGGTTCTCGGTTGGGTGGTGTCTCCGTTAGATTATGCCACGTCATAGAGGTCGTCTATTGTGAGCGTTTTCTGTAGGGTTTGCAAATTTCCGATACTGGAATTTGCTAAGCGACTTCTGTTGCTATTTATGTTAGCTGTGATGACATGTTTTAATATTGTTTTCGTTATTATTTCACATTCTTTAGTTTTGTTGTGATTTGTTTGTATTTGTTAGCCTACTCTTGTCTATAATTTAGTTTCATACAACATTTTTGTTTATACACTGTGGTGTCATGTATTTTGTTTAATTCTATCGCAGATATCGTCACATTTTTTGTGATATTTCATTAATTTCTGCTTTATTTTTAGTTGATTTCTGCGAAAGTTTTTGTATTGTTGCTGATCTTTGTTATTGTTTACATTGTTATTTTTTACATTGTTTGTATTGTTTACATTTTCAATGTTTACATTCTGCATGTGTTTACATAGTCATTGTTTACAGTTATAGTAATTAGTTAATGGGCTATGCTAATGCACTGTTACTACTATACTGATGATAAATGAATGATGAATAGTGTCGTGCACTATTGAATGAGAAGTGCACTTATGATCAAGATTTGAGTGCTGATATTTCATATACAAGTTCTTTGATTGGAGACTTGTTTCCCACAGAGACTGGGATAATATAATGTGATGTGAATATACAAGTGCTTAATTAAGACTTGTTACACTTAGGTTTGAAATAAATTAGTTAATTATTTCAGGTTTTGGACTCATATGTTAGACAACATGTCTACATTTGAGCACTTTATTGAGCAGGGTAAATTGCTTGGGAAGACTGGTGATAAGTTAGAAGAATTTGCAACTGCTCGATATGATAAAGCAATGGAAGCTGAACAAAAGAAACTGCATATGGAAGCTGAACAAAAGAAACTGCAGATGCAGGTGGATGAAAAGAGATTCCAAATGGAAATGGAAAAACAAAAAAGGGAATCAGAAGCTGAGGAGAGAAAACTCCAGCTACAGCTAGAAGCTGAAAGACTTCAAAAAGAGGCTGAGAATAAAAGACTTGAAAAAGAGGCTGAGAATAAAAGACTTGAAAAAGAAGCTGAAAATAAAAGACTTGAAAAAGAAGCTGAAAATAAAAGACTTGAAAAAGAAGCTGAAAATGAAAGACTTCAAATGCAGGCTCAAGCTGAAGAAAGGAAGTTACAAAGAGAGTCTGATGAGAGGAAAGCAAAAATGGAACATGAAGAAAAACTCTTAGCTTTAGAGTTGGAGAAATTGAAATTGACGAGCATGAGTAATGGTAATGATTCAAACAAGGGTTCATCTTCTGGGAAGGCTAATAATGATACTTTTAAGATTAAGTTACCAACATTTAGTCCTTCCAGTGATGACATAATGTTCTATCTGGACAGATTTGAACAGCATGTACAGCTCATAACATAGACAAAGCAAAATATGTTTATCAGTTATCAGGGATACTGACAGGTAAAGCTCTAAGTATATTAAATATGGTGGATGAACCTGACAAGAGCAATTATGAGGTTGTCAGGGCCGCTTTGTTAAAGAAATATCAGCTTAACGAAGACGGCTATCGTCTACAATTTAAAAACATGTTACCTGAAAATGGAGTTGAATTCTCCGAGTTTATTGCAAGAATACGCATTACTTTCTCACGATGGGTTGAACTATCTAAGACGGAAAAAACTTATGAAGGACTTATGGACTTAATACTTAGAGACAAAGTCATGTCGTCTGTCAATGAGTCTTTCCTTGCTTTCCTTCATGAACGTAAACCTAAAACAATAAAAGAAATGGAAGATTTCTGTTGCCAATACGTAACTGCGCACCCACACATAACCATGGGTAACTCTAAGGTGAAAGAAGGTTTACCAGTTGCTTCGGCAGCTCCGTATGGTCAAAACTTTGCTCGTAGATCCCAACAAAATTTTGATAGAAAGGGCAGCGGTAATTTCTGTCAAAATCATGGAAACCAATTTCATGGTGATTCTTCTTCGAAGAATTGGAGACAACCTGATAGTGGTCGTTACTATCACCCTAATAATTATAAGCATTTCAAAAGAGGATATGGTAATAGAGGTTATTCCTGCCGAAGACCTCAGAACCAAACAAATAGATGTTCGCATCAATGTGAACATGATAGTAATCGTGGAAACTGGAATTCGAACCAGTATAACAATTACAATAGAGACAATAATAACTGCAGAGATAATAATAACTCTGATAACTTCAGAGGTAATAATAGTCGGGGTAGATCTCAACACAAAAAAAAGAGATATCAGCAGGCTAATGCTGTACAACAGGAAACTGAGGGAGCCTGTAATCATGTTGTTGATAGTAAAAACTTTGACGCTGTCACTAGTTCTGCTTTTGACTTTGAGAGAGCAAACAAATGCCCCCAATGCAGTACTTTATTCGAACCGGGTACCATAACTACTTTGAGTTGTGGTCACCCACTTCCCGCTCTTCCTGCTGCTGTTGCGCATGACGGGAGGGGTTCTTTAATTCTACATAAGGGTCTTGTTAATGATACTCCGGTCTCACTACTTTTCGATTCCGGATGCACCACTATTGGTGTTAGACAATCGCTTGTAGATCCATCTTGTGCTACAGGAAGGGTTATTAAATGTGTCACATTTGGCGGCACTCTAGAAAAATATCCTACTGCTGTAATTCGCATTGCCACTCCTTTCTTTACTGGAGATGTGCATGCTTGTCTCTTACCTAATCCTATTGCGGACCTTATTATTGGTCGTATTCACGGAGTTAGGGAGTGTACCCCACAGCAGATTGCTGCTTGGGAAGATAATAACATGCAAGCTACAAATGCAGTAGTTACAAGAGCACAAGCTCTACAAACACCCGAAACTTCACTGAATAGTGATAATGAAGTTGATAGCCAAGATAGTCACTTAGTAATTACTCGTGACTCTTTCATAAAATTACATGTGTCGATATGTGCACACGTTGGCCAGAGGCTATTCCTCATAAGAGCATATCTACTACAGATATCGCAGATGCTCTTTGGTTGATATTTTCTCGCTTGGGGTTCCCCAGAGAAATATTGTCAGACCATGGCACTCAACTCATATCTGACACTATGTCACAGGTAATGTCTACCTTACATATTGAACGATCTCTCAGTAGTATCTACCATCCTATGTCTAATGGGTTAGTTGAGCGTCTGAATAGAACGCTCAAGACTTTGCTTGGTAAGATAACTGAAGATCATCCTCAAGATTGGACAGGGTTTTACCCGCGGCTCTCTTTGCCTATAGAGAAGTCCCTAATGAACACACAGGATTTTCTCCCTTCGAACTTGTCTTTGGCGCGCGTCCACGCGGCCCTATGTCTTTATTACACGATCTCATCACTGCCGATGATATTAGCGATGAAACTCAATCCTCATATGAGTATGTCATTGCTCTTAGACAAAAGATCATTGAGGCATGTAAGCTAGCAACTGCTTCATCAGAAATTGCTAAAGAGAAGGCAAGGCAGTTTGCTAACAAGAATAGATGTCTACGACAACTTTGTCCAGGTGACAAAGCATTCGTCCTACTCCCCAGTAGGGAAAATAGACTTCTTATTGCATGGAAAGGTCCGTATGCAATAGTCTCTCGGATTTCCGATGTTGACTATGTGGTCGATATTGATGGAAAGCATAAAACTTTCCACATAAACATGCTTTCGGAATTTCACGAACGTCCGGACTATTTGCTGCCTATTTTTCCAGGCAACGGATGATGCTCCTGCACCTCACGGTCATTATTCATCCCTGTCTGTCATTCAGGATGAGGAAGCTACCTTCTCTGATGTCAACCTTCCCCTTCCAGTGGTTCCATTACATTCTACGGAATCTTGGAAAAACGTTTCTGTTTCTCTTAATCTTTCTGGTGACGAACATCGACAAGTCTCGTCGATGTTACAAACATTTCAGGATGTTCTCACTGACATTCCTGGACACACAGATGTCATAGAACATGACATAATTCTTACCGACAATAATCCAATTAGGGTTAGGCCGTATCCTATTCCTATACACTTTCAGTCGCAAGTGGAAAAGGAATTGGATGAAATGATTCAATTAAATATAATTGAACCATCGACTTCACCATATTCTTCATCCATGGTTATTGTCCGGAAGAAGGATAAGAACATACGAATTTGTGTTGATTATCGCAAATTGAATCAGGTCACAAAGTTCGATGCTGAACCGATGCCTTTGTTAGAAGATCTACTGATTAGACTTTCTAATTCTAGATTCTTCACTAAACTTGACTTGTCTAAAGGTTATTGGCAAGTGCCTTTAGCAGAGCATGCCAAACCTCTTACTGCTTTTTTCTACACCTAGGGGTCTATTTCAATGGAATGTTATGCCTTTTGGTCTCATGAACGCCCCTGCCACTTTCGTTCGCAGGATGCGTCGAATTCTGTCACATCGTTCGGATGTCATCGCATACTTAGATGACATCTGTCTCTTCAGTGATACCTGGGAAGATCACTATTTAGGGTTATATGACTTACTGTCCACTCTACGTGAGAATAATTTGACAGCAAAACCTTCTAAAGCGTTTGTTGGTTTTGGTGAAATCTCTTTCCTGGGTCATCGTGTTGGTCATGGTCTCTTGAAGACAGAAGACCACAATACTTCCAAAATACTGAACATCTCTGTTCCTAAAACGAAGAAACAAGTTAGGAGTCTCTTAGGTTTCATTCAATTTTATGGGAGATTTATTCCAAATTTATCTTCGATCATGGCACCTCTCTCAACATTGTTGAAGAAAGGTTCGCCTAATCTGGTCCGTTGGTCTGAAGAATGCCAATCTTCACTAGACCAAATCAAGAATATATTTTCTTCTCCTCCCATCTTAAGATTACCTACTCTTGATAGGACTTTTGTTCTTCGGAAGTAGATGCTTCATCCACTGGGATTGGAGCAGCACTGATGCAAGAATATGCAAATACTCTGCATCCTGTTATGTACATTTCTAGAAAACTAAATGCGGCAGAGAGGAACTACTCGGTTTTAGACCGTGAGTTGTTAGCGATGGTTTGGTCAATTCTAAAGCTACAAAGATTCCTCCTGGGCGCACATTTCATTCTAGAGACTGATCAGAAAGCTCTTACAGCTATTCAGACTAAGAATTTGAAGAGTTCGAGATCCACTCGATATGCTATAGCTCTTCAACCTTTTCACTTCACGGTACGAGCTATCCGTGGTGCGGATAATGTGATGGCTGACATTTTGTCTAGATGCCCACATGACTCCAACTAATACTTCTGTCCTATATTTCTATATATTACAGAGTCATAACACACCTATATTTCTACAATAGATTAGCACATCTGTACTAACTTTATATGTACACACTATCGTGCTTTGTTGTCATCTTCTTCTGTTCGTTTTTTAAGATGATAGAGGAGGACTGAGTAGTTAATATAAGGGCCGTTAGTTTACTAAACAGCCACAATTATTAATAATGTATTGTACCTTATGAAGCATATTAGTTATTAATTAGCATTATATTGCTTGTACTTTCTCAGAATGTCATTGTTGAGCTGAGGACTTACCTTACGAGTTCTAGATTGTGTACTTACCCTCGGAATACCAGAGCATATGTCCTGGATCGTCATGTAGTTTAACTTTACTATGTACTTATGTCATTACATGTCAAAGAATGTACTATTTAAATTTTCCTATCAGATTTGTACATCCATTTTTAAAGACAATATTAGAGTATGCTGTGTAATGGATGTATTTTTAGTTACTTGCCAATAACGTATATCGTGGTTTTAACATGCTATCGGTGGATGTGTGTTGGTGGACACCTCCTCTCCCCCCGAAGGTTGAATATTTTTGGAGGACATAGTTATTTTATTGTTGAGGTATATGTCCTCACCCTACACACAGACACTCCTATAAAATAGCCTATTGTTTGGCAATTTAATTAATTATCAGCGCATAATTCGTGCGTTTTGGGCCGCTTATCGCTTGCTCTTTGATATTGAAAAAAAATATGTTCCACATTTTTTTTTATCGGGAGGAGGTGGTGATATGTTGCGTGATAAATTCTCGCAACATCGTTTTATTTCAATATCTGTTTTATAACGCAAGGGCAACAACTGCTTGAAATCTATAGTCACTTTTCTCGGTAAGCATTTGTCTTCTCGCGTTAGTATCGAATGCAGTTAACTTTTGAGCTGTGGTCATTTTTGCGCTGGACTGCGCATGACTTGTCTTGTTGTTTTGGTCGATCGGTTTCCGCCCACCACTAGTGGGAGTGAGCGATTTGGAATGGCGAAAGAGATGCCTCGTTGAAGAGGGGATCTCCGCTTTTTTTTTTTTGTTCTGTCAGGGATGTGTAGTCCTCTTATGGATATTTCGTTTAGTCGAGATAATACCTCTAGTGTTTTCCCACATGTCGGGAGGCGTGATATTTCTGTGTATTTCATGAAAGCAAGGTAAATTGACTTTTTCATTAACTCTATCGATTTTGGGTCGTGAGCGATTTCGATTCATAGCCTGTCTCCGAAAGTCGTCGTCACGAGATGTTTTCCCAGCTCACATGTCGCTGTATTGTACTGCATCGGTTGATGCATGTCCCAAGGACCATTACTTGCTACTTTGTTAAATGAACTAGGTTTGGAAAACCTTTATTATCTAGAGGATATTCATGAGGACATTATTTATACTTCGGCAGACGTGTCTGTCTTGCTGAAGTCAAACTAAGGAGAGTGAACTGATCTCATACATCTGGTTATCTCCTGGCTGTTATAGAAAAGGATGGAGTTTTTCACCTGACTACATTTACAGCACTATGAATTATAACATGCATCTGACTCATCATTGTAATGCTGTCTACCGTCTATTGCTGTATTGAATGTTGCTGTGATAATGACTGTTTGATGTGCCTACACATTTGCGTAACCATTTTGTCACTGTGGCGTCCACAATAAATAATGAAGAAAAAACGTCAACGGCTGTTTCAAGACTCATTGACTTTATACGTCGTGAGTTTACTGACGTCCTATGTGGATTGCCCTGTTATTGTTGCATGAACATTGTTTTGACTGAACACATCTACACACTACACAAAACCAGACATGCGGATGCCATCCATCATCATATGTCATAACCATGTTAATCCCTCTATTATACGATAAGCAACCATTTATGAAAGTCTGTAGCTTTTGTTGGTTGTCTTTTGTCTCCATTTTCCAGAGCCATATAATAGGACTTGACTGACATTGTGAGTTTAAAATTTCCTTATTTTTTTCGTGTTGATCCCAATTTCTCTCCATATATTTCCCCAATGCTTATAAAGCTCCTCTGTGCTTTTTGTCTTCCTTATTCTAGAGATTATCGCTATCTGTCTCCCTCTAAAATTGTCTACTTGCTAGCCAATATATCGTTACGTATTCCTACCATCTATGTATGGTGTTTCTATCAAGTTCTCAACTCCTGTTTACAATTACCTGCATTTATTCTCATTACTTTTGTCTTTTCCCTGTGTATTTTCAGACCCAGCTTTTACAGCAGCCCCATTTATTATTACTTTTTCCCAGCTAAACTTACAAATTAAATGCAAATCAAGATCATGAAAAAACAAACGACATTTATTGCTCTTCTTCATGCACCCATACCTTGAGTTTATTTTAGTTGATTGACTTAAACTGTCCCTTCATCTATGTTGCTACTGTCAGGGTTGAGAAACACTGACTTAAACTGTCCCTTCATCTATGTTGCTACTGTCAGGGTTGAGAAACACTGACTTAAACTGTCCCTTCATCTATGTTGCTACTATCAGGGTTGAGAAACACTGACTTAAACTGTCCCTTCATCTATGTTGCTACTATCAGGGTTGAGAAACACTGACTTAAACTGTCCCTTCATCTATGTTGCTACTATCAGGGTTGAGAAACACTGACTTAAACTGTCCCTTCATCTATCTTGCTACTGTCAGGGTTGAGAAACACTGACTTAAACTGTCCCTTTATCTATGTTGCTACTGTCATTGATTATAATAACCCATATTCTGAGATCTTGTTAACTGATACAAATAAATTACCGCCATGTTTATGTTACGAGGATGTTCAATTTTAGTATCCACTATTTCTAAAAAACATATATGTAGCTTTCCTTTTTTAAAACAAGAAATTCTGAAACATGTCAAGATAAGGCAACATATCTTTTAGAGACAAATGAATATTCATATCTGCTTCACTTTGTGCATGATTAAGACTGTGAAAGCATAAATGTTATTCATGCAAATTGTGTTTAGAATAAAAAAAGTGCTGCATATAAATTTTCCCACTTTATTTTCAACATCTACAAATTCAGTCCTTAGGTAATGTAGCTTCTTACCTGTCTGTGTACAACCATGCCAGAAATTCTTTAGACCTCCAGTAGGTATCAGGGGCCTCCCAGTCTCCATCAGACCATACAACATCAGGCTTGTACTTGTTTACAATCTCATACAGCTCAGGTAATGTCTTTTCCTGAAGAAGTAAAAGTTCAATAAAACAAGATAGGTAGATATATCTATAAGCCAATATATCTATCAGAGACAGACAAATATTTGTATCTGCTTCATTGTGCACATGAATAACGCTTTGAAAGCATGTTTCTAATTCATTCTATTTCAAATGAAATAATATTACATGTAAACTTTCAAGCACAGTTATGGACTTTCCTGCACTATTATAAACACCCCCTTCTATTAGGTGGTTTCAATAAGAGTGGAACAAGAGAAGATGAACAAATATTAGCATTTGAGAGGATATACGCTGAAGACACATTACCCTTCAACCAATTCATGCTAAGTATTTCTGTCCTGTGCGTACTGTTCAAAATCTTTCCATATTTTCTTTATCCCTTTCATGTCTGTCTTTCATGTGTTTTTATGTCTTCCTCCATTTCTCTTAATCTGGGGATTCCAGAAGCAGGACTGCCTTGTAATGTTATCAACTGCTTTTCTCAATGTGTGTCCTATCCATCACCAGTGTATTTTCCTCACATCTAGTTCTACTGGTACTTGTCTGGTTCTTTTTACCAGTTCCACACTAGTGATTTTGTCATACTGTTTCAATCCTTCTCCTCTGCACTAGTATCCACTTATGACAGTCTGTAGGGCCAAACAATAGGATCTGAGTTGAAGGTTTTCATTTATGTGCACTTTCTTTTGATTTCCATAAATTCTCCAATGCAATGAAAGCTTTTCTTACCTTCTGTATTTTTTTTATAGTGCTATCTGTCCCTCCAACTCTGTCTATATTACTACCAAGACTTATGTATATGTATGAGTCAACATCTTGTAGAGTGTCGCAAAATGGCTTATATAAGAGTCTGTCTGAGTAATTTTGAGGAAAGTCTGAGAAGATAGATTAAGATGAGAATTAAAGTGACTGTAGAGGATGAGACTTATAGCTTCAAGGGTGAGAGCCTAGATTGACTCTCCCTCGCCACTTGTGACTTGTTTTTACAGCTACTGCCTCACCACCTCTTGCTCAGGCTGAGATAAGGTTTACACTACTTACTATCTACAGACACAATTGTACAGTTAAAAAAATACAGGTACAGTATAGTGAAAGACAAACTGATCCAGTGCACATTTATAAGTTTATTAAAAACAAAACACACATTTTTACCACAGCCAAAAAAACACAATAACGTGCGAGTTCGCACAAGCTGGAAAAAAGAACAAATAAATGAATTACACATATATCAAATTTCCACGCTCTCTTCCACACCTATACGAAACACATAAGGTTAAAAAAATTAACCTGGGGGGGGGGGGTCTCTATGTAAGAGCCACCACCAACTGAACACTACTATTACTAACTAAATACACTGGGGAGTCCCACACACCACAAGGCTACACTCCACTAGATTTCACTCTGTCCCGTTTAATCAGTCAGAGGAAGAATTATTAACTAATCTGACTAAAATGTCTCAAGGCACTCCCGGCTGTCCTACACAACTAACTTCTACACAACTAAATTCTACACCACTGAATTCTGCAGAACTCAGAGGCTCACCTCCAAGTATTATCTATCTAACTCTTCACTCCCTGAAACACAACTAACTCCACTCTCCTTCAGTTCTGTGCCTTCCTGTCGCTATCGTCTTCACCTCAGATGCGTTAACCTTCGTCCGGGTACCTCCTCCCGTTAATATTAGAGAGGCATGATCTCCCTCTCTCCTCCCCAGAATACTGATGAAGGGGCCCTTGGTGACTATATATATATTTTTGCATCTGGCTGTAGATCTAGCAAGGATGATGGCACTCAATTCTTCACACAACGACGATTTAAACCGCTTTGGGGTTTGACCCACTGCTTTATTGTGGCAGTATGTAAACAATACAAGGCAACATAGCCTGTTGTGTATTGGGCCGTAGGAGCCTAGCGCTCCAATTTCTAGGCAATTCCACGCTGAGGTATATGTTTCCTCTTCCTCACGTCAGGAGAATTCCTAATGCCTCTCCGTCTCGCAGACGTAACTAGGGGCGCCCGTTACTTTGCACGTACCGAGTTTTCAATTACAATGATGTCTCTTGCCTCCAAAATCCTCTCCGAGAAGGCAAAGTCCGTTGGAGGCTTAGGGTTACCTACAATGCAGTGAATCGCTGTAAAACAAAATAACAACTTATATACACCAATTCACTAAAATCATAATTCAAACACAGTAACACCCAAAGATTTACATACATCCCGCTTTCCCATACCATAATAAAACTCCAAACTAAATACAAGCACTCATGCTCTACCCTATTTCTGCCCTCGGGTCAGACTTAACAGCTCACCCCTTCATCTCTCTTTCACAGACAACAGCTTGTCTCTTACGCTTAACACAGATGTGGGCTGACCTGATTGCTTCTAAGGCCAGCTCGTGACCTAGGCAGATACGTGTCACAACACCGCTTCACTGTCTCCCAATATTATAACTTTACTAAATAATTCCCCAGCACTATTCTTATATTAAAGGCAGCCCATGGAAGGTTATCAAAATAGCACAAATATTTACACACAAATGCATACACCATATCTCATAATACTAAACGCCCTTCACCCCCCCCCCCCCCCCCCCCCCCCCCCCCCCCCCCCCCCGTATCCTTCTGAACTAAATTATATACACATGGCCACTTAGGCACGCACAAAAAAACTCTGCATACATACACTTCTATTTTATCATAACCTAATGTGGTTACCCTGAACTCGTTATTACGTTATACAGTGCTTATGTCAGGCCTAAGCCCCTATATTCATACAGTTAAATATATCAAAACAGCGCCACTATATCCAAGAAACTCGCTTGCTAGACATCGTATAATTATCAACAAAACTTACACTACCCTGGCTATAGCATTTAGAAGTCAGATAATTGATGGCAACTACAGACTAATAATTAAAATAATCCCATTAGAAGGCTTACTCTGTTTTGCTAAAAACCCTAAGTCAAAATTCCTTCACATCAATTATCTAATTCTAAGTACGAGGGGAAGTCAGTAAGTAGGTTACAAACTGATATGGGGAAGCTGAAAATGGTATTTGGTAGTTCCTAAAGGTGTCATTAGGCGACAGTATCATCCAGCTTTATGATTACCTTAGGTAGCAGACTGCTAGGTGTCGCATGCGCATGCACAGAGCAGATAAAAATGGCGACTGTGCTCATGGAGTGTACAAACGAAGAACAGCGTGCTGTTGTGTGGTTTTTTGGGGCAAAAGGACTTCCCGCAAAGGATAGTCATAAGGAAATGTTTCCTGTTTACAGTGTGGAGTGTTTGTCGCTTAGCCTACATCATAATGCATGATCATTTGAATTTCCGGAAAGTGTGCTCACGGTGGGTGCCCAGACAACTGACTGAGGAACACAAAATGAACCGAATGGGACTGTCCTTGGAACATCTGTCTCGGTATGCAGATGAAGGAGAAGACATGCTGAACAGGATTGTTACTGGGGATGAATCATGGGTGCATCACTACCAACCTGAATCACTAAAAGCTCACCTTGGCGGTAAACATTTAGCGGATGATGCAGAGGTTGAACGTGAGGTTCGAATGTGGCTGAGACAGCAGAGCACGAACTTCTATGCTGCAGGTTTCGAAGCACTAATACAGCGATGGGATAAGTGTATCATTGTTGGTGGAGATTATGTTGAGAAATAAAGGGGAAATGTAAGTGCAATAATACATGGTGTTCAAGTTCGTATCTCATTTATTTTTTTTTTCATAACCATTTGTAACTTACTTACTGACTTCCCCTCATACATACCAAACTTCAGAATATCCCTTCCAGGACTGAGAGATGACTAACCGACCAGGACCTGTTTTATAATAACAACTCTCTGATGCAACTTAGGAACACGTGCACGAGAAGACAGACGCGATACGTAATAGATCTAGAATTATCTCCAACAAGATGCAACTTCCTCCAATTTGACGTAATAACAGGACTACCTCCTAAATAAAAATCGAAAACAATCGTAAGGGGTTCCCTAAAACAGCATAACATTATTTTAACATCTGACAACAGTTACCACAGAAAGCCTGTACCAATCGTCAAGCGAAAGCTTGAAATCGGAGATCAAAGGACTAGTTCCGTGAGCAAACACGAAGAAGGTTCGCTCCGATAAAGCAGACAAACAGATGTTACTTACGTAAAATCACTTCATCACAGACCACTTACAAGTCCCGCTATGCATGTATAATGCAGGCCAGGACGAAACAAAACCGATTACTGCCGTGTATTTACCTAATGTTACATCAATTTACTGACCGTCTTCCTGCACTATCCCCGCTAAGAATGAAACAAAACAGATCAAGCAAAATGTGGGTAGAGGTTACCCCCACCCTGGAAAGAAAAGGGTGGTGGTGGAGTTCCTGCAATTATTAGAACCATGACAAGAAATGAAAACATCCAAAAATCAGAAAACCTGATAAAAAATAAAGAGAAAAAGAAATAACCATAATAATAAAAAAGAACGAGGCGGGTTGAAAATAAAAATAACAGTCTGTTTGTCACATAGAGATGTTTCTCCAAGCCCAATATGGCTCTTTAAACATCTTAAGTCCAAATGTATCTTCAGAAAACCTGTATTCTCTTTTTCTCGTAAATCTGGTTACAATTATGGGATAGAAGAGCCAGATCATCAGCAAATTCTCAGTAATCAAGATGTCTTTTTCTGAGCCCATTAATTTCAATTTCAGTGTGTTTGATTTCACATTCCAATCTGTAGCCAGTAAGAAGAGAAATGGTGCACGGTTTGTGAGAAGTAAAACTTTGCACTCTTTCCATTCAATTTCACAATGCTTCATAAAATATTGTATTAACATACCTCACCTCAGATGTAAAGTTCTATTGCTCACACTACAAATGAACACCATTTTATCAATCTTAAAATCTGAAGGGCCACAAAAATGTATGTTCAATTTTATAACCTTTGAACACAACAAATGTTGTGATTTCACTCTACCTAAGCATTGCTTTGTGCGAATATGCTGTCATCTTCCAAAGCTGCATCACTTCTAATCTCAGAATTCCTTTTATTCAGACTGTCAGCAATTCAAAAGAGTTGTGATACAGTGGATCCCATCTCACTGCAACATCTCCAGAAATGAACAGGCTGACAGACTGGCAAAGGAAGGTGGAAAGCTACCTGAACTCGACACAAGTACAATTTATGAAGAGGCCAAGAAATTTAACAAGAGCAGATATAGGAGAAAGTGGGTAGCAGAACATCCAGGCCACCCAAAAAAATGATGCATATTGCCAGCTCAGCAGAAGTGAACAATTGGTAATCTTCAAACTTTGAACTAGCAGTAATCTTCAGACTTCGCACAGGCCACAACAGATTAGGATACCATCTATTCAACAACCTGAAGATAGGAACTACTGATGAGTGCAACTGTGGCACCAATAAAATGACTGCTGAACATCTGCTTCAAAGGTGCCCAACATTTGAAAAACAGAGAAAGTGTATATGGCCATCACCAGTACCATTCCTGGAAAAATTCTATGGAGATACCAACAGCCTCAAGCTGACCACTATTTTCTTTGAACATATTCAAGTTGACGTCTGAGAGTGAGGGCAGAAGAAGAAGACTGCCACCTACATCACTGTTTGATGCCACTGCACATATTGTGCTTTTTTGCATATTATTTCTTATATTATAGCTTTCCCAACATGACAAGTGCTCACTAGAGAAGACTTTGCAAGATGGTTCAAAATTTATTTCTTTCAGTTTAAGGAAGGTATACTTTTTTTTTTAAATGAAGCATACAGCATTCCTGTGGAACACAATTTATACTCAATACTTCATTCAGCAATCCCTGATTCACAGACATGGAAGCTTAAGCCATCACCACCTCTCTGAAATGTAACACTGAGATCTCATTACGTTCATTCATAAATGACCTAGAGTAGCACTACACACATGTACAGTGCCCATAACTTAATTTCTTACACAGCCATTCAATTTGTTCATGCAGTTTAAGTTAGACTAAAAGAGATAAATGTTCTATAGGTATCAGATAATCAACACTAGCTGACTGCAGGCGTGTGCGTGTGTGTGTGCCTATGTTTATACAGGGTTTTTCTGCCAAACAAATAATATCTTTGGGCTCTGAATATTTACTAATAAGAAAATTATGCTTTTTAGCATGCCCATTTTGAGAAGTTTTTTGCTTAAAAAGTTAAAAGCTGCAGTCTCTTTGAAAATTTCTTCAGAAGATTCCACTGCACAAATCTGACACTGGATTTATGGGTGGTCCAATCTTACAAGAATATTAGGCTGTAGCCTAAGGTATCCGTTTCAAGAAAAAATTCTTTTTATTCAATAATTGCAATGAAGACTTCATGTTTACGAGTAATACCCCTTGTCTAAAGAATCAGTTGTTGGGTAGTAGTGTATGGTTACATTTTTCTTCTTTTTTTTAGCATATACTTTTATGAGAGATTTTTTAAAAATATGAAAAGTAAATGCAAATGTATGCTGTTGTCTCACATTAACAAAATTTTGTGTCTGAAATCCTGTCTTCTTGTCAGCTAGGTAGAGAGGATGGAACCATTCAAACAGGGAGTGATAGAGTCCAAATCTCAGATTCGTCTGTCCTATTGTGGCATTCATCAGTTCACCTTTAAAAATTTACAAAAATACAAGTTTTAATGGATAAACAAAATTAAACTGGAAATATAAGCAATAATCAAGTTCATGCTGCTAGTACAATTCAAAAGATAAGATTAAGAAAATGGTCTCCTTTCTCTATTCATTCTCCTCCCCCTCCTTTGTTAAAAAATGTTCCCTCTCTTTTCTCTCGGGTTATCTCTTTAAATATACATTTGTACTCCCATTACATCTATGTAGGTTATACAGTACATGTTATCACCCACCACATACTCACTGCTGTAACCATCAGTTCAATGCAAGAACAAGTGATATTGTGAATAACGTGATCAAGAAACAAGCTGACAGAATGCATACCTACAATATCACGGTTTGGGCCAACATCCATAGAGTTCCAGTTAAATGAATATTTGGAGGGCCAGTTGGTGTACCCTTCATGGTGTTTACTGACAAAAACAATATATCTGGGGATAAATCAATTAATATAAAATCTACTGGTGTTTTCCCTCAAAATGATAAGCCTCAATGCATCATATCATCATCATAACTCTCCACTCCCAAAGGAGCATAGGCCTTCAACAAACACATGCCAAGTCCTCCTGTCACATGCCATCATCTCAAGTTCTTTCCACGTTCTCCTCATCATTTTCACCTCTGTTTCCAGCTCTCTTCTCCATGTGCTTCTTGGTCTACCTCTGCCTCTCTTGCCCTGGGGATTCCAGAACAAGGACTGCCTTGTAATGCTATCAACAGGTTTCCTCAGTGTGTGTCCTATCCATCGCCTTCTTCTCATCTCTTGTTCCACTGGCACTTGTCTAGTTCTTGTCACCAGTTCCACATTGGTAACCTTGTCATACCATTTTAATCCCTCTATTCTACGCAAGCACCCATTTATGAAAGTCTGTAGCTTTTTGGTTGTTGTCTTTGTTGTTCTCCATGTCCCAGAGCCATACAATAGGACTGACTTCACATTTGAGTTGAAGATTCTTATTTTCATGTTGGATCTGATTTCTCTTGATCTCCATATATTTCCCAATGCAATGAAAGCTCCTCTTGCCTTTTGTATTCTTATTTTAATATCGCTGTCTGTCCCTCCCACTTTGTCTATATTACTGCCAAGATATGTGTACGATTCTACATCTTGTATTGGTGTTTCTTCAACCCTGTTATCATTACCTGCATTTATTCTCATTATTTTTGTCTTTTCCCTGTGTATTTTCAGACCCAATTTCTGTGACCTCTCATCGAGTGTTTTCAATTTGTCCTGCATCTGATTATGGTTATGGGACAGAAGAGCCAAGTCATCAGCAAAATCCAGATCATCCAACTGCTTAGTCAGAGTCCACTGGATTCCATTTCTGTTGTGTGTTGTCGATGATCTCATAACCCAGTCTATTGCTAGTAAGAAAAGAAATGGAGACAAGAGGCATCCCTGTCGCACTCCTGTTCTTATCCCAAACGGTTCTGTAAGCTGTCCTTCGTGAAGAACTCTGCATGTCATGTCTTCATATTTTTTCTTATTAAATTAATGATCTTCAGGGGAACTCCATAATGCCGCATCAATTTCCAAAGTGATTCTCTATCTACACTGTCAAATGCCTTTTCGTAGTCCACAAATCTGATGTATAGTGGTGAATTCCATTCCAGACTTTGTTCAACTATTATTCTCAAAGTGGCTATCTGGTCTGTACAGGATCTGTTTCGTAGAAAACCTGCTTGTTCATCTCTCAGTTTCTTGTCTATGGACTCTTTTAATCTCTCAAGGATAATCCTGTTTAATACTTTTCCTGGCACTGATAGTAACATTATTCCTCTATAATTTGTGCACTCTTGTAAATTTCCCTTCTTAGGCAACTTAACCAGATATCCTTCCTTCCATTCTGCTGGTATCTCTTCCTTTTCCCAGACTTTACCAAGTAATTTATATAACATCTCTGTAGCCATGTCGATATCTGCTTTTATAAGCCTCAATGCATGGTAAAAACAAATATAAATGAAGAATTTTTGCATAAATTGAAACCTTCGTTTTTATTTCATGTACCTTGCTAGGCAGCATCCAATTGGCTAAGTAATTACAGCGCTTGAGTCTTGCGGCAAAGTTACAAGATTTTGGGATTCACTCCAGTCACACCAGCTGTCAATGGGTACCTGACTCAGCTCTTGGTCCCCCCCCCCCCCCCCCCCCAATAAAGCTGGACTTAGTATAGTGATGTGTAAAGCCTCTAACACTTCTCTCCTCTATGGCAGTACCTGTGATGGGACTACCTATCTTTCTAGGACTTTCTTTAACAGATCATGGATCAAACAAAAATATAACCATTCTTTCAGACACAATAATAAAAATGATTGAGGTTGGGACGAAGGTCATTTACCTATCACATTTTTAAAAAAAGACAGATGGCTGGCTCAGAAACAACTCTGCAAAGATAAGTCTTGATGGACAGTTGTTACGTTTTTTTGTGCATAGTGAATGAATAATGATTTAGTAATAAAATATTTGCTGCAGTCATATATCTAAGGAAATTGGCTTAGTTATCTCAGTAAATTAACTTATCTTTGTTCACAATGTAGTAATGATGTGTTTTGTATTACCTTTAAAAAATTATATGTCATATACTTTTATGATAATAAACTATAGTTCATAAACTACTTATGACAATTAATATTCACATGAGTATGCACTCACAAGTGTGCACTGTACATATCATTTTTGTTTTTTAGCTGAATCGCATAACAGTGGGACATACACTGGATTTCACCCAAATGACTATCAAGTAAGTTGCCCAAATTCATAAGCCCTTAAATAAGGGTCAGGAGAAGCGGCAAGTTGGTATTCTTGTTGTTGCTGTTATTTTTTTATGTACGGCCTCAGAGTTTGTCACATGCAATTATTTTTTTAAAAGTCTGAAATGGCGGCGTTAGGGTTAAGGTCAGTGTTAGCAAATGCTTTTCTGTATATCATAAGAATAACCATAGATCACCTACTGACCAAAATGTTTTTTCTCGCTAGCTTTGATTGTAGATATAAAAAGAGCATTCATGTGCAAAACTGACTTCGTATTAATAGCCATTTGGGCCAGATCTGGTTGGTGCATGTCCTCATATATTGCTCGTCAACCCTGTTCTTCCCCCCCATGGTGTGTGGATATTTCATGTATTTTTAAGTTTACAGGGGGGAAATGTCAATTTTCCCATATTTATAAGCGTATTGTGGTACTCTTTATAATTTTTCACGTTATATAGGCCTAGTATATTTCTTCAGTTTAACTTTTGCAGACTGACATAGGCTAGGCCTATAGGCTATTTAATGTTTTTTTAAAAATTAAGTTAATTAATTAAAATAACTCATACTTTGCCCCTGAACTCTGAAACAGCTCAGCCCACTCTGAAGCTACGAAAAACTCGGTTGTGAATTCTTGAGCAAAGTCAGCATAAGTAAAATCTGGTCTATAGTTTGCAGTCATGAACTCTACAACAGCCGGCGTCGGCTGCCCCTGCCAGTTCCACCAAAACCATTCCGAAGAATAACTGGGCACAGAAAATACACCCCAGTGGATGAATATTCCAAGCTTCGCTTCATCGTACCAGCTTGGAAGTGGTCTAGAATCAAGAGATTCCCATGTCGGATCATAACAAACGGTATTCTGCGTTAAAAGCACAAGAACGATTCTTAAAAGCAGTTTTGCGACGAGCTTCGCCATTGTTTAGTTAAGCAACACAGATTTTCAAGTCATGTGATTAAATGTCATGTGATACTTTATGCCCTTCAAATGAAGCTACGTGTGCTCGCGTGATGTGTGAACGTGTGTGTGAGTGTGTGTGTGTGTGTAAACAACTAATAGGCCTACATTTTTACAGAACTCAAAACAATAAAATTCTTACCGCAGAACATAAAGAACAATGTGGACTTTCACATTCCAATAAACGTTTCATTATACATTTTAAATGTTCTGTTACATTAACAAAAGGAACCAGAAATGGTAGATGATACATTGACAAAATATTTATCGGTACGAAATCAGATAATATAGTATAACATTTGAATTGACCAAAATTCAAATCACTGGCGGATCTAGGAATTCTCCAACGGAGGGGCAATATATGAGAATGATATGGATAATCCTCCCTTTCCCCCGCTCCTTATTTACACATATTTTTAGACAATTAAAAAATAAAATAACAAATTTTGAAAAAAAGTGTGACAACTTGATAGTTTTATTACACAGAAACTCAAAAATATTCATTTAAAAAGAAAATAACAATTCATAACATAATTTCATAAAAGTAAGGTACAACTACAAAGAAACACAATTTAATAAAAATGCATACATTTATTTATTTGAGATTGGCCGGCCGATACAGAAATTATCCACCTCTTGTCACAAAGTCTTCTGTTTTTGCAGCTCGAATGAAATCGCCTGCATGTCGCCGTTTTTTTTTTTTTTTTGTTCTCATTGTTGTTTGGCGGCTCCCTTTATTGTCTTTCATCGTTCCGCCACGTAGAATTACTTGCAAACTACATTCGTAACCTTTAGGGTACTTACCATTGTCCAGTACCAGACATGTTTCAATTCGTCAGACCTAACGATTTCTAACATTGAAGTCCCAAGTGGGGAGAACAATGAGACCAAAAAACGCCCCCTCCCCTTCCCCCCCCCCCTTCCCACCCCCTTGGATCAGCCTATGGAATATTTAGGATTCTCCAGTCGACATCCCAATATTTCCGCCACGCCACCTGTAAAAACCTAGGATAGGTATTGTGACAAAACGGGGCCGCCCCTATCGATCTTTGTTTCACTCCGGCTGTATCGGTACATTTGTGGTACTGATTTTTATTATGTGCTCTCAAGTATCGCACTTTTCTTCCTTTCTTTCTTTCGTCGTTATTTTTCTGATAAGTAACAGATATTTGATTTTACAATATCATTAGATACTCCTCTCTGTGATGTCACTGAGATAAGATAGTCGCCGGTGTGTTTAGATAAGACGACTCGTGTAGTGTACCAGCTGGGCAAACACGGAGTTTTGCGTACTCATACGACAGATAACGAGAGTACTGTCTGTGTGACACATGTGGGCAGACAAGTGTGACATAATCGCTTCCGGTCACTCGCTTAAAACTAATAAGTATTACAACTTACCCATGTTGTCACGAGTGTCTACCGATCTGTCTGTAAGTTTGTACACAAGGGCATCGGACATCATATTACCATATATGGGAGACGTGACCTTTGCACAATTTTTCCATGTCGGAAATATTTTGAAAGTACCTCTTCCGGTCTATTTGAATATGATTGGAGCGTTTATTTAACTCCATAACAAACGAAGGCGTGGGAAGAGATGGAATATAGTCTGACCATTTCGCAGTTTTATTTCACTGTGAATTTCACGCTCGCCAAGACAACATCAGACCTCGCCGAAGTGAAGACTAGATTCAGAATTCCTATTTTTAACCGGAGCTTTTATTGGAGAACCAAATAAGACTTACAAAGCACAGAAAATCTCTATATTTTAATAAGGAACACCAGGACTAGGAAACTGAAGAAACACACGGAGTCAGAGAGGGAATCTATTGTAAAATTAAAGAACCCCCCGCCCCCACCACTCCCTCACCCCCCAGGCGCGTGTAAGAGACCGACTCGTCTCTTTTATTCATCTGAGCAACAAGTCTGTAGCCAAGATTGGCGTAAGTAGTGCATTTTCATTCTATGTTTTATTACAGTTCTATTCAGACGTGACCAGAATCTATCTTAATCACCTATCCAAAATCTACGACAGAATGGGTTCGCTCGTTTCCGGGTTTTGAGCTAGATCTTGAACAAGTACCACTGAAAGGGTGCGAAGTCCTTAGACTTGTGTTTTTCTAGTACGTCAGATTCAGTTGTTTCCAAATTTGGATCTAGTCTGTATCTAGATAATTGACTAAAAGTCTAATATTAAATTTTGTTTATAGTCTAGATAGAGCAGAGTGTGGTTGTCTCGTGAGTTTTAGCAACACTAATAATAATTATCCCCTAGACTAAACGTTCTGTTATTGGCTTGCTGACCACACATATATATATATCAATTGTTCTTTTCCACAGCATTGTAGAGTTTATACAATTAGATTTACAGGGTGATCTTTGTCGGTGTTATGTTATGTAATGATTTTGTAATACAAGGCCGCTGGTAGCGTGTGATTGTCTGACAATCACCAGGTTGTTTTTTTTTTTTGAAGCAGCGGTGTTTGAGCTAAGCTAAGGAGTGCATTCTGACAAACACGTCAAGTTAATAGCCTCCCTTACCCTAACTGACTTCAGGTGTGGACTTGTAGGTGGACTTAAAAATTAAGGGATTTTATTTTCTCCTTACAATTTTTGAAATATAAAATTGTTTTTGGTTTCCACCGTAGTATCATAGTTTTTTTTTGTTTTTTTTGGACAGTGTTAAGCCTGATCTACCATTTATTTGGCTTAGTCGTCTGTATTAGGATCCTAGTTGCCAGATAATAACAGCGATAGATTAGATAACTGATAACAAGGAGGAGGTATCACAGTTAAATAACAGAATACATTTATTTCTGTATTTTTCTCGTAATTGGTAGGGAAGCAGTGTATCCTTTTTCTTACTTCTTTCTCCGATAAGTCACAGTCAGTTATTTGCCATGGCTGAGCGTGCAAAACTTAGACAAATGCTAAGAGAGGAAGCAAGGGAAGAGGGATTACAGGGAAAAGAAGCGAAAGCGTTTGTCAACGAAGAACTTGACAGATATGATGCGGAGAAGAAAGAAAGAGAAATTAGATATAATAAAAAAGCAGACGAAGCTAGGGAGCAGAAGAAGATTGAGGCGGAAATGGAAATTTGCAGGGCGAATGAAAGAGAGAACGAGAGACAGCATGAGGAAAGAGAGAAGAGAGACACAATGAATTGGCTCTTAAGGCTCTTTAGGTCCAAAGCCATGGGGCTGCCTCTACTTCCAGCAGTGGAGAGCCGTCTTCTCCCCATTTATCTTTAACTGATCAAGCCAGGACTCAATCTCCCCAACTCACAGCTATGTCTTTTTCCCTTGAATCCTTCCCAAGCCCCAATGAGAAAATTGACTGTTATCTAGAAAAATTTGAGAGAATAGCAAATCTGTACGGGTTAGAAAGGTCGCGTTGGTGTTTGAAGCTTTCTCAGGCTTTTAAAGGCTCGGCGTATGATGCGTACGCAAAACTGGAAAGCAACCACCAAGACGATTACGACATGTTGAAGAAGGCTTTACTTGAACGTTTCGAAATGAACGCTCGAAAATTTTGCAACTGTTCCGTAACAGCAGAAAGGAGAGCACTGAAACTTTTCACCAGTTCTCTTCTCGTTTGAAGGGATACTTGACAAAGTGCCTGCAGCTTTCACAGCTTACCTCTACCTATGAAGGACTTGAGGAGTTCGTTGTAACCGAACAAATAAAGAACTCTTTGTCAAGTGACACCCGTAGATTTCTGGCTGAACAAGGCGCAGAAAAGCTAGAAGACATTTTGAGCAAGGCGGAGCGATATAACAATGCGCTGGCCAAATTGCCAGGAGCAAAACGCAAACCGACAGAGGAACCTTCTCGGGAAAAAAAATAGAACAGTCTTCCCATTCTTCTCACCACCATAACCTCAGAGAAACTGTACCCCAGAATTCCCCTCCGGAAAAATCTAAATATTATAAAAACAAGTACCCCACCAACAACAACAAAAAATTATGATCAACCCAACCGGTTTACATGGCAGCGCGGCCGGAAAGGACAGGGTGACAAAGGGAAAACCCCTGCGCACGGGACATCTGATCAGAGCAAGCACACCGGGCCTCATCGCATCGGATGCTTGCAAACAGCCTCGCAAGGAAGAATTAGTGTCAGTGATTCTCACCCTGAGGGGGAGAGGCCCTCAACGCGAGGAACTGTTATTTTGAACGGGACTTAAACATATTGTTTGTTTGATACAGGGTTGTCCTTTGATTGCATTGTAGCAAGACACTTGGTCAAACAGAAGAAACCGTCAAACTTTGTGGAGTTTTCAAAGGAGATGCACACATGACGCTTCCCATCGCACTGGTGGAGATACACTCTGATTTTGTCAGAGGTGTGATCAAAGCGGCTATCATGGATGACCCGATCTACCCAGTCATACTTGGCTGTAGATACGTGTTTATTGGGAGACCGAAAGAGCCAATTGTGGCAGCAGTAACCACGAGAGGGCAAACCAAGAGGAAACGGGAGCCTGCGCCAAATTTGTTACCTAAGGAACTAAAAGAGGCGCAACAAAAGGACCCTACCTTGGAGCCCTGCTTTAGGAAACTGCCCATGGCCAAGGACCCCAGACACAACGAGGACATTGTTTCTAAGGATGGCGTACTTTATCGTAGAACGGACATCCCTGATCAAGGGCATAATCAGCTCCTAGTACCGACGCAGTACAGAGACCAAATCTTAGAAATGAGGCACTCTCTTCCTTTTAGTGGACATATGGGACAAAGCGCCACTAATCAGCGAATATCCACTCACTATTGGTTGCCAGGCATGAACTCTGATATTATCAGGTACGTGAAATCCTGCGTTAAGTGCCAACAGGTGGCACCCAAGCATTGGACACCTCCAGTTCCCATGGGTGAAATGCCAGTAGTGGGGACACCATTTAAACGGGTTGTAGTCGACATTATAGGACCCCTGGAAAGGACTAAAAGAAGGAACAGGTTTATCCTGACCTTGGTCGACACATACACTTTGTGGGCCGAAGCCATACCGCTAACATGCACGGATTCCAAGCATGTCGCAGAAGCCCTAGTGTAGATATTTACATAGTGACATATGGGACAAAACGCTACTAATCAGCGAATATCGACTCACTATTGGTGGCCAGGAATGAACTCTGATATTAATAGGTATGTGAAATCCTGCGCCAAGTGCCAACGGGTGGCACCCAAGCATTGGACACCTCCAGTTCCCATAGGTGAAATGCCAATAGTGGGGACACCATTTGAACGGGTTGTAGTCGACATTATAGGACCCCTGGAAAGGACTAAAAGAAGGAACAGGTTTATCCTGACCTTGGTCGACACATGCACTTTGTAGGCCGAAGCTATACCGCTAACATGCACGGATTCCAAGCATGTCGCAGAAGCCCTAGTGTAGATATTTACATGGTTGGGATTCCCTCAACACGTTTTGACGGATAACGGATCCCAATACCGTAGCCTGTTAACTGAGGAGATCGTTAAGATCTTGAGGAACCAGCACATCTACACAAGCCCTTATATTCCGGCTGGAAGTGGGTTAGTAGAACGTGTTAACGGCAGCCTCACCATGATGTTAAGTAAACTGGGACAAGAGAAACCTGAAGATTGGGACCTTTTCATTCATGCAGCATTATTCGCCTACAGGGAAGTCCCACATGCCTCTACAGGATTTCCCCCAGCTACTCTTTTATTCGGCAGACCTATAAAGGGGCCGCTAGAAGCCTTACTTCGGTCCCTGACAGACCAGAAGGCTGATGAGACAGTCGTCTCAGCCAGCAAATATGTATCGGAATTAAAGGAAAGGTTACAACTAGGATGGGATCTAGCAACAATCAACCTTAAGAAAGCACGCGCAAGGCACGCCAAATGATACAATAAAGCAGCGAAAGAGAGAGAACTACAACCAGGGGAGAAAGTTTTGTTGTTACTGCTAACTGGAAGTAACAAACTACGCAGCGGATGGCAAGGGCCGTTTACCGTCCTTAAAAAGATCTCAAGAGTGTTGCTGCTAAAAACTTGTAGCAACTTATTCTGACCATGCATTCTGACTAGATTCATTTTTTTAATGCATGGGAAGGAACTCATGAAATTGTAGTCACTTTTATTTCTACAGTCGTCTAATCTTGATAGCTATCGTTAAGAAGTTGTCTTATCTTGATAGCTAGGGTTGCCGATAGCTGTGTGAACGATTTTGAGTCACGACCATATATGGAGCGCTCAGATCGTCAGTTCTTTGAAAACAGTTGGCAATCACAATGTTTCAAGATTCATTTCCTTTTAAGGTAATGGGTCTTAAGTCGAACATTGTAGAACATTCTGCGTTTCGTAAATTGGCCTGAGTTGTATTCGATTCGCGTTTTCTGCGCATGTCCCTTTTTGTGGCGTTGGTAAAACGATTTCCGCCCAGGTCAGTCTGTGCTGAGAAGCTGTGAAGGCGAGACGTAGCTATGTGCTAGTCTTCGCTTAGTTTATTCAGGAAGGAGTCCTCATGAATGTTGCGTTTCCTATCTTGAGATGATATATCTCTGTGTTATTCCTAATGCCTGGAGGCATATGTGATTATTCATTTAATTCCTTATGAACAGGTAATTAAATCCCTTTTTTGGCTGAGTAACTTTATCGCCATCTTGTGATGTTGACTTTTGCTTAGCCTGCCTTATTTTAAAGTCTACGATATGACTAGTTTGCTCAGTTCACGATCCACTTAGATTGTCACGCATCGATTGATGCCTGTCCTACGGACTATTTGCTTCCTGAACTTTGTTGATGGATCTAGGTTTGATACCTTTGCTGTTTGCTGGACAATAGAGGACGATAATGTGACGCTCAAAAGACATGCCTGTCTTGTTGAGGTCAAATCGAGGAGACCATATTTAATCTCCTAGTTGATATCTACTAGCCCTTATGGAAAGGGGAAGTTCACTACCTGACTACATGTACAGCTTGTCATGATATCCTAAAAGGCAGATGATGCACATTATTTTGATGCTGTCTGCTGTGCCTGTTGAATTGACGACATATGTAATAATGACTGTTTGATCGTACCTATGATGTACCTGCTTGTTTATGTCTACACACTTCGTCATTGTGGCGTTTATAATAAATTATACAAAACCGTCACTAGCTGTTGCAAGCATCATTGACTTTTCACGTCGTGAGTTAACGTGACGTCCTTGTGTGGATTGCCTTGCTTGTAATGCTCACTGTCTGAATACACATCTACATCCTACACACTTAAACCAGACAAAAGACACCATGCTACTACGCCTCATCATCCCTGTTGTCTGAGGGTGGCACACTACTCTGCAAAGGCCAGGATTGTTATACCTTTAGAGAAGCAGATGAAATACAACACCCTCAACGTTGTGTGGCAAATGTGACATCCTCCACAGAACATTTATCAACACATGTAATACTTACGCAACATTTGCTACGCTACAAAGAGCTAAATACAAGATCTCTATTAAAGGAAAGGAGAAGGTCTACCATGTAAATCTGTTAAAGAAATACTTGGAAAGACCGGTGTCGTCCTCCGAACATTTCCTGGTGGTCGCCATAGCTACCGAAGATGACGATAGTTGCAGGGAATTTCCACTGCAAACACACGGAATCTTGCAACGATGTTAAACTCGGCGACACTCTTTCAAACGCACACCGAATACATTCCAGGGAAAGAAAACGTAGGGGCAGACTTTATGAGTCGGAATTGGACCACGAACTAAGAGGAAGATGGGAGTGAAGAAAACAGTCACCCGAAAGCTACGGATACAGGTAACTCTATTTCCATAAAGTAGACATGAATGGTTTCATATCTTCACGCCGGGACATACTGTGACAGAGGTATGTAAATATATTACATGAATCCAAATGTTTTTGCTTCCACATGTTTTCCACCTTTGCTTGCTTATTAATATTCACGTTTGTTAACGCAGAAGGCATGCGCTTAGATATCTGTCGAACTCATATTTTAGCCATGCCTATTTTCTTTCTCTCTACGTCTTACAGACACTAGGAATGTTTACAAACAGACCTATTAGCTAGTCCTGAGCCGTTAACTGTATTATCACGCAAACGATTGGGCAATCGCTGAATAGTGACAGATCAGAGAATGAGTCTCTAATGGTAAAATCAAGGGCGATAAATCAAAAGTCGTACTTTTTGTTGTGATATTGGTCAGGGGGAATTAATCTGAGAAAAGGGGAGATAGTCACAGTTCCCCCCCCCCCCCACATCCGTTTGTTTGGAACTTAATTAGCTACAGTGAGAGACGCCTGATCAAAAGAGAGTCCGTTCGTTAGCGAAGAGTCTGCTGTTGGCATAAGTGTGAAATAAAGCTTTGATTCATGAATCGACCGCCGAATTCCCCAAAATCTGGGCGAAGGCGCTATATCTAGCACTGACTAGAGAATTTCTACCTATTTTATATATATACCCCAGCTTTTAAAATCATTTATCGGGTAGCTTCAAAAAGTTTGGAACATCTAGCTTCGAATTCTAGACCATTGTTAAAGTGGATTTCTTAGTGTTTCGATTGGAGAGTTTCTATTTCTGTGTTGCGGTAAATATTATACTAGCATTTTTGAGTGATTTAATTGTTAAGTTCGTCATTTTATATTTCACTAGGATTTACTGTGTTAATTGGCTAGCAGATTAAAATTTGTATAGCTAATTCTTTCACCTGTAACGAAAATTTAATTAATTGCTATTCACCAGTAAGAGATATTTTAATTGACTAGTAAATGCATTATTCATTATAAGAACTGACGAAATATATATTTATTTCTAATTCGTTATGAGTAATTTTATAAATGACTAGCGGGGGGGGGGGGGGGGGGGGGGGGGGTGGGCGGGGGGGGGGGGGGGGGGGGGGTGGGTGGGGGTGGGGGTTTAAAACGATAAAATAAGATATACACTTGTGGTTTCTAATTAAATCTAATAACCGAGTGGATATTAAATTATACCGTTACGCAGGTTAGGATGGATTGTCGTCACTTATCTGTGTGTGTGTGTATGTGAGTGGTTAATAGTGTATATGTTAATATATACAGGAAGGTAAACTGTCTGATAAACAAATTTCAGTCGTAAGATAGGCTGGACTAGAGTATCTTCTCAATCCAGGGACAGACTCTACCTTTTCACCATTTCACTCGTGAAATATATTTCTTTACCTTATCTCTCACTGAGTTACCACCTTTTCCAGTTCTATTCAGACGGGACCAGAATCTATCTTAATCACCTATCCAAAATCTACGACAGTTTGTTATGGTCAAGTAAAATGAGGCGTCGATTAAAAGGTGAGTCAGACAGGCAGAGAAATGCGTGACTTTGTTAGCGAAACTTAGGACGCTAACGGGAAAGCAAAGGCAGTGGGATGCTGTACACTAGATTTCCATTATAAGTCATACTATATCTGTACGTTTAACCTTTTCATTTAAAAGTATTGTAAAGCTAAAGTTTTTCAGTTTAAATGTAAAGAAACTTTTATCCCGAGGGATTAAATTTAATTCTCATCGAGGGTAAATTCTGACATGGGATGGTAGAATAAAAGAGGGGGGCACATAACTATGTGTCGGAAAACTCCATACTCAGAAGGGCGTTTTGTTTCTATTTCTATTACCAGTTATTGGTGGTACCCGTAGAAAGTACTATCTCTGGAACCCAGTGAAGGTAGAAGTGGAATGACGTTGTGCGAGACGCCATCATTCATTCATTCATAACCCTCCACTCCCAAAGAAGCATAGGCCTTCAACGAACACATGACAAGTCCTCCTGTCACGTGCCATCATCTCAAGTTCCTTCCACGTTCTCCTTATCATTTTCATCTCTGTTTCCAGCTCTCTTCTCCATGTGCTTCTTGGTCTACCTCTGCCTCTCTTGCCCTGGGGGTTCCAGAAGAAGAACTGCCTTGTAATGCTGTCAACAGGTTTCCTCAGTGTGTGTCCTATCCATCGCCATCGTCTTCTTCTCATCTCTTGTTCCACTGGCACTTGTCTAGTTCTTGTCATCAGTTCCACGTTGGTAACCTTGTCATACCATTTTAATCCCTTTAACCTACGCAAGCACCCATTTATGAAAATCTGTAGCTTTTTGGTTGTTGTCTTTGTTGTTCTCCATGTTTCAGAGCCATACAATAGGACTGACTTCACATTTGAGTTGAAGATTCTTATTTTCGTGTTGGATCCGATTTCTCTTGATCTCCATATATTTCCCAATGCAATGAAACGCCATCATAAGAGGGTCTTATAGACAAACGCAGGACCAGCTTGGCCGTTACTCCTTGACGTTCTGGGAATGTGCGGCGCCTGAACTTTGACCAGAGACGAATGACAGCAGTGTTACAGAAAACCTACCCATCAGGAGGAGAATTAGAATCATCATTGGCAGCTAAGTTAACCTATATGCTGCCACTTGAACTTTTTATCAACCCAACACTACCATCACCAACGTGATGAGTAACTTTTCTCTTGTAATTAACTATTATTCCTTTCTTTTAAACTGTTAAACTTAAAGTGATTAATTAAATTTTGTTATTTGTAATTATACCAATTTAACTTCGATTCAATCATTTTAAATGTATTACATGTTTGTCTCAGTCAAAGTTACTAAACACACACTCTAAACAGAGCTATATTATAATAATAATTCCACTGATTAACTCAGCGGTGGGGGCTTAACGAGCTAGAATAAACCATTGCTTAAATTCTTCATAAAAGGTGTAGGCAGATAACAGAAGAAACGTGCTCAGCAACAACCATCATTTTTTTCGCTTATCTGAATATCTTGTGAAGACTCCCATGTGATAGAAGCTTTACTACTCTTCTTTCCACATTTCTGCCAAGAGTAATCTTGTGTAAAGATAGACTCCATTGAAGCCTATAATATATACTCGAGTTTTGGCCACTGTTGGGCCACTACTGCAAAGCAGGGGAGGCAATACCGTCACACGTATATTCAGGAAAATCGTTTCTTGTCACATTCGATATCAACTGACTTCGCATGTTTCTTGTCTGTAGTAAAATCTGCAAGAATAATCGCTCATTTCAGTAAGATTTTAGTCATAAAATAATAATAAATAAACCCGCCCTATTGTGTCTGACGGTGATCCTCTCACACGCCAGCATAGCGCTGAAATTTGGGCAGTGCTAAAGCCTATAGAACGATCCCACGGTCAAAATCTAACACGAGTTTTAGTTTCGGTTTCGAAAACGTACTACCAATATTTAACATTTTGCCAGATCTGCTGCATACACACTGCAGCCTAGACTTATAATTAACGATTTTGCGGAAGTGTGCCGCAAAATAACTATCTGAATTAACGTATTCTGTCAACTTTAACGCAAAATTTAGTAGTAATCCTTACATTTTTTTGGTAGTATTACACGATACAATACAAATTATTAACGCCAATTCTTAACCCGCCACGCCAACCCCCCGCTTCGCTTGACACATTCTGCCATGCATATATACTTCTTCTTCTTCTTCTTCCTCGTTCGTCCTGAAAAGGACGGTGGTTGCGTTGTGTCTGTTTACGCCTAAGCTGTGATATGTGCACCTTTCGGTCGACACATCCGACTTCTGCACGGCATTTTTTAGGACCGGGTTTGCCTTCCCATTGCGATCCACACTCGCTCAGCCAGACTGCACCGCTGCAGACTGTTTCCAGGACCACCACGTGGAGGTGGAGTGCGGTCTTGACCAGCTCTGATTCGCTGGTCCTGACGCAGGCAGTCAAGCTATGAGTCGCTGACTGCGTTCTCTATTGCTGCGTCTTTATATATATATATATATATATATATATATATATATATATATATATATATATATATATATATATATATATATATATATATATATATATATATATATAATACGCTGCGACAAAGCCAACAGAAGATGGACTATGAAAAAACTTGAAAATCTAAACCAATATGAATCTGACCATAAAAATCATATGGTAGTATAGCTTAGAGTCCACTGAGCAAGAATGTGTTTTAAATAATATGGTAGTCCTAGAATTTGCCAAGTTATTGAGAAAATACTAAATGTCTACGGACGCTCGACCAGGCAGACTGTCGTTCCTGCTTGTTTTTTATAACGGTAGTGGGGACGCGAGCTTAGAAGAGAGGCATTGAGGAAATTCAAATTCGCTTGGGTAAAAAGAGTATAATAGGAGAAGGGGAGTGGTAGGAAAAATGTAATCCAAAACGAAACATCTTTTTGTATTGGCATAACTAAAGCAGACTGGCCAATCGACTACCAGACGCAGAGTATGTTTGGAATTGTTTTGTTTTTCAAAAACTGCATTTGAATTCTGGTAGTCGCAAGCTTTCGATTGGCCAGTGCTACTAAATATTAGCAAAAGCTTTCACTATTCATTGCCAGTTGAACAATATTTTTTATTCAGATACGCTGAGAACAGCTGTGATAAATTTAAAAGTAAATTAAATAACTAAATAAGTATTTCACAGTCTGGACGGAGCAGAAGAAACGGAGGCCATTTCTTTGCAAGTCAGCGTCATTTGTTTATATTTCTTGATTTGTGGTAAGAATGCTCTATGAATTTAATATGTTTAATCCCATTACCAAAGTTAGATACTGCTATTGGGAAAAAGTGAAGGACGTGCCGGGAGCAGACATTATTGAGTCCTCACATTGAAATATATGTTGTAGTGTATCGAAAGGTTTTCCTATTATGATGATAGTGGTAGAGCAGAAGTAGAATCTCTCTCCAGAAAGTATGAAGTTCCAGCGCCCGAGAAGTACACTGGTATCACAAGTGAGTTACAGCTGTGAATACTCTGAGCTGGACAATAGATTTAGGCTTCAGAAGTATAAGTTGCTACTTTCGCTATCGTAACCCTATGTGATAATATAATTAAATTTTGAAAAGGTAACTCAAAATTTTAACAGTTAAAGATTTAACAAGTCAAATGAGTACAATTATCCAATTTATTATGTACATCTATATATTCTTGTAATGAGAAATGGTTGTTGTAAGATGGTAAAATGTATGATTATTTACAGTTACAAATCAAATAAACAAGCTAAAAAGTCTTGGATTTATCTTCCACTGAACTTATAAAACAAGTTTGTCACATTATCTCTTGCCATCTAGTTGTCATCATTAAACAGTCGTTTTAGAAACTGCTCACAGGATTTGTTGGATGGATACACATAAACTCAACTTATGGTATTAGCCACGTCTGCTCGAGGTTCCTCCGACACACTGGAGTACGGAAGACTTTCCTTCAGCCCGCCCTATAACTACGGGGGACTAAGGTGTTGAAGAGTGGTTGACCTCTAGGCTTCAGTGAGCTGGATCAACTTCTACAAGTCTTTAGTTTCTCGATCAGGAATGATCATAAACATTGATCATAAAAACCTGGAACAAAAGGTAATAGGTGGCCATTTTGTTCCAACAATCTCACCACCCACTGCTGTTCATGATGCGACCATGTCTTCAGTGTTTGTATATAAATGAATGAATCATGGTAGTATGTTACAGAGATAGCATGATAAGATAATGTATACCGTGCAGAATTAACAATATACATGAATAAATCACATGTTATGATACATAGGTACGATATAACCTTTGCCTTCCACTTATGGATGTCAAGTCACTTATGTACTTGCTGGTATGTCGTAAGCTTCCAGGCAAGAACTAGCCATGATATATGTGGTTAACCAATTAATGGTTATGCTTCCTGACAATGCCGGTGAAGGTTATCTCTGGTTAGCGTCATTCCCTTTTTTATTATATCTGCTACAATCAATCAGAAATAAAATCTGAAATAAAATGATATTAGTAATACATATATTTTTAATAAACTTACATACCCTCTTCGGATTTATAAGCTCACGGTGAGACTGTATTGGCTTAATTTAATCTGCCCTGCATGCAGCGTGAAAATAGAACTTTTCTTGCAGATGCTGTCTTCCAGTTTCTCACTCTGGCTTCTGGATTTGGTGTGTGTGATTTCCAATGCGCCGCTCTGTCTTTATATTTCAGTCTCTCGCCCGTACGAGAAAGCACCTATTAATTCCCCAAAAGATTTTAGTTTCATCTCCGGATTTGAGGCGATTTGAAGCAATCTGTGTTTTTCCTGTACTTGTTTTTCTCTTCTGTTCACTACACACTTATATTCTTCCGTCCTTCCTATGTATCATTCCCTTTTCCCCATATAAGGCTTTCATTCCATATAAGTTTTATCCAAATCCGTTGAGGCTTGTTAGTGTAATAAATTTTTAAAGATTATTAGCTAACTTTTAGCCGATGTGATGAAGGTGAAAAATATTAATTATCTTTAAAACTATTTATATTTGGATAATATCCTTTTGGATATAATTCCTAGTCTATCTCCTTTGTTGAGTTATATTTATTTAATATTATTCCAACCGGGCGTTCTCCGGTAGTTAATAATTTAATTTTCAGTAAATGCATACTTTTAAAGTCCGCCATACATTTCTATATAGCTATTTCCTCATTCTTCAGTAATATTGTCTGGCTTTAACCGTAATTCACATTTCCCGTCCTTAAACTTCAAAGAAAGACCCGCCGAGCCGACCTTGCACTGCGTGTGTGGGTGTCGCGTGGGCGTGTGTCGCGCTACAACCAAGCAAGTGTTAACAAATCTCGCTACAGAGCCCTCTTCTTTAAAACAGTGCCTGCACGGTTAACTTTTAGGTAACACATGCTGCAGTTCCTCCTTAATTTTCTGTTTCTCTATATCTCCTTTGATAGGATGCCTACTTAAAAAATCGGGTCCAAGATTGTCCCGTCCTGGAATGTATCTCACATTGAACGAATATGGAGATAACAGTAAACTCCACCTTAAAAATCGTGAATTTAATTTTTTAGACACTGCTAAAAACATCAAAGGCTGGTGATCACTTTCCACAATGAAGTGTTTCCCGTAAAGAAAAGAGGCGAATTTGTTGATCGACCAGACCAAAGCGAGGCATTCACGTTCAACGGTAGAATAATTTCGTTCAGCTGTATTTAACTTTCTACTGGCAAAAGCTACTGGTAATAGCATATGGGGCGGTGTGTCTGCCCGCTGTAGTAATGTTGCTCCGATGCCTACATTGCTAGCATCCGTTCTTAGTACGAATTCTTGTGTGAGATCGGGAAGGGCAAGGATAGGTTTATTTGTCAGCTTATTTTTCAACTCTGTATAAGCCTGTTCACACTCCGCAGTCCATTGTATTTTATCCGGCTGACCTTTTTTGGTTAAGTCGGTAATGGCGCGCATAATGAGTTAAAATGGGGTATATATTTCTGATAAAACCCGCACAGTGACACAAAGGATCTTACATCCTTCTTAGTTTGTGGTCTTGGTGCTTTTCTCACTTTCTCTACATTCTTTGGGTCCGGAGACATTTGCCCTGTAGAGATAGTGTGACCTAAAAAATCCGATGTCTCACATCCAATATGACACTTAGTTGGACGTGCTGTCAATCCCGTTTCTCTTAGTCTATTTAACAACATGGAGACTGCTACTACGTGTTCCTCGAATGTAGTGGTAGCAATCAGAATATCATCCATGAAGTTGGTGATATGAGGATTTTGTAATGGTTCCAACAATTTCCTCATCATTCTGGTGAAGATACTTGGAGCATTCTTTAAACCAAATGGGAGTACATTGAACTCGTAATGTCCATCCGGTGTACTAAAGGCTAACAGTTTCCTAACTTCTGGTTTTACTGGTATTTGGTAGTATCCCTTGCTTAGATCTACTTTTGAAAAATACCGAGCCTTACTCAATGTAGCAAACAACTGATTGGTGTCAGGTAATGGGTCTACCTGAGATTCAGTGATAGCATTTAGTTTCCTATAATCAATGCATAACCTGTGTTCACCACTAGGCTTCCTTAATAGCACCACACTTGAGCTGTAGGGAGATTCAGACTTTGAAATAATTTTCTCTTTTAAGAGATAATCAATCTCATCCTTGAGTGCCTGTCCTTTAGCATAAGGTATAGGGTATGTCCGCATACAAACTGGTGTAGGGTCAGTAATCGTCATTTCATACTCTAACAGATTAGTACACCCCGGCTTATCTGTGAGTACATCAGCATGGATTTCTAACACCTCCTGAACCTTTTTCCTCTGCTCAAGAGTTAAATGTTCACTTACATTAACCTGAGCATAACTTTCTGTAGTTGTTAGGGGGTATTCCATGGAGGGAATTGGTTCATCCTGCATTTCTGTTGCAATGGACAGGGTCATGCTATGTGCAACTTCTGATGCTTCCCTGTCATAATACTTTTTAAGAAGGTTGACATGATATATCTTCTCCTTTCCTTTCTTGTCAATCTTATAATTGGTCCTGGAAAGTTTTTCCAATATGACGTAGGGACCCTGCCATCCAATTTGCAATTTATTATTGCTGCTGGGCAACAGTAACAGAACATTTTGTCCCACCTCAAGTTCCCTATCTTTTGCTGTTTTATTGTAGTAAGCAGCCTGCTTCCTCCTGGCCTGTCTCAAGTTATCATTTGCCAGTTTCCAACTTGTTTTCAACCGAGATGTCAACTCGTTGACGTATTGGTATGAAGAAGTCACGGTTTCTTCTGCTTTTTCATCAGTCCATGTCCGCAACAATGCTTCCAGTGGACCTTTGATTGGTCGTCCAAACAACAACGTAGCTGGAGCCAATCCCGTGGAGTTATGTGGGACTTACCTATAGGCAAATAGTGCAGAGGATAAGTATGTGTCCAAAGTTTCAGGTTTCTCACTAGCCAACTTTCTAAGTATTGAAATGAGCGTGCCATTGAACCGCTCTACTTGACCATTCCCTTGGGCGTGGTACGGGCTACAGTGATAATGTCTAGCTTGAAATAACCTGAATACTTCTTGTGTTAGCTTTCCCCTAAACTGAGAACCATTGTCAGTCAATATTTGATGTGGGAAACCTAATCGGGTGAATATTGTTAACAGTGCCTCTGCCACATGTTTCGAATCTATCGATGACATTGCTACTGCCTCTCCCCACATAGAGCAAGTATCGACCAATGTTAAGATATGTGCATTTCTCTTCTTGGTCCTACTGAGGGGTCCAACAATATCCACGGCAACACGTTCGAAGGGCGTTCCCATGATGGGCATTTCTCCCAGTGTTGCTGGTGCAGTCCTATGTTTAGGAGCTACTCTTTGGCATTCTGGACAGGATCTCACATACCTCTTTATGTCCTCTGTGATCCCTGGCCAAAAGTAGTGACAGGCTATCCGTTGTCCAGTGGCCCCTATTCCCATATGTCCACTGAAGGGTATAGCATGTCCTAGCTTCATAACCTGCTCCCTGTATGATTTTGGCACTACAAGCTGTCCATGTCCTTTAGGTCCTGTTCCAGCTTTTCTATATAGTAGGCCATGTTTCATATATAAGTCTCCTTTCTCTGGAGGGTTATGGCTTTTAGGTAATTTGCCAAAGCAAGGCTTCAATGTACTGTCAGCAGTTTGAGCCTTTCTCATCTCTTCTGGATGAGTATTGATGATAGTGTCCTCCTCTTTCTTAGAGCTTGCCCTGGTCTGGACTGTTGCCATCACTATGGGTCTTATAGGTTCTCCTAGAAAGACATATCTACATCCCAGTATTAATGGGTAGATAGGGTTGTCCATCACTGCTGCTTTGATCTCTCCTTCCACATAGCGAGATCTTATGTTGATTCGGGCTATGGGCAGTGTCATGGTTCCTGCTCCCTTGACTGGTCCTCTGATTTCCACTGTTTCTGTGGTTATCTGTTCCGGACTCACCAGAGAAGAGCACACTACTGAGTCAAAGTCCAAGCCTGTATCATATAAGCACAGTACTTGGGTGCCATTCAAGGTCACTTCCTCACAGACAGGGGGATGATGGAGGTCCTTCTGACTATCTGCCAGGTCCTTCCTTCCCTTGTTCTCTGTTGTAAGGCATGCAGCGTGATGAGGAGGGTTTTTCCGTCTGCATTCAGCAGTATTGTGGTTACTCATTTGGCAAGATTTACACCACTTTCCTTCCTTTCTTGGAGGTTTCTTTTCTGATCCTAGAGGGTTTTTGTCTTTATAATCAGTTCTGTGTTTGTTCTTGTTGGAATTGTCCCTGTGTTCATAGTTGGTAAAGTTTTGTGAAGGTTTGAAGTTCTCACCCTGCTTCTTCTTATTTCCTGACACTTCTGACTGAGCTGCTTGATATCTTTCAGCCATGGTTAAAATATCTTCCAATCTCTCTGCTCCTTGCTCCATAAGAAATTTTCTTATTTCTTGAGGCATGGATTCTCTCAGTTGTTCCATCATGACCATTTCTTTTATATCTTGACATTTTCCTAAGCTAATCCATTTTGTCAGATAAGTTTCTAATCTGGCAGAAAACTGGTGATAATTTTCTCCTGGAAGTAGCTTAGCAGTTCGGAATCTCTTTCTATAAGATTCAGAATTCTTTTCGTACCTGACCAGCAAAGCTTGTTTTAAGATTTCATAATCTTCATGGTCTTCTTTTGAGAGTTTTAAATAAACATCGTATGAAACTCCCGTCAACCCCTGAGATAGTTTAAGGCTCCATTTTTCCTTTTCCAATCCATAGGTAGAGGCCAGTCTCTCATATCTATCCAGGTACGACTCAATGGCGTCCTCTTTTTCAATAAATGGATCCAGGTGAAAACTCATGGCTCCATTTCCCGTGCTATGGTTGGAGCTACTCTCAGAGTGAGGTGAGCTAGCACCATGATTGCTAGCTGCTCCCTGGAGTTCAAGTTCCTTTAAACTTAACTCATGAGCTCTTTGTAACCTTCTTTCTTCAGCCTCAGCTTCCAACATTTGTCTCTGTTCTTCTCTTTCCAGTCTTTTGACTTCTCTTTCTGCCTCTAATTTCTTAGCTTCAGCCTCAACTTCCATTCTTTTAGTCTCTCTTTCTAAATATTTATCCACTTCAGTTGTGATATGTCGAATTAGAGCATCTCCTGTCATACCCAAGTCTTTTCCTTCCTGCATAATCGCAGCTCTAAACTTCACCAATTCAGCCATGATGCTTACTTACCAGAGGGTATATAATTTTATCTTCTCTAACCAACTAACTTAATTAAAATCAATTAATTACTTTGAACAAGACAAATCCTTAAAACCTTGTGAGCGTGTCCTGTTTACTTCGTACTCAATGGTACTACTATTACGAAAAAATTTCTAAGTTTTAGAATTTTTTCAAAAAATTTATTTTTACAAACTATTTGTGGCTCAAGATAGAAGAATACATAGATAGTGGCTCAGGATAAAAAATAATATCCCGCGAAAGAGCCCCCAGTGTAGCGAAAGGTTTTCCTATTATGATGATAGTGGTAGAGCAGAAGTAGAATCTCTCTCCAGAAAGTATGAAGTTCCAGCGCCCGAGAAGTACACTGGTATCACAAGTGAGTTACAGCTGTGAATACTCTGAGCTGGACAATAGATTTAGGCTTCAGAAGTATAAGTTGCTACTTTCGCTATCGTAACCCTATGTGATAATATAATTAAATTTTGAAAAGGTAACTCAAAATTTTAACAGTTAAAGATTTAACAAGTCAAATGAGTACAATTATCCAATTTATTATGTACATCTATATATTCTTGTAATGAGAAATGGTTGTTGTAAGATGGTAAAATGTATGATTATTTACAGTTACAAATCAAATAAACAAGCTAAAAAGTCTTGGATTTATCTTCCACTGAACTTATAAAACAAGTTTGTCACATTATCTCTTGCCATCTAGTTGTCATCATTAAACAGTCGTTTTAGAAACTGCTCACAGGATTTGTTGGATGGATACACATAAACTCAACTTATGGTATTAGCCACGTCTGCTCGAGGTTCCTCCGACACACTGGAGTACGGAAGACTTTCCTTCAGCCCGCCCTATAACTACGGGGGACTAAGGTGTTGAAGAGTGGTTGACCTCTAGGCTTCAGTGAGCTGGATCAACTTCTACAAGTCTTTAGTTTCTCGATCAGGAATGATCATAAACATTGATCATAAAAAACCTGGAACAAAAGGTAATAGGTGGCCATTTTGTTCCAACAATCTCACCACCCACTGCTGTTCATGATGCGACCATGTCTTCAGTGTTTGTATATAAATGAATGAATCATGGTAGTATGTTACAGAGATAGCATGATAAGATAATGTATACTGTGCAGAATTAACAATATACATGAATAAATCACATGTTATGATACATAGGTACGATATAACCTTTGCCTTCCACTTATGGATGTCAAGTCACTTATGTACTTGCTGGTATGTCGTAAGCTTCCAGGCAAGAACTAGCCATGATATATGTGGTTAACCAATTAATGGTTATGCTTCCTGACAATGCCGGTGAAGGTTATCTCTGGTTAGCGTCATTCCCTTTTTTATTATATCTGCTACAATCAATCAGAAATAAAATCTGAAATAAAATGATATTAGTAATACATATATTTTTAATAAACTTACATACCCTCTTCGGATTTATAAGCTCACGGTGAGACTGTATTGGCTTAATTTAATCTGCCCTGCATGCAGCGTGAAAATAGAACTTTTCTTGCAGATGCTGTCTTCCAGTTTCTCACTCTGGCTTCTGGATTTGGTGTGTGTGATTTCCAATGCGCCGCTCTGTCCTTATATTTCAGTCTCTCGCCCGTACGAGAAAGCACCTATTAATTCCCCAAAAGATTTTAGTTTCATCTCCGGATTTGAGGCGATTTGAAGCAATCTGTGTTTTTCCTGTACTTGTTTTTCTCTTCTGTTCACTACACACTTATATTCTTCCGTCCTTCCTATGTATCATTCCCTTTTCCCCATATAAGGCTTTCATTCCATATAAGTTTTATCCAAATCCGTTGAGGCTTGTTAGTGTAATAAATTTTTAAAGATTATTAGCTAACTTTTAGCCGATGTGATGAAGGTGAAAAATATTAATTATCTTTAAAACTATTTATATTTGGATAATATCCTTTTGGATATAATTCCTAGTCTATCTCCTTTGTTGAGTTATATTTATTTAATATTATTCCAACCGGGCGTTCTCCGGTAGTTAATAATTTAATTTTCAGTAAATGCATACTTTTAAAGTCCGCCATACATTTCTATATAGCTATTTCCTCATTCTTCAGTAATATTGTCTGGCTTTAACCGTAATTCACATTTCCCGTCCTTAAACTTCAAAGAAAGACCCGCCGAGCCGACCTTGCACTGTGTGTGTGGGTGTCGCGTGGGCGTGTGTCGCGCTACAACCAAGCAAGTGTTAACAAATCTCGCTACAGTTGTCATGATTATGTTTGAATATTATTGTATTAGAGTATATTAGTAAGCCTCCGTGTTCCATGAACACTGTTAAACATGCCTGAAGCATTTATATTTTAAAAAGAAAAAGAAGAGAAAAATCATATAAAAGGAAATGTGGTTACCCCACATTATATTATTGAGGAAAACTATGTAAATGTACAGTGGCGTATCTGCCATAGGGACCTGAGGTGTGGTCACAGCAAGGTGGGAGTCATGTAAAGTTAGGGGCGAGTGCACCTGTAATGCACGCGAGGCTGACCCCATATCTCCGTAGGGAAATAAATAATATCAAAAGTGATCAGATATAAAAGACCAGGGTGTCCTTTTGTTGCAGAGGTTTTGTTTCCTGTTGCCAGCTGGTAACAGGAAACCTGAGGAGTGACGATAACGCCAAGAAGTCTCCGACAATTCATGTATGCTGTCAAGAGATAACAGCAGGAGCTTGGGCGTGTGATGTGATATCGATATTTCTGCAACTACGCACTATCTTATCATTCAACAAGAAACCCCAGGTGATATATTAAGGACCTGGGTATATCTGACAGTTTCGTTTTAAATAAACCCTGGTATTTCAAATCATACTCAGGAAGTTGATGGGGTATGATGATAATACAGCCCCTCATATACAGTGACTCTCCCTCTTAGATGAATAAAGTGTAAGCTGTGAACATTCCAACAGGAAAGACATATATTAACTTTGTAGTTATTTGGGCAGATTGTCCACACATTTTTAGTTAATCTTTGCTGTAAACTATCTTGTCCTCATTTTCAAAGACCTGTCCAAACGATATGACTGGACAGGCAAAATAAATTATACAAAAAAATTATCAAATTTAAAGAAAAACTTAACCACAGGTTTTTATTCACTTCCTCATAGAAACTTAAAGTGTTTTTGTGTTGTGTACCATCATTTCATTTCTCCCCTAGACACTAGGTACATCATACACCAGACACTAGAGCCAAAATAGTGACCGTGTGAGATCTAGGGAGGTAGCGTTAGGTTCCCTGCACATAATTCATCATCATCATTTATAGAGTCAGGGGCCTACGTGTGCTTGACCTCACACGGTTAATACATACACGGATTTCATTCTTTTAGGATACCATCATAACCTCCCCAGCAAAATCTAACTTTGCTACATTGTCACATTCGATATCAACTCACGAACCACATCGCAATATAGCAAAAATGGTCCGATCTAAACCACAAGCCAAGAAGCGGAAAGTGTACACTAACCCACCAGCACTGAATAACAACACACCAGCATCTAATCCTGCAAACGGGATACCAAACAAGCCAACAAGTAAAACTCCTGCCACCACGACGGAGTTAACACAGACGGTAACAGCCGACCAGAGAATCCAAATAACCCGACTCCTGACGAGGCAAATGAAGAAGCAAACGTCTCTGACCTAATAGATTAAATCCTTGATATTACAGAGATTGAAGAAAGCCTTATGAGGTCGCTCCAACGGATGCATGAAGCAAAAGAGAAGCTGAGGGCCATATCGCCACCACCAACGTATGGACCCGAATCGACAGCCAAAACCGTGTCTACTTCAGAGAAGCTGCACCAAACCCCGACGACGGTCGAGAATATAGAAAATAATCAGGAACCTAAACCTATAATACCAAGCTGACCACCTAAAGTGCCTGTGAAAATGCAAGAAAAGAAGACTACAACATCTACGACAAGGAATACATCCCTGAAACCATCACCATACAAAACCTAATCGACAGTCGTGTCTACTCCAGAGAAGCTGCACTAAACCCCGATGACGGTCGAGAATGTAGGAAAAATTCAGACACCTGAGCCTGAGAAACCCAGCTCACCGCCTAAAGGGGCTATGAAAATGCAAGACAAGAAGACAACAACATCTACGACCCAAAATACACCACCATACGATATCGAATCGACAGCTGTGTCTACTTCAGGGAAGAAGAAACATGATTCCTTTTCTAGCCAAGACCGTATATGAGAACAAAGGGAAAAGACTAACATGACAAACAAAACAGATACGCTTTCAGAGGGAGGAAGATGCAATCCAATTAGAGAAAGCAGAACTTGTAATCCGCAGGCAACATCAATCAAAATATAGCAGATGTCTGGAGAAGAGGTCTCCCTCAGATCCCTGCCAGACGACAAATTAATCGGTCTCTTGGATGGATTAGTTGGCAGAAGAGGTGTAATAAGTGTCAAAAGACACCATAAGGGTGTGATACTAGCCCTTAATTCAACTGACAAGATCAAATCTCTGATGGCTACACTAGAGTCAGGCCCTAGAGAATTTCAGCTGCCGCACCAGATAAAAACAGTAGCTGAGATTCACAGGGAAAGCAAGAAGCTGGTCATCAGGGGGATCGACACACGCCTGACAGATCAACAAGTATTCAGTTACCTGCAGACCGAAAACTCTGGCATCGTAACCACGCACGCTGAGAGGATGAAAACATGGAACCTGAAGGAAACTAACCTCATGATAGTGACGGTTCAACGTACAACTATTCCGCCGACGCTCACTATATAAAACAAAGCTCGAAGGACAGAGGCATATATCCCTCCAGATATACAAGGGGATTGACATAAGTCTTGGGCCTGACCATGAAGGACATGTCACAGAGAGCTGAAATTTTGTATAGTGTTTATTCCTTTTCAATATAGCCACCGTCTGAATTGACACACTTCTGCCATCTCTGCTTGACCTTGAAAAGACCTTGAGAGTAGAACACCCTGTTTTTCAAACTAAACCAGTCATCACATGCCAGTATAACCTCTTCATCGCTGTCAAAATGATTTCCTTTTAGCTGTTTTTTAAGATTTGGGAATAGAAAAAAGTCTGATGGAGCCAAATCTGGAGAATATGGTGGGTGTGGAACAATTTCAATATTCAAATCGTTGGCTGCTAGCTGCACAAGCCGTGCTTTGTGAGAGGGCGCGTTGTTTTGAAGCAAAGGAAGATTTTGAGTGCGCGTTATCCCTCGTTTCCTGGTCACAACCTTTCTTGGTTTGGTGAGAAGATCTGCATAGTACAGTGCCTTAACTGTGTTGCCACGAGGCAGATAATCTTTCAAAAGGACACCTTTGCCGTTCCAAAAAACAGTCAGCATCACTTTTCCTGCAGATTTCTGCGCTCTCGGCTTGACAGGTGTTGAGGAGCCCGGGGTTTTCCATTGCATGCTGGCAATTTTGGATTCGGAGTCATAATGGTGTACCCAAGTCTCATCTACTGTCACCATGGTCTCCAAAAAGTTTTTTGACTGACACTTTTTGAGCAACTGTTGACAGCAATTTACCCTCTTTTGCTTCTGTTCACGTGTCAACAGTCGCGGAACCCAGCGTGCACACACTTTTCTCATGTTCAGTCTGTTGTGTAAAATTCTATAAACTGTTCTTTCATTTAGTTTTACTCTACTAGCTGTCTCCACAATTGTCATTTTTCGATCCTGCTCAATGATTTTCTTCACTCTTGTTGCATTTTCATCGTTGCACTCTGAGGCTGGTCTACCAGATCTTGGCAGATCAGCAACATTTGATCGGCCGCACTTAAACTGTTGACACCAGTTTTTTACCGAAGTATATGAAGGACAAGAATCACGAAACACTGGTTCCATCTCCCTGTGTATTTCTGTAGGTGTTTTTCCCTGAAACATCAGAAATTTTATCACAGCTCTGGTCTCCTTCTTTTCCATTGTTTTGTCAAATCTTTGGAGCAGCAGATCCGGTCAATAGGGTACATTGTGCCGTGCACCGTAGCGGGAAAACCCATTGAAGAAACGAACGCGTACTTCACACATTCAGTGCAAATATGATGAACTTTAAATTTGCCAAGTTTCATCTTCCTCCTGTGACTTCTTCATGGTCAGGCCCAAGACTTATGTCAATCCCCTTGTACAATATTCCATGTGCCATGGTTTTTCGCACACCAAGAGCTCCTGTAGAAAAAAGGTAGCCTGCAGGTACTGTGCGGGAAGCCACGCATACAGTGACTGCCCAAAGGCAAAGAAGGGCGCCAACTACAAAGCGCCCAATGAAGATAGAACCTGTGTGAATTGCCTGGGAGAGCACGGGGCAAGATACCGCGGTTGCCCAGCATACCAGGAAACAAGAAAAATACAAAAAGAATCAATCAGTAAGGGAGTACCATGCAGAGAGGCAAAGATTAGAGTAACAGGAAATGCTCCATATCCTTCAAAACAGGAACAAGGCATGGCAACTCAAATCAGACAACTGACGTCTGAGGTGAGAGGCATCAAAGAAAAATTACGAGAAAGAAACGAAAACACTAAACTGAGTGTGACCTATAATGGAAATAAAGCCTCCTGTATCCGACAGCCTTTTGTGACCTCAGCGAAGTTTTAAGATTCGCTAACAAAGTCACACATTTCTCTGCCTGTCTGACTCACCTTTAATCCACGCCTCTTTTTACTTGACCAAATCAAACGAGCTTGTTTACTAACTTCGCAACCTGTCATTCATAGCAGGGGGCAAACCACGTTCGTTTACGCAAGTTTCTCACGCTAGCTGATTTGTCTATATTACGATAACGGGCAGATCGCACGTGGAAAACACGTGAAAGTGTAACGGCCTTTAAAGATTCTATATAAGGGGAGCAAATCCTTTGATCTCGAGATACAGGGAAAATCTCAGACGGGAGCCCGCTACACGGAGTAAGCTTTTGTTGTCAATTAGCAGCGGCCGACAGAAGCGACCATAAAAATGCTTTATCTGGGAAACGTAGTTTCATATTTCTCTGCTGGGAAGCAGAGTGTGAGAATTCACATCTTCTAGAGATCATAACAGCATGATCGTATATAAACTGCGTCTTTCACAAATCATTATCAGTTTAGCTAAGATTTTTTCGGAGAGTCTAAACCCGTTATCTAGAACCATTGGGAATAGATATGTTAATAGTTCAGGGTGTTTTCTTTCTGGATTTCTGGTAATACATACATTTTTGCTTAAGAGTATTAAAGTGTTAAAAGTTTTAGAATCTTAAATTCACTGCGATTTTCTAGGTGTTAGAACTAGGGAATTAAATAACGCGTAGCTATTTTTATTCCAGATGTTTCAGTTGTAATGTTAATTTAATCACCCGCTATCACACAGAAAGAGACGGTTTAGTTGACTAATAAATACACTAGGCGACAGATAATTGACGGAATTCAATTCACTTTTATTTCATTGTGTGTAATTTAGTAAGTGACTGTGTTTGACTATCTCATGCGACTAAACAAACAGACGCCGAAAATCAAATAGTTATTAATGACAGGCGATATTTGTTGAGTGCGCGTAGGGATAATTTAATCATAAATGACATTATGCGATGATCGTTGACTGGAGCAGGAGGGGGAAAAGGCTGCATGCCTCAACCAAACTTGCACCCGCTAAGCGACGCGCGATATGATAGGCTAGACATAACGTGCGCCTTTTAACTTTAATCAGGACTGACGGAGAGGATGAGAGAATGTCTCGTCCTCTTCCTTGTGCTTATATGTAGATATTACACTAATCAACACATTTTCAAAAGTTATTTGTACCAGAAATTAAATATACCATTTCTTATTGATTTTGATACGCTGATTTCAAATATCATAATGAAATTCCCCAATTGGCTCTGGTTTATTTTTAAATGATGAATTTACATTACAGTAATACAAATAATGTATGCTTGTTTAATTCTCTGGGGTGAACAGCTAGTCTTTCTACTTTAGCATTATAAAAATTGTGGTTACATACTCAATTAATTGATATTTCAACATAAAATGGTAGAAAAAATAAAAACATTATTTAGAGTTCACATATCATGTTTTAAAAAGGCACATTTGAACCCATTCCGTCATTATTCAGTCGCTGTTCGAGCTCTCTTTGCTTGCTTCTTTTAGTCAATCGATGAGGTGTCTCTTGTCACAGTCCAACAGTAATCAGCAAGCATTGAAGGGCTCCAATTGCCTTGATACCTTGTCTCCATAGCAGCAATGTCCTGGTGACATCGTTCACCATGCTCATCACTGACCGCTCCACAGTTTGACGTAAAGAAATCCAGCTGAGAATCCAGAAAATGAATTTTCAAAGCCATGTTGCAGCCAAGACTCTTATACTTCAGAAGGAGATTTTCTACAATTTCATTGTAATTATCAGATCTGTTGTTTCCAAGAAAATTGTCCACCACTGACTTAAATGCTAGCCATGCTGCTTTTTCCTTGCCATGCAACACGCAAAGAAACTCGTCATCATGAAGAAGTTTTCAAGTTTGCGGACCAACAAATACTCCCTCTCTTATTTTAGCTTCACTCAGTCTTGGAAATTTTCTGATGAGGTATTTGAAAGCCTCATCTGTTTTCTCCATTGCCTTGACAAAGTTTTTCATGAGACCCAGCTTAATGTGCAAGGGTGGCAACAAAATCTTGCTGGTGTCGACAAGTGCTGGGTTCTCAACGTTCTTACTGCCAGGCTGCAATGACTGCCTGATTGGCCAATGTCTTCTGATGTAATTGTCACTTCGTGCACGGCTATCCCACTCACAGAGAAAGCAACGAGCAACAGTACTTGGTGTATCCACCCTGTAGTCCAAGCAAAAGAGCGACCACTTTTAAGTCGCCGCAAAGTGACCAATGATGATGATCGTAGTTTATACACTTCAAAAGCTGCTTATTGTTTTCATAAGTTTCTTTCATATGAACTGCGTGACCAACTGGAATTGACGGTAACACATAACCATTATTCAACAAAACAGCTTTAAGACTCGTCTTGGATGAATCAATGAAAAGCCTCCATTCTTCCGGTATGTAATTGATTTTGAGGGCTGCCATTAAACCAGAAATGTTGTGGCACGCAGAAAGGTCACCCTCTTTGAAAAAGAATGTAATAAGCGGCTTCTGGCGGTTCCTATACACAAAAATTGTAACATCGTCTGTCAGGAGACTCCACTATTGCAATCTGGAACCCAAAAGCTCCGCCTTGCTCTTCGGTAAATTCAGATCTCTTACATGATCATTCAGTTCACCTTGGGTTATTAAGTGTGGTTTAGTGGATGTAGTTTGCTCAAAATCTGGGTCGCTTGAGGTTGATGGTTCAGGACCACCAATGTCCTCTTCTTCATCATTGGAAGCAGCTGAAAATGATTCTGGCACTTTGGGAACTGGTAGGTCATCGCCATGTGGTACCAGACGTATTGCAGAGGAGATGTTTGGATATTCCAGAGTCCATTTTTTTTCCTCTGATATGCCTGTCCCAAATGGAGGGACCATGCAAAAGTAACAGTTGTTGAGATGATCAGTGGGCATAGCTTGCCTTTTGCCAGTCAACCACAGTTTAAGGTGTGCTGCACATGTATTGCAGCATATGTGTGGCGCCCAGCTCTTATCTTGATTTCCTATTCTGCAGTCAAAATACAAACTGTACGCCTTCTTAATCACTTTAGTTATATTTCGTTTTTGTGATAGAAATGTCACCTCACCACATATATATCAGAAATTATTAGCACTGTTCACACATGTCCTAGGCATTTCTAACTACGATACGTTTGATAAGGACAAATGCACTAACTAATGGCAAAATTTTATCAGAGATAAGATATTTATACACAAAGGTGATGTAATCATAGGTAGGATTGCATCATCAACATCTAGTTACATTTTTATTGGTCATTAGAAAAAATTATGCAATCGCCCACAACAGTTGTGTAATATATATAAATTGACCGTAATTAAATAAACTAGTAGCATATATCTTGAAAACTAGAGCCAATCAACATTTTTTAATGTCATTTTCGTTTTCAGCACACCAAAATTAGTTAAGATCAGCTATTTTCATTTCTGGTACATTTTGGTTGTTGACTAGTGTTATTAGCAGCAATTTTTTTATAATGTTCCTATATTCTTTAGGCATGACCTGATCAACGGCGACCAGCGGTTTTTTTTAATTTGGCTTTATCTTGGGCCTTGTCTCCATTTTACTGATTGGATGAAAGTTGTCTTCTGTTGGCTGACGCGTTTCCAAGTTTCAGTTGTGAACAGAACGGGCCACAGAGACTAACGAACATTTTAATAGTAATTTTGTAACTGGACTTACAAATACCCAGATATATTTTTTTGCATTTTTATCAGCCCATTGTGGTAAATTACCAATAACTGTTCTCCCGACTTCTGATAGTCGTTTCCAAGAGGATATTGATCCAGAAGAGTTACGCTATTTCAGAATCGGCACTAACCAGAGCCGGCCGATAATATTTACCATCATCATTAAGTAACAATAATTAACATTTTTTTAGCAATCAGATGTTTTCCTACTGTTTACTGTGAACACCAGATCTTCAGAAATTCTCGGCTTAACCTATCCAAGGTGACATTGTGTATCCAGGAAATCAACCACCAAATTAGGCGTTCCCCTTATAAAATTTAATTATTGACAAAGGAGGGACTGGGGCCCAATTGGGACAATAATTACCCTGTACCTTACATATATTCATGGATTTTTACGTCCAACAGATTGTCTCACCAAGAATAGGGTAAGAAGCGAGATTGTGTGGCCACGTGTGACAGAGAGAGAGGGGGGGAAATATTTTTCTTTCGTACAGGAAACACTGTATCATATGTACTCTGTTCGACTATTGTTTAAATGTTATTGGATAACGTTTAGTGGGAACTGTGTTCTTTCTTTACTGACTATACTGTAACCTAGTGCCCCTAGATCTATAGAGAGTTACGCCAACTATGTCAGAATCGAAAACGAGGCTGAACGACGTAGACGCCATTTTCGGCTGGACAATACCAGGGCTAGTAGCGAGAATAAGCATCGAGTAAGACTTTTTTTTTTTAATTAATGAAAATAAATATCCCGTTCAACTTCTGATGGGTTATAATTAGGATATATATTGTTTTCAATTCAAAATAATATGAACAACTGCCGATAAGAGAAAGTGGCATCACATTTGTCAAATCATTGTAAATAGGGACAATCACAGTTATGCTTTTACGTTAAATAAATAAACAAACAAACAAAAAATTTAAAAAAAAAATAAAGAAGAAACTCTGAACAAGAATAATATTAAAATGGAGGGGTGTAAAGACTTGGTGGTTACAGTTATATAACTGACTTTAACCTGGTGATTACAGTTATATAACTGGCTTTAACAGATATTTAATTGACTTTCGCCTATTAAAAGTCATATGTATTGTAAGAACAGCATTAGACCTTCACATTCCCAGCCACTATATATTAACATTTGTTCGTATTAAATATTGTTTGACTATATTATGCAGTTCCTTAGGACTGTCTATTCTTAACACCTCTTCTATATTTATAAGATTATATTTATATATATTTAGATTTATAAATATATTACAAATAAATATAAATATATAAATATATAAATATATATAAATATATTATATATATATATATATATATATATATATATATATATATATATAGATATAGATATATCTTATATGATAAAGGGGCACTAACTGTAACCTATTGCTAACCTTTAACCTTTGGGGTTATTAACTTGGTGGTTTTTATCTTCTCAGGAGGGGAGGGCATAGGTATTCTGTTATTTTTCTATGCATGTAATTCTGATGTCTGCCATCAATGGTACCTATACCTTGTAGCGGTATGGCAGCTTGCGTACCCTGACAATCCCCAGAGCTATGCCAGTGGGAGTTTTACTCCTGGTAGGTTCAACCAAGCTGGACTGGTCTGTGTGGGTAGGGGTCAGACAAAAGCTGGTACCCTTGTCCTCCAGGTTGGGGGTTTTAGCATAGGGCTGACACCCCTGTCTGTGTAAAAAAAAACAATGAAGTTACGGAAACAACAATAAATGAACAAACTTTGCTGCGGGATGGACATTCGGAGTCTGTGACTCGTATGACTGTCAGTGGTGAACAGCAAACGAAAATGGGGATAAACTAATAAGTTTCTGTAGCATTAACAACCTGGTCATTGGAGGAACACTCTTCCCACATAAAGAAATTCACAAATTAACATGGGAATCACCAAATGGTCGGGACAGAAACCAGATAGACCACATCATGGTTAACGGTAGATGGAGATATGCATTACAAGATGTGAAGGTAAGAAGAGGTGCAGATATGGGAAGTGATCACCATTTAGTAGTAGCAAAACTGAAAGTGAAACTAAGAAGGGCTGCACCAACTGTAACTACACAGAAAAGGTTTGACATCAGGAAATTGAAGGACTCCCTTACCAGAAAAGCTTTTGCGGCCGACATAAAGAAACGATATCAATTTGCCAAAAGTCAGGAAAAGACATTGACTGATGATATAGACCAGAATTTCAACACCATTTCAACAATATACAAAGAAAGCAGCAAATCATGCTTGGGATTCCAGGAAAGGAAGAAGCAAGACTGGATAACACCAGAAACATTAAACACCATAACGATGAGAAAGGAAATGAAAAGAAAGAAAACAGAAGCTAAGTCCCCCAGGTTAAAGCAACTATATAGCGAACAGTACAGTCAGCTGGACAAGGAAGTTAAACGCCAAACCCGAGCCAACAAATGGAATTTCCTAGACGATCTTGCAAGACAGGCAGAGGAGGCAGCACTGAGAAATGAAAAAAGCACAGTATACAAAATAACTAAATTCATCAGCGGAAAACGAGGTGCAAACAATATTACATTAGTAAGAGATAAGCAAGGTAATCTCATAACGACAGCAGAGGGACAGGAAACAAGATGGGCAGAGCACTTCAGAGAAACTCTGAACAAGGAACCACCAGAGGCACAATTGAATGTTCCTGAAGCTGAAAACGATCTAGCTGTGAATACAGACATTCCACGCAAAGAAGAAATCATCACAGCAATCAAAGGGTTAAAGAACGGCAAAGCTCCTGGTCATGATAACTTAAATGCAGAGCTATTTAAGACAGACCCTGAGCTAGCAGCAGAACTATTAGAACCACTATTTGCACAAGTCTGGAAAACGGGGACAACACCATCAGAGTGGAAAAAAGGAATAATTGTCAAATTGCCCAAGAAGTAGTGTTGGGCAGAGCAACCTAACCTTTGAGGTGAAGACAGGAGTACGACAGGGATGCCCCTTATCAACCACTCTATTTTTAACAGTCAAAGACTGGGTGATGCTCCAGACAACAGAGGGCAGTCCAAGAGGAATAAGATGGACAACATTTTCTACATTGGAAGATCTGGAAAATGCAGATGACATTGCACTACTAGCACATTCACATCAACACATCCAGGAAAAAACGGATAGACTTAATAAGTTTAGCCAGCAGGTGGGCTTGAATATCAATTTAAAGAAGTCTGAGGTCATGACGCTCAATGTGAGCAACCCTGAGCCCATATCAGTAAGGAATCAGCAATTGGTACAGACAGATACCTTCACATACCTAGGAAGCATAGTAACACCAGACGGCGGGGCAGGCAAAGACATCAACATCAGAATGAATAAGGCAAGAACAGCCTTCTTTAGCCTAAACAACATCTGGAAGTCCTCCCAATACAGCACAAGCACAAAATTAAGATTATATCAGAGCTGTGTGCTTTCTGTGCTTCTCTATGGTGCGGAATGCTGGAGAGTTACAGAGAAGGAAATGTCGAAATTGTCCTCTTTTCACACAACATGCCTAAGAAAAATTCACCGAATCTTTTGGCCAAATACCATCACCAACCAAGATCTGCTTACTCGTAGCAAGCAAGAGGACATGCACACCATCATAGCTGGCAGACGCTAGAGTTGGGTTGGTCATGTCCTCAGAAGAGACCCCGATGCCATCACAAGAACAGCTATGCTTTGGACCCCTGAAGGAAAACGAAAGAGAGGCCGACCAAAAACAACTTGGCGGAGGACTGTGGAGGCTGAGATGCAAAGAATGAACCAGAGTTGGGGCGCTGTACGAAGGATGGCCACCGACCGATTAAAGTGGAATCAATTTGTTGTTGCCCTACAAGACGCCACTAGGCGTGATGGCCACTGACTGCTTTAACGGTCGGCGTCTAAGGATCAAAGAAGAAGAATTCTGATGTATTTGATCTTTCTCTTTTAGATATTCGATGTTGTAAAGTTTAGTGATAATAAACAACAAAAGAACTAACTTTGTGTGTGTTGATTAGACCCATACCCATTTAACCATAGTTTTCCCGTTTGTGTGTCTTGTTGTCACATAGCTGTGCGTGTGTGTGTAGGTGTTTAGTAAACTTATATTTCTCAATATAAGGGGGTGCAAGATTGTCTTATACTAAAATATAGTCGTATAGATAGGCTGGACTAGAGAAACTACTCAGTCCAGAGACAGATCTTCTCCTTAACTATTCACTCGTGAAAATCTATTTCTTACACCTTACTTCTCACGTATTATTACCATCTCCTATACTCAGGCGGGACCTTACATAACTTAAAACCTATCTAAGCACGACACTGAGAAAACCCCAACTGTCATATGCGGAGAAATCCAAGGTGACTTGGATAATGCCATACAAGTGATCAGCGAAATGAAATCACTACAGCAAGAAATCCGCACAGACATAGCAAAGTTGGCTGAAGTGAAAAGTGAAAACGAAGAAATCCTTAAAAGAATTGAAGTGGAAAGACAAATCATCACAAATGTAAGAGACGAAACAACGGAAATTCACAAGCGCCAACCTAGGGAAAAAATTACTGGAGGAAATTCCAGTGGACCTTGTCCCAGCTATAGTCAACAGAACCATGAGAAAGCTGGAGATAAGGCTGTGCAAACCTGAAGCTAACACGAACGTAAGTCCCAGACCATAGTCCTTTTCAGGTCTGCCAACAAAGCTAGAACAGGTGGAAACAAAAAGGACAACATGATTGCAGAAGAGCAATAAGGGATACGAGAGAGAGACGACTCCAGGCAGTCAGCTTACGGTCCTTCTCAGGACCAGCCCTTTTCAGGGTTAACAACGACCTAGCTTGAAAAGGAAACAAAGTACTCAATATACCCCAATTATAACCAAAATGGCCCATTTTGGGTCTGGTTGAACGGGGTATAAAAAGCGCTATACCAAAGAGAAAAAAAAATTCAGGAAAACGGCCCATTCAATCGTCGCATTGTATTCCTGTTTAGAGTCCTTACGCGTGTATTTATGTTTATCATTCTATTTTCCATGTAAAGGTTTTTTAAAACACTTGTATTTTGTTGTAAAGATAAGGAGAGACAATCAAAATTTTAGGACATTCTGAGATGAGGATTAATTTTTAAAGAAAAATATCACATTCCAGCCGTTGATAGGTTATAATTAGAACGCTTCATCACCTTCCTAAGCGCTGATTACGCAGCATGCAGCCACCAATGAAGCTAATCCCACGAGAAGCCTCTGCCAAATCAGTTACCTGTGTTTGCAGCGGTGATATATGTGGCTATGTGCTTTTTATGAAAAGATTGCCAGTCCCATGCAAAACCGAATATTAGTTGCCTTTGTACGATATGGAGCCGCGGTAGCACAGTGGTTAGTGCCCTGGCTTCCTAGCTTGGTGGCCCATGGTTCGATCCCCAGTTGAGGTGGGATTTTTTTAGACCGCAAACGGCTCCAGGGTCGACCCAGCCTCATGAATTGGGTACCAGAGCAACTGACTACATCACCCCTAGTGTGCCGATGGTCAAGAAAATATGGGCCTAACACCATATTCCCAATATGCCTCAATGGGCGTATAACAGGATCCTTGACCTTTACCTTTGTTGGACATGCATAAAGGTGCGGTAGCCTTCTTCTCTCTTTGTCTCTTCAGAGACCTCCGGAAACTATATACCCGGAGAAACTATATACCCGGAGAAACTATATACCCGGAGAAACTATATACCGTACCCGGAGAAACTATATACTCATGTGGCAATTAGGATATATAGTGTCTATAATTATAGATAATATATTTAATTGCCAATATTCACTTTTGGCATTGTCCCTCCTTTCAAATTATTGTAACTTAATAAAAAAATTTCCTAATTGGTTGTGTTTGTGTGTGTGTGTGGGGGGGTGGAAGGGTGGGGGGTGGAAGGGTAGAGGGGGGGGGTGTTGCAGGGGCGGCCATCAGTTTTTACAGGCGGTTCGGTAAAATTAGCCCAACGGATTGTTGAAAGCTTGATAGTCAATCGTGTAGTCTGGGTTTACAGTTCATCTTCTTTAGAGCTTCGTGCCTTTGATGTTAAGTACGCGAATGTGGGTTTAAATTAACTTGAGACCATGATAATGATGATTGAATTCCCAAATGTTATAGACTGGATAAGTCATGGCTAGAGTCCAAACAAACAATTTATTATACATTCTGTAGACATCGAACGTTGATCATGTATTACATCACAAATATAAATTAGAATCCTATGTTGAATTAGCTATCTTGCATATCAGTCCTTTGTCTCGTAATCTGAATTACTTTAGGCAGAACGACATAACTATATGCACGCGTGGTTGGAAAATCCAACGACCGACAGTGAGTTTATGCGTCTGGCACTAGTATTAATTAAAATGGACTGTTAATTCATCTCGACAAGGTTTAGTCAATTACTAACCTGTAACTTCATCTTTCTTCATCATAACAGTGGACTGACCCATGTCCATGAGAAAATACAATATGACTGTGTGGCTTTCCCTGCCCGACACTATAAGAATATAAGACACGTCTTCTCCGTTTGACGGTCATTTGAAAAAGGGTCCCGTCTCTTGGTCACCGTGCGTGACTACCAACGCTGAAACGTCACAGCGTTCACTAGGCTAATAATACTTTTTACATTACATTAAACGTTGTAACCCCTAAAATCGCATGCTGCTAACCTCTAGCAGACAATGCCAATTAATCTACCGTAACAGGGGGGTTATATTTTATAACATAATATATTCTCTTCACGAAGTCCGGCGCTCCAGAGACCCCTTGTCAAGCTTTGAATGCACTGTTTGACTGTAATGTGCAGTTCCCTAAGTCTGTCTTTTCTTAACACCTCTTCTAAAGAGGAAAATTGGAACATGCGCTCGCAACGGGAAAGATGGGAGAAATTTTGACAGAAGCAGAAAGTAATAGAGAAAGGGATAGAGGTGTAGTTCTAGCTCAATTGACAAACAGCATGGCATGGAAGGAAGTCGCTGACAGAATTGATAAGCAACACCAGAGACAAACGGTGTTGGAGAGGAAAGATCGCTTACGCCACAGAGCAGGCACTTTATTGTCATATTCTTCGTTGTTGTTTTTTTTTCGCCATATATACTACTGGACAAAAGTTAAGGGCCGCCATTCAGTTTAGACAAGGTTTATATAATTGATTGGCAAACTGTAAAGACAAGTGAAAATGTCATTAAAACTGAGCTCAGAGAAATGTGTATACATTTCTGTGTGCACTAGGTTAATTTTTTTTAAATGTCCAAAAACTGGGTCACTTTAACCCGCACGTGAAAATTGCCATTGTTGCTGCAAAAACTCGTGGTTTTTGCAACACGCCCCACTAGTTCAAAGGGTGAAAAAGTGAGTTGAATTTGAATGCACGTGGAAAATGATCATCGGTAAAGAGTGTTCACCGTTGGTATGCAATAAATCAGTATGACAAGTGGTCGAAATGATCACTGCATTAGCCATGCCACCAAGGAGAATGTCTCAGCACTGTAAACCGTGGTCGAGCCATGGCATGGATTCAAGATGGTCAATCTGTTCGACATGTTGCAAGACGTTTAGCAGTGTCCCACTCTACCATTCAGAGACTTCTTGAGAGATTTCAAGCTACCGGACATTTGGAAAATCGACCCTGCTCACCTGCCATCAATGGTACCTATACCTTGTAGCGGCATGGCAGCTTGTGGACCCTGACAATCCCCAGAGCTATGCCAGTGGGAGATTTACTCCTGGTAGGTTCAACCAAGCTGGACTGGTCTGCGTGGGTAGGGGTCAGACTAAAGCTGGTACTCTGGTCCTCCAGGTTGGGGGTTTTAGCACAGGGCCGACACCCCTGTCTATGTAAAAAAATCGCACGTTACAGAAACAACAATAAATGGAAAAACTTTGCTGCGGGACGGACATCCGGAGTCTCAGGCTCGTATGACTGACAGTGGTGAAAGCCGAAAGGAAGCCACTGGCATGAAAACGGATGCCCCGACTGCAAAACACGAAACCAGAATTGGTTTTTGGAACGTCAGAACTATGAATGAGGCAGGAAAGCTGAGACAAATCACAGCAGAGATGAGGAACTGCAAGATACATATCCTGGGAATAAGCGAGAGCAGATGGACAGGCAGGGGGGGAAAAAACAGCTACAGGGGAAACAGTACTTTATTCTGGCAGAGAGGATGGTCAGCACAACGAAGGTGTAGCCATTATCCTGAAGAAAGGAATGGAAAGGTCTTTACTGGAATGGAAACCCATCAACAACAGACTGATAAGAGCAAGACTACGAGGGAGATTCACCAACACCACAATTATACAATGCTATGCACCAACAAACGACAGCGATGAAGAGATCAAGGACGAGTTCTATGTGACAGTACGGACTGTTACGTCGGATTAACACTAAGGTGCTGCCACTTAATTATAGTTAGGGTAAGAATACTTAGCAAGATTAAACACTAAGTATTTGAGCGTGTCTAGTTAGTGTAATAACACTAGTCACAAATCCTATGAGTGATTTAATTAAAGTGTTCAGGAATGACGTCATCGAACTTGGGGTAGAATTGCTCAGTAGCTAGGACGGAAGTGATGGTTTGAGAGAAGGGGGTTAATTGAGTTGGTTTTAGGCACGAGACGAGCGAGGCAGTGATTTTGGGGTTTGGACCATCTTGTAAGTTCGATGGCTGTGTGTTATTTCTTGGGATGACTGGTTTGTATACCACAGAAGCACATGTATTTATGAACTATTATGAAGTTGTCAGAGGTTACAGACACTTAATAAAGGTGTTCATTCATATTTAATCCAGCTTGAACTTATTTCCTGAACGTCAGTAGGAAGTGTCGTTTGTTTACATCGGGTAATTGAGAAAAGAATGTTACCATATTTTCGACGATCATGCAGCCTAAAACATAAACACAGTTACGAGTCTCCAAAAGAACCACCTGGGTTATGTTCCTATTCTGTAATCACCATCTCTGGCAGTCGCCAGTAAAACAACAGATGAACATTGATAAAAGATTCCACCCCATTCTCACCCTGTCACACTAGACTTGATTTGTCACCGTGACCAAGCCCGGTCACATCTAACTTGATTTGGTGCCGTTCCCGTCCACTCCCCCGGCCACATAACTTGATTTGATGCCCGTGACCAGCTCGTAACTGTTTTTTTATGATGGATTCACCCATTCAACAGCTAGAGCATCAAGTATTTTTGTTGCAAAAGAAAAACCACCTGCTTCAACAGCAATTGTCACAACAACAGGCAGCGAGTAAAACTTTACCTGATTCTCCGGATACTTCATCCAACACATTACAGTCCATTGCAAATACGCTCAGCTCCGTAACACAGAGTGCCAATTACCAAAACATTAATTACATTGTCAAGCCGTTTCACGGTGATGCTTCTCACTTTAGACAATGGCTTGTTGATATTGACAAGTTTGTGTCTTTGATCCCCTCGGCAACCGATGAGGACCGAAAGCGTGTTGCATTCTTCTCCTCCCAGTCATTGGTAACTGATTTCTTACGCCGTCGTGCACAACTTTTCCCTACAGAAACTTATGCTTCACTGAAGAAGGCACTGGTCAGTCGCTATTCATCCATAACGGATTGTCAGCACGCGTGGACTTTTCTTCGTAGGGTACACCAGGACAGACAGGATCCTGTCCAATTTTATGCAGACAGACTGTTAAACTTGGCTGAAGATGCCTTCATTGATTCGTCTTCCACATCTGCAGATATTGATCGGCAGCTTGTTGGTATTTTCATTGATGGTTTGTCATCCGACGCACTTAAGTTGCATCTGATCCGCAAGGATCCTCAGACAGTCACAGATGCAATACAACAGGCCATCACAGAGGACAACGTGAAGAAACGCTTTACCAACCGTCTTGGTCGCGAGCCTCGTCTTGAACACCAATATGATGACGAACCGATGGACGTTAGCCATTGCCGCCACTCTTGGCAGCAACCTTCAAGGTCACCAATGCCTTGTAATAATGCTTCCAATTATCAGTACCAGCCTCGACGCCTTCACCATCCACCAGCGCCACAGGTCCATCATGTAGCTTCAATAATATGTTACACTTGTGGGCAAAGGGGACACGTCTCGCGCAGCTGTTTTCTGCGGCTACAAAGCAGTCCACAGCCTCACAGTAATCCCGTGCCACAACCATTACATTATCAGAACAGACAGCAGCGACCACGCCAATCTTCTTGGCTTCCTACCAATCCTGTGCCCTCCCCCAAGGTCCTCCGCGTTCCTTTTCACGTGGACAGTTCCGTCCTGCACCCTTAATGAATCAGGGAAACCCTTGGGTTGCCCAGTAGTTAAGACCATACCGGGTAACTTGAACACATCCTCACATCGGTCTTTACAGACTAAATGTTTACTTTCCTCCCCACCTTCGGTGTCTTCCTCCTCTCTTTCTTATGTCTCTCCTCCTTTTGTCACTCCGGATCCTTCATCATGTCTTATCTCCATCAACACGAAAAGCTACCGTGCTCTTGTTGATACTGGCGCAACTGTTAGCCTCATCCGAGAACAGTTGTTTCGTCAGATTCGTCGGCACGTAACATTTTTTCCTTCCTCTACTCCTTTGGCCTCCGTTACTGGCCAACCTTTACGTTCCATTGGAACTGCCATGATAAGCCTCAAGATTGGTTCACAATCTATTGTCCATCCATTCATTATTACAAGAGGCATGTCCCGTAACTTTATTCTCGGCCGTGACTTTCTTCTTCGTCATCACGCCCGAATCTATTTTGACTTGCGACAGATTCGCGTCAATGGTGAATACGTCCCTCACTGCTCCTATTACCTTAAAGCCTCACTCTTTGACTATCGCTACTGGTCGGGTCAAACGATCCGCCTATGTCTCATCTGGCCATTCTGTCATAGTGGAACCATTACCGGTTAATGACATCATTGATGACCCCTGCATAAATGTTGTTGATGGCATTGTTCAGGTTTCCACTAAGCGTGATTTTCCCGTCATGCTGTTAAATACTTCTGGGAAGCCTGTAACTGTCAAACGTGGTACAGGGATTGCTCACTTAGCAAAACATTCTGTGCCTCATCGTACCTCTGTTCCTCCCTCCACAGAGTATGATAACCACCCCCCCCCCCCACTATTCCTTCCCATTTGGTTACTAACCCTCCCTCCTCACACCCCTCTACCATTGGTGCTGTTACTAATGCGCGTGTATCGTTTAGTAACTACCCTCCTCAGCGCCGTTCACTTTCCTCTCCTACCTTTACAACTCTCCCCTGTACTTCCGGTTATCGTACTTCTCCTCCTCAGCCTCTTTTCCCACAACTTTCTCCTTCTCCCTCCTCTTCCTTGAATGTGCCACCTACACGCCTTGCTCAATTAATGGAGCAAGTGACAACTGACTCCCCACACGCCAGTCGCATTTGTCAGTTCGTCAAGAATAATCATGATATCTTTGCTCTCTCAGACATGGAACTGAAGAGAACCAATACTGTAACAATGGAAATCCATACCACCACTGAAGTGCCTGTCTCACTTAAGCCGTACCACACTCCACTTAAGAATAGGGAGATCGTGGAGAAATCGATTACGGATATGCTGGCAGCAAGTATCATTGAGAGATCCCGATCCTCCTGGTCTTCCCCTATTGTAATAGTCACTAAGAAGGATGGTACTAATCGTTTCTGTTGCGATTATCGGGCTTTGAATGCCATCACCAAGGTAATTTCATACCCCCTTCCTCGGGTTGATGATATCTTGGCGACCGTTGGAAAATCTAAGTGGTTTACTACCCTAGATGCCCGTTCTGGATTCTGGTGCATTCCGATGTCACCGGAAGCCAAAGTGAAGTCCTCTTTTTGTACACATATTGGGAGTTACCAGTGGAATGTCATGCCTTTCGGCCTAAAGAGCAGCCCAGCTACGTATATGTCCCTCATGGACGAAGTACTGAAGGGCATGCAATCTTACGCCTTGGCTTATGTTGATGACATCTTGATCCACACTCCAGGAACCCTTGAGGATCATTTACTCCATGTAGAGAAAGTCTTTAACCGACTGAGGGCACATAATATTATGCTCAAATTAAGCAAATGTGGCTTCTTACAGACCGAAGCCAGATATCTTGGCTTCATAATCAACCAAGATGGTGTTCGTCCGGATGATGCTAAAGTGCAGGCCATCCGTGATATGCCCTCTCCTACTTCTGTTCGCCACGTTCGCGGTTTCTTAGGCAGTTGTTCCTACTATAGAAAGCACATAGTCAATTTCTCTCGAGCTGCTGAGCCTCTTATTGCTCTAACAAAAAAGTATGCTCGATTCCGATGGACTGACGTCTGCCAGGATGCTTTCAATTATCTTAAGTCTTCACTTACTAAGATTCCTCGTTTGGCATATCCAGACATTAGACGTCCTATGATCTTATATACGGACGCTTCTCTTCGGGCTGTTGGTGCTTGCCTTGTCCAGGCCAACATCTCGGACTCTCCTCCGATTATTGCCGAAGTCCCAAACGAGATGCCTATTGCGTTCCTCTCTCACGCACTCAGTCGGTCTCAATAACGATGGACCGTTACTGAGAAGGAAGCTTTTGCAATACACTATGCATTGCAAAAGTTAGACTTCTATCTACGTGGTACAAAGGTTTTAATCCGTACTGACCACAAGCCGTTGCTTACTTGGTTAACCAAGACATCTGAGCAACCCCGTAAGCTACAAACTTGGGCTCTGAATTTACAGAGTTATGATGCTACCATTGAGCATATCCCAGGAGAACATAACACTGTAGCTGACCTTCTGTCTCGGATTCCACATGATACTGGTACAGACCCCTCCTATTCTTCTAAACCGGATCCTAAGGCGTCATCAGACCTTGATGATAACGCCAAAGAAATACTTGTCATAAATGCTGACTGTCCTCCTCCTGTCATTTCTGATCATGAAAATCTCTCTAGCTCTCCTGATGAGCTCCTCTTTCCTTCTTTCACTGCGAAGGAACAACTTCGAGATCCTGCATTCCTGCAAATTCGATCTCAGTTTCAGCGTGACCCAAAATCTGTTTCTAATTACACTATTCAGTCCTCTGATAACGTTCTTTACTGGGTTAACCCTAAATGTCCAGATAAACTCCTCATCTGTCTTCCTAAACATCTTATCCCTCGTGTTCTCCATGATTTTCACGATTCTAATGGCCACATGGGGCGAGATAAAACACGAGACATTATTTCTAAACGATATTACTGGTCTTCTCTATATAAGGACGTTGCCGAGTATGTTGACTCTTGTAGAACATGCAAGCATCGCAACATGCGTCCTCTGCGTATCCCTACCCAACTGATGTCTCTGACACATTTTCCCATGGAATGCGTCAGCGTTGATCTCTCTGGTCCCTACCCCTTTTCTCAGTTCGGTAATACCCATGTCTTGCATTTTGTAGACCAGTATTCTGTCTGGCCTGAATGTTTTCCACTCTGTGGCTCTTCCTCTGAAGATGTTACTGAAATCTTCCTGTTACGTACATTTATTACCTAAGGGGGTAGTCTTCGGTCCTGCCAAATGTACGCACCAGTTTTATGTAGTTATATTGTTTGTGCGTTCGATTGATTCACGCACTGACGTGCACAATGCTGTGTGAGTTGCTTTGGACGCACGTGTAACCTAGTTGAGTAGTTTGTGACGTCAGGTTTTGAAGTGGAAACATGGAACTGGCTTGTGTCCATGATTGTAATTTTATATTGTGTATCCAATGGCATGTTGAAGGAAGCCATTTATTATTGTGATTTGTATTGGTCTTCAGGTCGAAGCCAATCGCAGTTATGTCACGTAAGTTATCGCCCACTTCTTATTTTAATGCTGCATAAAAAGGCCGCTCTACTACTAATCTAGCGGGAATTTTATCATTCCTAGAATGGATCTATAGAGTCGCTTGCCTTTAAGATTTGGATCGTAGACGGAGAATTCCTACGAGTAGAAGAAGTTATATTGTTTACCTTATGCACATGTTTTAAATGCCGTACATGCTTCAATGCCAAAGTCGTGGCACGGATGTAAAGAGAGGTTAGCCAACTGAAAGCCTTTAACTGATAGGATTATCGTATATGACTTTATGTGAAATTATATGATGTACAACGCTATGTAGGATGAACGTCTGGGAATTTTAACAAATGTAATATGGAAGATTTCATCCCAGAGTATGAATACGTTACCATGATAGACGTCCTTGAAAGAAGGTCAACGGTCGTGACTGAGAAGGATATTATACGGTAACAGTTTCGTAATCCTTAGTCTATGGACAGAGGTCTTTACTAGAAGAGAATCTTCAGGAACTTTAGCAGCAATAATTAATATGTTGTCGTGTGATCTTTGCGCCTGTGACGATGTCCGTCTTGTCCACTTCGTGTCCTGGTGAATAAAATCTATGTAAAGTTACCAACGACTTGTGTGCTGCCAATACTTGACCAGTTCACCCAATTCAAGATACTTGTTGGTTTTCGTTTGAAAAAACATTGTTGACATTTATTCCGTTGTAACCATTCGCGTATCAATTCATCACTATGAAAACGACACCAACAATAACTGGTAGGCCAGTGCGGTCTGGAAGTGATTTCAAAGGAACGTACCCATCCAATTGATCGTTTGAAAAGAAGAATGTTTACTTTCAAGGCGACATCATCTCAATTTGGATCCTAGCGGAATATGAATCAAAATCAACTCAAATGCTCAAGGTCTTCAATCAACCTCCACGTCAAGTTTCACAGTGACTGATTACTTGGAGATCATCTCTTCATCATTATTACGTGCGAGCTAGTTTGATATACGCAGAGCGAAGTATTGCATCCTCTAACGTACATACACGGGGACAAGGCACTTTGATTTTTACCTGCACGCGAGCTAAGTATAACTTGTATCCGTTATACACTTTATTACTATTAGCTGTGCCTTAATTGATTATGTCCACTTATATATTTTCTATGTTATGTGTTATGTTTTGTGTATTCTTCGCGGGAGGTTGGGAGGTAGATCTGACGAACGAGATCCATCTCGAAGTCAATTCGGGCTCTTCGTCAGACGTTCTGTAGGACATTATTTTGCAGACTTCCCGCAGTGGAATGTTCCTACGCGTGAGCGTAGAAGGATTCTAGGTCCACTGTGTCTGGTGGTCTGTGACACCTGTCTGTTTTAGCTGTAGTGTCACGTTTACTTGTTGTTTTTGGTAGCTATTTTTACTTGTGCCTTAGTTTTATGATGAATTTTGTATGTGATTATTGTCCATCTCACCTTTCCTGTCGTTTAGTTTTTTTACAAAACCTATGTTTTTTACACTGTGTTGTCAATTGTCTTGTGCATTATTTAATCGCAGTTATCATCGTAATTCTTTACGACATTCCATTTTAGTTTCTCATTTTATTTTAATTGGATTTCTGCGAACGTCTTCGTTTGTTTTGAATATCTTGTCGTGTCATTATTGTGCTATTGTCTGTCACATTACTGCTTTCACACCATTACATGTTATAAATTACATTATTAATTATTAATATTATTGCCTATTATATAAATTGATTTTACCGTTCTAGAACAGGAACGAAGAACACTAGTTGTAGTAACACTTTTAAATAGTATTATTACATAATAATCTTGAATAATGGCTACCTTAGACTATTTCATTAAGCAAGCAAAAGCTTTGCAAATACCTGCTGAAGAGGTAAGACAATTCGCTATGTCAGAATATAAGAAAGCTCAAGAAATAGAAGCTGATCAGAGAAGGTTAGAAACTTTACGTTTGGAAAATTTGAAATTTGAGGCAGATCAAAAACGGATTGAGGCTGAGGAACATGAGAAGAAGATGAAATTTGAGGCAGATCAAAAACGGATTGAGGCTGAGGAACATGAGAAGAAGATGAAATTTGAGGCAGATCAAAAACGGATTGAGGCTGAGGAGAATGAGAAAAAAAATGAGATTAACTGCTGAGGAAGATGAGAAAAAAATGAGATTAGCCGCTGAATTAGAAGAGAAACGATTTCTGCGAGAGGCAGAACAGAAACAAAAGGAGGCTGAAGAAAGACTTAGAAAAGAAATGGAAGAGAGAAGATTGATAGCGGAACAAAATGTAAAACGACTTCAGCTTGAGATGGAAGAGAATGAGAAAAAACGACAGCATGAACTGAAATTAGCAGAGTCAGAATATGAGAGAATTAGGTTAACTCAGGAAGCTAATTCTCAGAGAACTTTTGAAAGCCAAACTTCATCCAGACATGATAATTTTAAGGAAATTCACCTTAAATTACCAAAATTTAATCCCCCGTCTGATGACGTAATATTCTTCCTGGATAGGTTTGAGGCCACTTGTGGGTCTTATAACGTGGATAAAGCTCTATACTGTACATATTTATCCAGATTACTTACAGGAGATGCATTAGCAGTTTATCATACCACCAGCATTGGTGAGAAAAAATGACTACAATGCTCTTAGAGCAGCACTTCTGCAAAAATTCCAAATGACAGAAAACGAATATCGTTTGAGATTTCACACATTACTACCTCAATCTGGCAGAAATTTTAGTGATTTTCTGTCACAGATACGACTAACATTAGAAAGATGGATCGAATTATCCAAAATTGAAAAGTCGTATGAAGGTCTCTTTGATTTACTGATGCGCGATAAGGTACTTTCGTCGGTAAACCCTACATTTCTCGCATTTTTACACGAACGGAAACCTTTATCTATGAAAAATTTAGAAGAACATGCAAAAAATTTTTGCACTGCTCACCCAAACATGGATCTAAGTAACGCGCAGATTAAGAGTGAATTGCCTGTTGCTTTTGCAGCACAACAAAACAATTTTTCACGCAATCGTTCTTTTAGTGCTGATAGGTATGTCAATAAGGGAAATAATCATAATTTCAACAATGATAACTTTTACAAAGGGAAGCAATTTCAACAATCTGCTCCATTTAATGTTTCTTGGAACCAAACTCACAGATCGCGAGATTTTGGTAACAATTATTTTAAAAATAATCAAGGACATTATAATAAACAAAACTGGAGATCAAGATCTCAGGGTCCGCAAAACAGACAATTTTTTGGAAATAAACCATTTAACCAACATCATAACGATCATTCTACAAATTATCGGACTAATCCAAATTTTAACTCTAGCAGAAACGACAATTATGGCAATTTTAATGACAAAAATCACAATCGATCGCGCCGACGAGATAGATCGTCGAATAATACAGGTAGACATTCTAATGTTGCTTTTAATGATACACAGGCTAACATTGAACAGGGTAAAGTAGCTGAAACTCACAATGCTATGTCTTGTTCTCTAGATTGTTCCCAGGTGAAAGACTGTCCAGAATGCTCGACTCTTTTCCAGCCTAAGGCGATCACGACGCTGCGTTGCGGACATACCTTGCCTAGCCTGCCTGCAGTCTGTACAGCCACTGCTGCGTCAGTACACCAGGGACAGGGCTCTCTTAAGTTTCACAAGGGATTTGTCAATAATATTTCATGCTCTCTCCTATTTGACTCAGGTTGTACAACAATCGGTGTCCGGACTTCGCTGATCAACCCAAGTTGTGCCACGGGCCGGGTTGTCAAATGTGTAACATTTGGTGGCACAATTGAAACATTTCCCACTGCTATTATTGATCTTCATACTCCTTTCTTTACAGGAAAGATCCAAGCATGTCTTCTGCCTAACCCAATTTGTGATGTAATACTGGGTCGCATACATGGTATTAAAGAGTGTACACCTCAGCAAATAGCTGAATGGGAAGAGCGACATATTCAAACTGCAAATGCAGTAGTGACTAGAGCGCAAGCTACTAATATGTCGCATGATACACCTATTGAACCTACAGTTCATACCACTTGTGATGATGATGCTCCTATTTCACGGGAGTTGTTTGCAACATTGCAAAAGAATGATAATTCATTAAAAAAAATTCTTTCAGTATGTTAACAAAAAGAATACAAGCAACAAACTTGCAAAATCTAGACATGACTTTATACTTAAAAATGGGATTTTGGTTAGAGTAATACGGGAAAAGGATTTATCCTTATGTTCTCAGATTCTTGTCCCATCCTGTATGAGATCTCGTATATTACGACATGCTCATGACTCGCAATGTGCGGGCCATATGGGTTTTTCGCGTACCAAATCCAGAGTGCTTTCGGCATTCTACTGGCCAGGCGTCCATAGAGATGTTACTCTCTATTGTCGGTCCTGTTTGATATGTCAAGAAGTTAAGGTACGGGGTCCATTTCATGCGGCTCCTATTCAAGCTGCGGACATCCCGATTAGACCATTTGATAAAATGGCCATTGACATTATTGGTCCAATGCTTCCATCTGCTAGAGGGCATACGCATATTCTTACGTGCATTGATATGTGCACTCGTTGGCCTGAGGCCATCCCTCTCAAGAACACTTCATCTGCCAGTGTAGCAGAGGCATTGATGTTAATCTTCTCACGCATTGGTTTTCCACGGAAAATCTTGTCGGATCATGGGGTTCAGTTCATTTCTGAATCCATGTCTCAAGTTATGAAGACATTAGGTATAGACAGATCTCTTAGTTCTATTTATCATCCGATGTCAAATGGGTTAATTGAGCGTCTCAATAGGACACTCAAGCAGTTGTTGGGTAAGATGACTCAAGACCATCCCCAAGACTGGGATCGGGTCCTACCCGCTTGTCTCTTTGCGTATCGCGAGGTACAAAATCAAGCAACGGGGTTTTCTCCGTTCCAGCTTGTTTTTGGCATGCAACCACGCGGTCCGATGTCGTTAATCCACGACTTATTGGTGGATGAGAATATTGAAGAGGAAACTCAATCCTCTTATGAGTATGTGATCTCTCTTAGAAAGAAAATCATAGATGCTTGTAGACTAGCTACTGCATCATCCGAACATGCCAAAGAAAAAAGCTCGTCTATCTGCAAACAAATATAGACGTCTTCGCCAGCTCATACCTGGTGATGAAGCTTTTGTATTACTCCCTGCGCATAACAATCGTCTTTTAATTACCTGGAGAGGTCCTTTCAGGATCATCTCAAGAATATCCGATGTCGACTACATCGTTGATGTTAATGGCAAACATAAAACCTTCCACATTAACATGTTGAAGGAATATTACTCACGTCCTGATTACTTACAGTCAGTGTTTCAGGCAACTGACGATCCTACACCTCCTATTCAACACTATTCTAGTTTGTCAGTCATCCAAGAAGAGGAATCTTCTTTCGATGATGTACAACTACCAATACCAGTTGTACCACTCCATTCCACTGAGAAATGGAATGATGTTACTATCTCATCTACTCTTACTGATGATCAACGTCAGCAAGTCTCTAAAATTCTACACACGTATGAGGATGTCCTCACTGACATCCCAGGTCATACGTCAGTCATCCAACATGACATTATTCTGACTGACGATACACCGATTCGAGTTCGCCCATATCCTATTCCTTTACACTTTCGTGATAAGGTTGATAAGGAATTGGATGATATGCTCCAATTAAATATAATTGAACCATCTTCATCACCATATTCTTCTTCTATGGTAATCATTAGGAAGAAAGACAACAATATACGTCTTTGCGTAGATTACAGGAAGTTAAACAAAGTTACAAAATTCGATGCGGAACCATTACCTCTTTTAGACGACTTATTAGAGAAATTATCTCATGCCACATTCTTTTCGAAATTTGACCTTTCAAAGGGTTATTGGCAAGTGCCACTCACTACGAAAGCAAAGCCATTCACCGCTTTCTCGACACCACGGGGTCTTTTTCAATGGAATTTTATGCCTTTCGGGTTAATGAATGCGCCAGCTACCTTTGTACGCATGATGCGCCGCATATTGTCTCATCGTCCCGATGTCATTACTTATATAGATGACATCTGTCTTTTTAGTGACTCTTGGGATGAACATATTCAGGGTTTAAAATCTTTACTTTCTACCTTACAGGATTATAACTTAACAGCGAAACCTTCAAAGGCTTTTGTCGGTTTTCATGACATCTCATTTCTTGGTCACCGTATAGGTCGCGGTTTAATGTATACAGAAGACAGTAACGTCTCTAAAATTTTAAACATCTCAGCACCTAAGACAAAAAAACAAGTGAGGTCACTCTTAGGACTAATACAGTTCTATTCTAAATTCATCCCTCATTTGTCTACTATAACTGCACCTCTTTCGTCTTTACTGAAGAAGGGCACACCTAATGTAATAAAGTGGTCGCAGGATCACCAAACGGCGTTAGACTATATAAAACAAATTTTTTCAAATAAGCCTTTTTTAAGGTTGCCTAACAAAGATCTCCCCTTTGTTCTTCGCAGTGATGCTTCTTCCTACGCTATCGCGGCAGTTTTGATGCAGGAATACGGAGGCACCTTATTTCCTGTTATGTACGTATCCAGAAAGCTTACAACGAGCGAGATAAATTACTCCGTTCTAGACAAAGAGCTCCTTGCTCTTGTCTGGGCAATCACAAAACTGGATCGTTATCTCCTCGGATCACACTTTGTGGTGGAGTCTGACCAGAAAGCTCTTACCGCATTGAATACAGGGAACGTTAAGTCATCAAAGTCAGCGCGTTACGCTATAGCTCTTCAACCGTTCCATTTTGAGATACGAGCTATTCCTGGAGTGCAGAATGTATTTGCAGACTGTCTTTCAAGATGCCCTAGTGAACTTGGTGAAACTAAACTACTTTTAGATGGAGAAACGTCCTCGCCGAAACATGAATAACTTTGTACAGTGTCATTAATTGTACATCTGTGAAGACTATGTATAGTTTTGCAGTATTCGTATAAATATAACTTTCAGAACATACTTACATATGGATTATAACATTATTTCTTGTGAAGTAACGTTTTATTAGAACGGGAACAGTGATATTAAAGTAACATTTTTTTTTAGTATGGAAACATTGGTAAAAAGCAACAATTAGACATTCGTTAGTGTTATGGAACATATTACACTACATATCGTGTTCGTAAACTTATTTCGTGCATGGAACATTAGGAACATATTCTTGTTGACTCTAAATAGTTCTGAACGAATATTCACAATGACTGAAATTAGAATTACTTAGAATAAATTACTAGTTATTTATTTATGTGTAATTAAGTACTAGAATTAGATTAATTCAATTTAATCAAGTTGATTGTTTATAAATCACACATCTACTAACGTTTTAGTGTCTCGCAATACGTGTATTCACGTATTCCACTACATGATATTTTACTTTTAGATAACTAGTCAAACTTACTAGTGCTAGATAACAGTAGGTGCGTTGCTTCTTAAAGTGTTTAATTTTGCATTGCTTCATTTTTGCACATTGTATTTCAAAATTTTCTGTTCTTTTGATTTTCTTATCATTGATTATCATCAGTGTTGCTGTTCATTTTCATTTTTGAAATCATATGTTTCAAATTTTGTTGAAAACTTAGTTGAATTTTATTATCATCTTTTTTGTTGATTTTTCATTTTCATTTTCATTTTCAACTTCTTTTTACTTCGAATATTAACACATCGTTCCAAAGTAGGTCGATGGTGGATGTGTGCTTTAATGCATACTGTCATTTAGTTATATTAATTTCAAGTCAATATTCTTTTCTTAATATGATATAACTTTATGCATTGTATATATTGTTGTAGTTTTGACTCACCTCTCTCGAGTAATTAGTTCGAAAAAAATTAATGGGATTAATTTTTTTAAGGGGAGGTAATAAGGGAGCTGTTACGTACATTTATTACCTAAGGGGATAGTCTTCGGTCCTGCCAAATGTACGCACCAGTTTTATGTAGTTATATTGTTTGTGCGTTCGATTGATTCACGCACTGACGTGCACAATGCTGTGTGAGTTGCTTTGGACGCACGTGTAACCTAGTTGAGTAGTTTGTGACGTCAGGTTTTGAAGTGGAAACATGGAACTGGCTTGTGTCCATGATTGTAATTTTATATTGTGTATCCAATGGCATGTTGAAGGAAGCCATTTATTATTGTGATTTGTATTGGTCTTCAGGTCGAAGCCAATCGCAGTTATGTCACGTAAGTTATCGCCCACTTCTTATTTTAATGCTGCATAAAAAGGCCGCTCTACTACTAATCTAGCGGGAATTTTATCATTCCTAGAATGGATCTATAGAGTCGCTTGCCTTTAAGATTTGGATCGTAGACGGAGAATTCCTACGAGTAGAAGAAGTTATATTGTTTACCTTATGCACATGTTTTAAATGCCGTACATGCTTCAATGCCAAAGTCGTGGCACGGATGTAAAGAGAGGTTAGCCAACTGAAAGCCTTTAACTGATAGGATTATCGTATATGACTTTATGTGAAATTATATGATGTACAACGCTATGTAGGATGAACGTCTGGGAATTTTAACAAATGTAATATGGAAGATTTCATCCCAGAGTATGAATACGTTACCATGATAGACGTCCTTGAAAGAAGGTCAACGGTCGTGACTGAGAAGGATATTATACGGTAACAGTTTCGTAATCCTTAGTCTATGGACAGAGGTCTTTACTAGAAGAGAATCTTCAGGAACTTTAGCAGCAATAATTAATATGTTGTCGTGTGATCTTTGCGCCTGTGACGATGTCCGTCTTGTCCACTTCGTGTCCTGGTGAATAAAATCTATGTAAAGTTACCAACGACTTGTGTGCTGCCAATACTTGACCAGTTCACCCAATTCAAGATACTTGTTGGTTTTCGTTTGAAAAAACATTGTTGACATTTATTCCGTTGTAACCATTCGCGTTTCAATTCATCACTATGAAAACGACACCAACACTTCCTTAATTCTTTTGTGCCTCGCCACGGTTATCCTAAGACTATTCTTTCGGATAATGGGAAACAATTTACAGGTCGCCCTTTCCATTCTACTCTTGCAGCCCTTAATATCAGACATAAGATGACCAGCTTCTATAGGCCTCAGTCAAATGGTCGCAATGAAAGAATGCATAAGACTCTTCATGACATTCTCTCCAAATTCACAGCTGATAATCCGCAGTATTGGGATGTTTATATACCCCAAGCACTTGAGGCTCTGCGTGTCAATGTGAATGATACAACTGGTTTCTCGCCATTCTACCTCTTGTATGGCAGGGAACCACGTCTACCTTTGGATAATCTCCTTACTCCTCAAAGGAAATATATGGGCGATAATCCCATTGAGATTATCCTGCGACAAAAACGTACCGCCCACCAGCAAGTTCACCATAACGCTCTCAAGGCGTTTAAGAAACGACAGCGTTTGCTTGATAAGGGCACTCGCTTGCCATCATTCCATGTTGGTGACTTAGTCTGGTTTAAAAAGAATGTCCGTAGCGATAAATTTGATCATCGCTGGCTTTCAGGGTACAAGATAGTGAAACAGACAACACCGGTTACCTTCGTGATATGGAATGAAGAGCGACACCACGAAACTAAAGCTCATGCTACCCAGTTGCGACTAGATGTGCAACGCCCCTACACTGTCCCTCCTCATGCTCTTCCGTCTGGCCGCCCCGTGCGACAGGCTACCCTCCAGTATAACCCTTCCTCCTCTTCCTCTCCCTCCATGTTTGAACTTGCATCTTGTCCTCCTTCAGACCACATTAGTTCTGCCCCTGTCTCCTTTATCCCTCCTCCTGCTCCACTTACATCTGTTCAGCCCTATGCTTACGATGCTTCCTCATCAGAATCTGATAGTCCTCCCAGTGATGATGTTTTACACAGACTCCGGTCTAGAGTAGTCCGTCGAGCTGCTGTTCCTTCCGCCTCCTCGGTGCCCTCTCCTTCTTCCCCCTTCCATATGGTTGATCGTACCAGACGTTATCGTTCCTGTTCCACCTCCGAGGGTCCTATCCCTCTTCCTGAGCTGTACTCACGTATCCACTCCCGTGATGCTCGCTTGGCTGAGTTACCCTCCGTTACTCCAGGCCCCTCTCATGCTTCGCCTCAGCATGATATTATTGTACCTCCTATTACTGCCGCAACTCCTGTCCATACCTCCGTTCCTCCCTCTGTTCAACTCTCTTCTGACCCCGCTTTTCCTCCCTCTGGTTATTTTCCTCCACCTCCCTCCGACCTTGATACAGCCCCTGAGTCCGACTCTTTGGATGTTGAACCTCCTCTTCCTACCTCTGATTGCTTTCCTCCCCCTCCCTCCGATCTTGACTCTTCACCCGATTCTGTTTCTTCTGATATTGAACCTGATGTTCTTCCTCACCCAGCTCGTTTTCCCTCTAAACGTCGTCATTCGACCTCATCTAGCGATTCTGCTCCCCTTCCTAAGCACCTTCACCAGCGGGCCGCCCATGTACGAACCCGTTTTCGTCCACTCCCGTAGTCCATGCCATTGTTCCTACATCCCAACCTACACAGTACGATCCTCGCCTGTTATTGTAAGCCATTGAAAGATGTTTACAAATTGAACTGCACTTACCTCCAGATGCCGTCTCCGGTCAGGTTGACATTTCCTGCCCTGCTATTATTTTTAGCATGAAGTCGACCCTGCTTCTCGTGTCTTCCGATGCAGGTCTCCTACGCAATACCCCTCCTGCTGAATTGCTTGATCCTGATGCTACCGTGAAGACCAATCGTTACGCATCCTTGAACATCTGGGTTACACACTTTACGCACATTTCCAGTTCAGATAGGAAAGTCCAACAGCCGTTATTTATGGAGAGCTGTTACATTTTCGTCCGCAAGAAAGACATTGCTGAATCTACCGGTACATGAACATTTCCCTTACAACATCCTTTCGACCACTGCTGATGGAGATCCACCAACTCAGACGATCTCTGCAGTCCTGATATATTGTAGTTGATGTAGTTCCCTTTTACACGCGTTAGCGTCATTATGTCACATTATTTTTGACTGACGTAATATTTGACCATCTTGTGTACCCCTATGATTTTTTTTTGTGTTTTTCTTTTTGCGATGTTTCTGACGTAAGATTTTGCCCAGATTTTTTTAAGGTTTACATTGTTCTGTTGTACCAAATAAAAGTGATTAACTAATGTACATCTTCACCCGCCACTAATGTTGGCATCATTCACGATTCATTATGATGATGACACCATATTGCATTATGATTGTTTGAATTTTCGGTTATTGTTACACCGACACTCATACATGTGATTTAACTATTTGCCCATTTATATATTCTATACCATTGTCCGTTGATTACCATGTTTCCATTCCATTTATTGTTTCCGGTTATTGTTACACCGGCAAAGTCATTTTTTTTAAATGAGAATTACCCATTTTGCCCATACTTTGCCACCAAGTTCTGTGGTTCTATTTCCATTTGTTCCATTCATATTTTTTTTCATCACCCACTTCAGTGAAGTGTAGGGTGACAGCCTTTTTATGTGCACCCGCCATATTTTTTTGCCAGTTTTTTTTTCCTTGCGACGTTAACTCGCTTGTCATGTTATTTTATGTTTTATGATTCGCACAAGTGTGAGAGATATTGATGACTATAAACCCATAAAGCGTTTTGTTAGTTCGTTGATGATTGTTTGTTACTGTTCTATTTTGCCCATATTTTTTTTGCCACTTATTAGTACTAATTGTAGCTACCATAACCTCCATAGTTTTTTTTTCCATGTGTCCCTCGTTTATGTTATGTCCATCAGTCCCTACCCCTTCATGATCGATTTTTGTGTGTGAAATGTTAATGGTGTTATTTCATCCATTATTCCCATCTATTGTTTATTGTAGTCCTTCTGACATGATTTATGGTGGGATACATGAATCCCAATAATTTTGTTTTAGAGTTAGTAAATTTTTTTTCTAGGGAATAAAGTGTCTCCCTACGGGATACACTTTAGTGGCCCCGGGCGTATGTGACAGTACGGACTGTTACGTCGGATTAACACTAAGGTGCTGCCACTTAATTATAGTTAGGGTAAGAATACTTAGCAAGATTAAACACTAAGTATTTGAGCGTGTCTAGTTAGTGTAATAACACTAGTCACAAATCCTATGAGTGATTTAATTAAAGTGTTCAGGAATGACGTCATCGAACTTGGGGTAGAATTGCTCAGTAGCTAGGACGGAAGTGATGGTTTGAGAGAAGGGGGTTAATTGAGTTAGTTTTAGGCACGAGACGAGCGAGGCAGTGATTTTGGGGTTTGGACCATCTTGTAAGTTCGATGGCTGTGTGTTATTTCTTGGGATGACTGGTTTGTATACCACAGAAGCACATGTATTTATGAACTATTATGAAGTTGTCAGAGGTTACAGACACTTAATAAAGGTGTTCATTCATATTTAATCCAGCTTGAACTTATTTCCTGAACGTCAGTAGGAAGTGTCGTTTGTTTACATCAGGTAATTGAGAAAAGAATGTTACCATATTTTCGACGATCATGCAGCCTAAAACATAAACACAGTTACGAGTCTCCAAAAGAACCACCTGGGTTATGTTCCTATTCTGTAATCACCATCTCTGGCAGTCGCCAGTAAAACAACAGATGAACATTGATAAAAGATTCCACCCCATTCTCACCCTGTCAAACTAGACTTGATTTGTCACCGTGACCAAGCCCGGTCACATCTAACTTGATTTGGTGCCGTTCCCGTCCACTCCCCCGGCCACATCTATTAACAGGTACAAAAAGAAATGGAAACTACACCCAGGTACGATCTCATTATAGTAATGGGAGACCTAAATGCGAAAGTGCGAGCACACAATAATTATAACGAAAGAGTAATGGGGAAATGCGGCAGTGGAACAGCAAATGAGAATGGAGACAAATTAATAAGCTTCTGCAGTATTAACAACCTGGTCATTGGAGGAACACTTTTTCCACACAAGGAAGTGCACAAGTTAACATGGGAATCACCAAACGGACGAGACAGAAACCAGATAGATCACATAATGATCAATGGCAGATGGAGACATGCACTACAAGACGTGAAAGTAAGAAGAGGCGCAGATGTGGGAAGTGATCATCACCTAGTAGTAGCAAGACTGAAAGTGAAACTCAGAGTTGCTGGACCAGTTGCAGTCAAACAGAAAAGATACAACATCACGAAACTGAAGGATCCCCTCACCAGAAAAGCTTTCGTGGTCGACGTAAAGAGACGATATGAGATTATCAAAAGCCAGGAAAGAACAGAGACCGATGATGTTGACCATAGATTCAACACCATCTCAACAATATACAAGGAAAGCAGCAGGTCATGATTGGGATTCCAGAAAAGAAAGAGCCAAGACTGGATAACACCAGATACGCTAAACGCCATAGCGAAGAGAAAGGAAATGAAAAGAAAGAAAACAGAAGCTAAGTCTCCCAGATTAAAGGCAATATATAGTGAACAGTACAGTCAGCTGGACAAGGAAGTTAAACGTCAAACCCGTGCTAACAAAAAGACATTTCTGGATGACCTTTCAAGACAGGCAGAAAAGGCAGCACTGAGAAATTAACAAAGCACAGTATACAAAATAACTAAAATCATCAGTGGAAAACGAGGTGCAAACAATATTACATTAGTAAAAGATAAGCAAGGAAATCTCATCACAACAGTAGAGGGACAGGAAACAAGATGGGCAGAGCATTTCAGAGGCTGAAAATGATCTAGATGTTAATACAGACATCCCACGAAAAGAAGAAATCATCACAGCAATCAAAGGGTTAAAGAATGGAAAAGCTCCTGGTCATGATAACTTAAATGCAGAGCTATTTAAGACAGACCCAGAGCTAGCAGCAGAACTATTAGAACCACTATTTGCACAAGTCTGGAAAACAGGGACAACACCAACAGAGTGGAGAAAAGGAATAATTGTCAAATTGCCCAAGAAGGGAGATCTTGCAGACTACAATAATTGGAGAGGAATAACTCTTCTCTCAGTTCCTAGCAAAATACTAGGCAGGATAATTATACAGAGAATCTCAAAAGCAGTAGACTGTCGTAGATTTTTGATAGGGGAATTAAGACTTGGGTTGGTCCCTTCTGAATAGATTAGAATGAGTGATAGCCACAGTGAGAGATGATAGTAGAAATAGATTTCCACGAGTGAAATGGTAGAAATCAATAGAGGCTGTCTCTGAAATCGAGAATTTTTTTCTCTCTTTTAGCCTATCTTCTACAACAGATCTACAGGAGTCAGACAGTCTATTGACTACATATATATATATATATATATATATATATAATATATATATATATATATATATATATATATATATATATATATATATATATATTATCACTTACGTGCACATACACACAATTGACGACATGTAGACGCACACACGTGGGAAAACTGTAACAATGATTATATAGATATTTTTGGAACGAGCTGACCCGACACACTGATTAGGTTCAAGGGAATTTTAATTATCAGTAAATCTCCATCACAACGCATAAAATTACATCAAGCATATATAAATAGTCATAACGTCAATGAACTGCTACAATACTGATAGACCCACAGTTATGATCTTTTCCCTCGATGTATAGCCCACAGTCCCGTTAGAAGAGAAGTGATAGCCCAAAGAGTCACGGATACATCTGCTGTAGTCTTATGATTTTCCCTTTTAAAGGTATGAACAGGCTTAGATAGTAGTATGATCTATCCTACGGAAAAATTATACCTGTAGTAGCAACAATTTGCGTAAATGGAATTACAAAGCGGGTGAATAAATACTTATCATAAGAACGTCACGCAGTCTACTTTCACTCGGTTCTTTCATCAGGGTACCCTCACTCACTTTCTTACCTAATAGCTTGCTGGTGTTCTCCGTCTGGCGCACTATATGACGCACCGTTTAAATCTGTCTATCTTTGGCTGAAGCGGATTCCCAGCTCTGCAGATCGTGGTGTCATTCACGGGGTCCGGGGAGCGTCCACTTCGTGCGATAGTTTTCTTTACAGATTTAAGTTAGTGTCACTTCACTCCGTTCAGGTAAGAATTAGTTTTAAGCTGGCACACAGTGTCAGAATCACGAGGTTTCCCTTATTTAGGAAGATGACCGGTTGGTAAATTCTTTCAATAGATAATTATTGTTCACACCCACAATTCGTCAAAATGTCGGAAAGTCAATGATTTGTAATGTTTTACTTGCCACCAGGGCTGAGATGTACTTGAGGTTTTTCTCTGGAAGAGTTAAATCAGGCTCGATGGGCCCGTTACTTCCTTTAACCGTTAAAGTTCTTGTAAAGGTTATACACCAAGACTTTGTTGGGTCACCCCCAGTTTTACTGAATAAAGAAAAACAACATATAAATACTATACATACTATGTACTCGGATATAACTTACATTTTCAACTGCAAGCGGAGGCTTGACTTATCGTTTAAAACCCTCCCGTGAAATAAGTTATATTCATAAAATCAATCATCATGAATTAGAAATACATACGTATTTCGTCAATACTCAGTGATGAATATATGCAGTTATAAGTTTAGTTTAAATATTCTCGACTGGTTATTCGCAGTAAAATTAAATTCATTATAGCTACATGATTTTAAGCTAGAAATTATAATTTATTCTGCTTTCCACTGAAACACGTCACTTAGAGAATATAACAGACTTATAATTAATCACTCTGCACAAAAGAAACTAGTTAAAATGAAATAGGCGATTTATCCCTGAAATCACTCACAAATAATACTAGATATCTAATATAATATTTACCTCAACACAGAACTACTAAGAACTTAAACCACTTCGACCAACTAATTGCCATCTACTATCAACAGAGATTCTTAGGAATCGAACGAGGTCGTTCTCGTCTTGACTGCGGAGTTACTGAGTGAATGAAATCTAAAACTCTGGTTTATAACTTAAACAGACCAAGGATGCGCGCTATTACAGAACACCCCCGTCTCCCCCTCTCCTATATCTCTCTATTAACACTTCCCACCAACTCAGACGCTGGTCATAACATGCCAAACGTGCGTCTTCACACCTCACGCCCAGGACTGACCGTAGAGCCGTGAGTGTCATGGAAAAACCAGACGAATGTCTGCCATTCGGTCTCTCGAGAACACATTTCTCACACTATTTTGTCTACTGCCGGGCCTGACACCGAGAAACTTAACCGTAGAGCGCCAGATATGTCTGCACTGCCATGTCTATCCAGACGAATCTCACCCTATACGCTCACCTCCAGGAGACTGACACGATTATGCAATTAATGCGTTCCCAGTGTATGAGAAAAACGGTAAAGTCAGAATGGGAAAGAAATATATTTCTTGTAAACGAACGAATGCGAAAAATATAGGAAAAGGATAAAAGAGCGATAATAAAGTAGAGGACACGGGTAGAAAAGAAAAGAAATATAGAAAATTTATTGATCATAAATCTCTATGCGACATAGACCACAAACTGAGGAAAGAACAAGCAGGATTTAGAAAGAACAGAAGATGTGCAGATCATATATTTACCCTCAGGAACATTATAGAGCAGTGCTCAGAATGGCAAAGACAGTTGTACATTAATTTCGTTGATTTTGAAAAGGCTTTTGACAGTATACATAGGGACAGTTTATGGAAAATACTGAGGGCTTATGGAATTCCAAGCTGCATATAGTGTCAATCATGAAAAGCCTTTATGCCAATTTTACGTGCAGCATTGGGCAGAGCAACCTAACCTTTGAAGTGAAGACAGGAGTACGACAGGGATGCCCCTTATCAACTACTCTATTTTTAACAGTCAAAGACTGGGTGATGCGCCAGACAACAGAGGGCAATCCAAGAGGAATAAGATGGACTACATTTTCTACATTGGAAGATCTGGAATATGCAGATGACATTGCACTGCTAGGACATTCACATCAACACATCCAGGAAAAAACGGATAGACTTAATAAGTATAGCCAGCAGGTGGGCTTGAACATCAACCTAAAGAAGACAGAGGTCATGACGCTCAATGTGAGCAACCCTGAGCCCATATGAGTAAGGAATCAGCAACTGGAACAGACAGATGCCTTCACATACCTAGGATGCATAGTAACACCAGACGGCGGAGCAAGCAAAGACATCAACAACAGAATGAACAAAGCAAGAACAGCCTTTTTTAGTCTAAACAACATCTGGAAGTCCTCTCAGTACAGCACAAGTACAAAATTAGGATTATATCAGAGCTGTGTGCTTTCTGTGCTTCTCTATGGTGCGGAGAGCTGGAGAGTTACAGAGAAGGAAATGACGAAATTGTCCTCTTTTCACACAACATGCCTAAGAAAAATTCTCCGAATCTTTTTGCCGAATATCATCACCAACCAAGATCTGCTTACTCGGAGCAAGCAAGAGGACATGCACACCATCATAGCTGGCAGATGCTGGAGCTGGGTTGGCCAAGTCCTCAGAAGAGACCCCGATGCCATCACAAGAACAGCTATGCTATGGACCCCTGATGGAAAACGAAAGAGAGGCCGACCAAAAACAACTTGGCGGAGGACTGTGGAGGCTGAGATGCAAAGAATGAACCAGAGTTGGGGCACTGTACGAAGGATGGCCACCGACCGAGCAAAGTGGAATCAATTTGTTGTTGCCCTACAAGACGCCACCATGCGTAATGGCCACTGACTGCTTTGACGGTTGGCGGCTAAGGATCAAAGAAGAAGACCCTGCTCACGAAGAATTATATAAACCTTGTCTAAACTGAATGGCGGCACTTAACTTTTGTCCAGTAGTATATAGATGTTTAAAACTTATTTAAATGCGTTTTCAATTAATTTATTCACTTAGTTAAACCATATTCAACATTTCTTTTAAAGTAAGAGACTTACAGCTTGTGTTTGTTCTCACTACATTTCATTTCCATTATAAATAAACACACAAAAAATATTCCACTACATATATAATAAAAAAGTTAACGTTTTGTAAAAGTTTTGAAAATTGCCAGTAATACACAAGAGACGAAGAGTGAACAACTTCTGTAAACAGACTGAACGATACAGGTACTAAACGACCGAGAATACAATGACGCTGGCGCACTCGCTTCTCTTTCTCAGCTGTCTAGTGCGAGTGTGTCATAATCGCTAATGATCGAGGTCAGCGCCGAAAATTATGAACATGAATATTATTGAAAAGCGCAGTATTAGGGAAACGCCGAAAAGCGGGGTATGACTGTACCTGCAAATACAAAGGGATGCGTTTCACCAAATTCCGTAGATAACAATGAAAATTAATACATGTAATACTAAACAGTGTAAATTAGCACATACGATTATATTATGTACAAGTATAGAACACAATATTGACAAATTATGCAACATTGTCAGGGGCCGGACCATTACCTTCTTTATCAACTTCTAATTCAACGCATGGTGGGGTGGTGAGTCATTGAATGAGAAGCAGGCGAGCAGCAATGAATTGTTTCTGAAGAAGGTGTCCAGACGTGTTTTGAGTTTGTGACTTTCTCTGCCCACGGAGGATTTCTTGGTAGAAACAACACATTCAGTAATTTTCCTCCAGGCCATAAAGCTCCTATCCATGTTAGGATAATCTTCTTCAAAGATCATAAGGCAGGATTCAAAAAGTTGGAAATCCTTCTTTAATTGTTTCACTGTAAGTTGCCGACCTAGTGGTTGTTGCTGGCTGATGCAAGTTGATGCGACTTCTGCTTCTTCCGTGGTGATGCTCTCCAATGCGAACAATTCTTCATTGCTTTGTTATATTTTCTTATCATAAACAAATGTAAAATTTCATTATCGTCAGCTCCATCTAAGCCAGCTCGTGAGGTTATTCTGACAATTCTCAGTAGCAGTGATAATATCGTCATCAACGCTGAAGCCTTCAAAGTTATGACAGAGTTATGATTATATTACAGTTCTCTCCCCCCCCCCCTCCCCCCGCTCCCGACCTACACCGTTTATGCATCGCAGTAGAACTTCATTCTATCATTAATAGTGAATGCCTGCACACACAAAAACCGTCAAAGAAAAATTCAAATTGTCAACATCTAGCTAGCGCTCTTCCGTTGGCGCGCGCATTTAAAACACTGTAACAATGTTTAATTATCGGGTCGCGTAACTTCGAGTTTGGCACGTAAATAAAACACAAATGCCTTCTTCTTCTTCTTCTGCGTTCAATTTGTAGTCATGCTAAATCTGCAGGCCTGTTGCCAGGACGAAGTCCACAGTCTTTTCTAGGTCTGCGCGGCAGCCCCATAGCTTCTGCTTGAGCTCAGCGCCCTTTGGCCAGGTCAGACGTCGTGGGTCATCATGAGTTGGGCAGGTTTGGAGAATATATTTGGGAGTCTGGATTCCAGTTGCATATGGACAATCATTTGTATGAGATATCCTGAGGCGGTAGAGATGACCAAGTAATCTGCAGTGGCCAGTTCTCAGGCGGAAAATGATGGTCTGTGGGTGTCTGTTAAGTTGGTGGATTGGGTCATCTCTGTTGTATATATCACATTCCTCCTTCCACTGACTTTTGTACTTGTTGTGGATGATGGTTTCAGCTTCTCGATGGCGCAATGAAACTGGTATGCGTATGTTCGAATTTGCGTAAATGAAACACGTGTAAACAGAGACATACCTGGGCCACATTATGTACCCGTATATCATAAAATGCACATGAACGTTCTTGGTGACAGCATTTTTCAACATTTGTGTGTTTCTGTTCTGTTCTTTTTTTTTTTTAAGGGTACCATCTATGTTTTTTTTTTTTTCCCCTGCAAAACTCAGAGTGGTAACCCTGATAACCCTACATTCACCGTTACCACTACTTGGCTTTTTCCCCCAAGATCTTAACTTTTTCGTTCAAATCTTGGGATCTTGGGGTTTTTTCTTCAGGACCTTGGCTTTTTTTTTTTTTTTTTTTTTGGACATTCTGAGCGTGTGTCGGTAAGTCAAATATATGTAAAACTAGCGAATTGTTTGTAACAAAATTTTGCCTACTGCACAGTACATTCAATACGTGCGGCTTTCGCACTAATAGCCACTGCCTTTGTGTTTATAGCTTCGAAGTACTGTACCTGACGTCATACCGACTTACAAACTATCGGAGATTGATCCATTCAATAAGAACTTCCATTAAAAAAACTAGAAGACATAGATGTTGGTCTTAGGTGTGAAAATTTATTATGAATACAAACCCTGTTAGACAGGGTCTTTTGTCCTCGTAAGACGAATCACCTTTTTTTCGATTTTTTTTCATACCCATCCATACTCCACGTCTTACCGCAGTTCCCCTCAACTTCCTTGATTTTATAGACAAATAATCACAATTTCGCCAAGATGCGTTAGCATTTTTAACAGATTTTGTGATCACATAAGGAAACGCTTTCCTCTTTCAAACGATGGTGTTTTTGGCACAAATGAGAGTTCTGGATGTCGAGGGGTCCTTGTCAAGTGACAAGCGTTTAAGATCCTTGATCTCACTGGCGTCAAAATTGCCTGCATTGTTAGCTGAGAGTGAACTAGACAATTTACAGGACCAATGGAAACTTCTACCAAATTCAAAAGAGTCTGTTCTAAACACGGCTAATCTTGAACCTGGAACTTTCTGGTTTAAGTTGAGATCAATCAAGGATGGGAATGATCATTTGAAGTTTGTACTGCTTTCCAAATTTATATGCGGTATAATGGCGTTGCCACATTCATCATGATGTGTAGAGAGGATATTTTCGCAAGTCAACATTGTGAAAACAGCTCAGACAAATATATTGCATGCCGTCACTGTCACAAATAAGTTGTTAGTAAAGCAAGCCATATCAAGAAAATGTGTTGAATGTCACTCCTGGCCACCACCAAAATCTCTGATTGTTGACGTTGTAGAAGGACGTTGTTATCATCGTTACTTAGAAAGAGTGAGAGAGAAATCGAGACATTCAACTTTCGTCATGCTGCCAGAAGAGGATGATGTTTATGATTCGATTTCTGCTTAAAACTGTTTCTGGAAGATTAACATCATTTCTGCCATCAATGGTACCTATACCTTGTAGCGGTATGGCAGCTTGCGTACCCTGACAATCCCCAGAGCTATGCCAGTAGGAGTTTTACTCCTGGTAGGTTCAACCAAGCTGGACTGGTCTGTGTGGGTAGGGGTCAGACAAAAGCTGGTACCCTGGTTCTCCAGGTTGGGGGTTTTAGCATTGGGCTGACACCCCTGTCTGTTTAAAAAAAAAACAATGAAGTTACGGAAACAACAATAAATGAACAGGCTTTGCTGCGGGATGGACATTCGGAGTCTGGTGCGGCAGAGATGCCCCTTGTCGGCCACTCTATTTTTGGCAGTCGTGGGCTGGGTGGTGCGGCGGAGGGCGGTCCGGGAGGAGTGGGATGGACGGCGTTTTCTGCATTGGGGGATCTGGAGTGTGCAGATGACGTTGCACTGCTGGCGCATTCACATCAGCACATCCGGGAAGGGGCGGATAGACTTGGTGGGTTTGGCCAGCGGGTGGGCTTGGATGTCAATTTGGAGAGGTCTGGGGTCATGGCGCTCGGTGTGAGCGGCCCTGGGCCCATGTCGGTGGGGAATCGGCGATTGGTGCAGGCGGATGCCTTCACATGCCTGGGGAGAGTGGTGACACCGGACGGCGGGGCAGGCGGGGACATCAACGTCAGAATGAGTAGGGCAAGGGCAGCCTTCTTTGGCCTGGGCGGCATGTGGAGGTCCTCATAATGCAGCACGGGCGCAGAATTGAGATTGTATCAGGGCTGTGTGCTTTCTGTGCTTCTCTGTGGTGCGGAGTGCTGGGGAGTTGCAGAGAGGGAGATGTCGAGGTTGTCCTCTTTTCACACAACATGTCTAAGAGGGATTCGCCGGGTCTTTTGGCCAAATGCCATCGCTGGCCAGGGTCTGCTTGCTCGTGGCAAGCAAGAGGACATGCACACCATCATAGCTGGCAGACGCTGGAGCTGGGTTGGTTATGTCCTCAGAAGAGACCCCGATGCCATCGCGGGAACAGCTGTGCTTTGGGCCCCTGGGGGGAGGCGGAGGAGAGGCCGACCGGGAACGGCCTGGCGGGGGGCTGTGGAGGCTGAGATGCGGGGAGTGGACCGGGGTTGGGGCACTGTGCGGGGGGTGGCCGCCGACCGAGCAAAGTGGAATCAATTTGTTGTTGCCCTACAAGACGCCACTAGGCGTGATGGCCACTGACTGCTTTGACGGTCGGCGCCTAAGGATCAAAGAAGAAGAAGAAGAACATCATTAACTTTAATATTTTGATAATACTTAATTTTCTTCAATCATTCAATGGCATGGACATTTTTCAATAAAGAGACTGTTTTTAGTGTCGATATAGAATGTTACGTTAGATCTTTGGAATAGTAATTTTTTTGTTAAATACAATTTATTGAAAATATTATTATTGTATTAAATATACATTTTTCACATACACACACACATTCACTCGCACACTTATATATATATATATATATATATATATATATATATATATATATATATATATATATATATATATATATATACACCAACGGGCTGATCACCCGTTTGCCAGTCACTTCGATTACGGAAACAACAGCAAATGGATTGATTTGCCGTTGCCCTAAAGACGCCACGAGGCGTGATGGGAAACAATGGCAAAGAAAACCTATCTGCTGTTGCCCTAAGACGCCACTAGGCGTAATGGCCACTGACTGCTTTGACGGTCGGTGGCTAAGGACGGAAGAAGAAGAAGAAGAAGAAGAATATATATATACATGGCTTTGTTTGGCGTCTTATCTTGGCTTTTTTTTCAAAATTTTGACTGGTAACACTGGCTACAATACTTCTTCCGGTCTGGAAAATGGTAGAAATGGAACTAGCACCTCTGCGCAGTATGGGGGACTTTCTCCTAGATTCTGCTAGATTCCAAATTCCTCAAATCAATGATCCAGAGAAATGGTCAAATAGAGTGCTGAATAATTTGCTTTATTACCAGACAAATTATTTCCTTGCTGCATTGTTGATATTCTTGTTAATTGGGTTAGTATGGTGTAGTCTGTGAGTTGAAAGTCTGCAGTTGCCGGTTAAAAAAAAAAAAGGACGGGCAAGCTCCTCCCCTTAACAAGTAGCTGTTGCAGGAAAAATACTGGACGTAACACTCATATGTTGCTTGCAGTCCAGCTAATCAGTTCAAAATTGGTTTGGTTTTTTAAAAAAACCACATAAAAACTCTGAAACATTGACAGCACACTAAGTAACAGGTGAAGCTATCACGGTTGAATCAAACAATAGGGGATTTACGTCTGATGTCGCCAAAATGATTATCGATACGGCGGCCGATTAATTCGCCAACGTCGATACACCCTTAAATAAGGAGACGGAGTAGTAGAAGTAGGGACTAGTGACAGTTCATTACAAAATAGTTATTACATAAAAAATAATAAAAAGAATCTTAAAAGTAGACCTATTGTACCATCATAAACATAGAGACAGACAAAAATGATGACTACCACATATTACAGATATTCATAAATGGGTGCTTGCTCAGAAGGTAAGGATTCAATTTGAATGAGAGATCATCAGTATGAAACAAACAGAAAGAACCGGACAAATACCATTGGAACAAGAGGTGAATAAAAGACGATGTTGGAGTCCCTCTTCTGAAATCCCCAGGAAGAGAGGTAGAGGGAGACCAAAAATCACATGGAAAAGAAAGCTGGAGGCAGACATAAAAAGAATTGATAAGACATGGAAAGACCTTGACCTGATGGCGCAGTATAGACCTGTGTGCTCCTTGTGGAGCTGAAAGGTAGGCCTAATGAATGAGCAGTAAATAGTACATTTAGATCATGTAATACAGTTCCTCTGCTTTGTAGGTGGTGTTCCTTGATTAGGGTGATGTATAACAGAATAGGAGAGGAAGGCAGAGAAAGATGTATGTGGAAAGCTTAAACAACTGGGCAACAAACAACAGCATGGGCAACAACAACCTCATTAGACTATCAAAAGACAGAGAAGATTGTAGGGTCGTGATCGCCAATGTCTGTTCCAGACCAGGCACCTGAATAAGAAGATAACAGCAAAAGTGGACATTCTTGTCTGATTCCAGTTGTTACAGAAAACCACGTTTTGTTGCTAAGCTTTGTAATAATGATCAGGAGGAACCGAGGCAACGAGAATAAAAATTAGTTAGATCCATTAAAAATCAGATTGTCCAGTGATGGCAGAAGTGTGTAGCTTTACCTGTTTGGGAAGCAACAAGCAAAGAAGGAGGTGCAAACCAGCATGTCATTGCAAAAATAAATAAAGCCAGATTTGTCTTCATCTCTCCTACCAGTATGAGGCTCAGCAGCACTTTCCTAAAAAAATAAAATCAGGCCGTTCAACACGGATGTAAAACATGCCCTGTTCTATGACTCAGAAACCTATTATGTATCTAAGAATATCGTGTCTAAACTTCAGACAGTCACTAATAGATGTCACTGTCACATCCATCATATCAGATTGCCAGACTTGATAAGCACAGACCGGTGGAATAGAACTAGTCAGCAACCAGTGCAGCTAGAGGTTAAAGAATTAAGATGGAGATGAATAAGATACTTGCTTAGAAAACAGCCAGCCAGTTTAACCAGACATGCCCTTGGCTGGGACCCACAGGAAGTCCAAGGAGAAACTGGAGAAAGAGGAATCTAAAGCAACCAATCAATCATGGGCAGCATTTAAAATAGATGGCAGAAATTAGTGATGACTAACACTTACAGCACTGTGTTGCAGATGGAATGAACAGGAGTGTGCATGGCGTAAGACACACTTCTTCCTTTACAGCCCCCCCCCCCTTCCCTGTGTTGCAGATGGAATAGAACACCCCCCCCCCCCCCCCCCCCCCCTTTAAGCTCCATTCCCCCCCCCCCCCCCCCCCCCCCCCCCCCCCCCCTCCCGTATCCCTTCCCCTCTTTATTTTTCCCCCGCCTGCACATACACAAAACCACATAAACAAAATATTCTTTTTTTTCAACAGCGACACACAGTAGTGAAAATTACAATTATAAAACACATATTTTATATTGATTCTTTATTTTTCCAACAGAATTATTCATCCTGTACAGATTCTTCTGGGTTTTACTGCCCTTGCTATATGTTTTGCACTGTTTGTGTACTTCACTAATAACCAGTACAAAGCTCGGCGCTTCAAGCATGATCATCCAGTATTCTGCATAGCAGCCATCATAGCAGCAGGATACTTTGTAGTGTACATGTTTGGAGCCGTTCTTGTATTTGTGTTTGGGATTGCATTTCCATTATTGCGTAAGTATTGGGAAGGGCGGCCGGCGTGATGTTGACCACGTCACCCCTAGTGTGCCGATGGTCAAGAAAATATGAGCCTAACACCATATTCCCAATATGCCTCAATGGGCGTGTAACGGGATCCTTTACCTTTATTATATTTAACTGTAAACAGAAAGTAAAATTAGTTTTAAAATATACAAAATAGACATACACATTTTAACATTCAGGCATGTTAATTGTTAATATTTCTTATGGTTCGTATAGTATGTAGTGATTTCTGACTAACGACCATATAGACTTATGATGGGGTCGTCGGAAAGGAACACCATCGTGGGTCGGGGAAGTTCTTTATTAAAAACATTGAAGTCCATTTAAACTATTGCTAAACCATTAAATTTGTTGTCTTCTACTCTTGTTTTCCTAGATCTTCCTCTTAAGCAAAGATTGATCAAATTTTATTTTCATAATTACCTGTCCACAATTTGTAGTTTCCCTCATCTTTAATTCCTTGCATAAATTATGCTTGTTATCTCCATTAATGATGTTTTAATATATCATAGTTTGTGTGTATCTTAATGTGTTGTACTTTAATTTAGAAAATCAGATGAATTGTAACTGAATGGTTAATGATTTGTAACAAATATTTTATCCAACAAGTCTTTGTCAGTGAAGTAAGAGAATGTGTGTAGCGTAGAGTCCATCGTGTCATATGGACATTCAGTAAAGAAACAAGAAAATCTCTGGAGGCCACAGAAATATGGTTTTACTGAAAAATTTTAATACTGTTGACATAAAAATAAAAAAGAGCAACGTGGGTGTCCTAAAAGAGGCCTGTTGCAAAGGAAGCTTATCACTCATATCAGAAGGGAAAGGTCACTTTCTTTTAGTATGTTATAAGAAGAAGAAAGTAGTAATACATTTTGACAAAAGGAAATAATTCTATCACGTGGAGAAACAAGTAATGTCCATTTTGCAGCCTGAATAATGTGACAGAATGGGGCGACCTCTTCTCGATCTCTGTTTCACTATGGCAGTATCAGTTACATTTTTGTACTGATTTGTTATTGCGTGCTTTCGATTGTCACACTTTCTTTCTCTGCTATGTGTAGCAGATATTTTGTATTTTCCTTCTTACACCTCTCTCAGAGATATTTTGTCTTGTCTGTTTACCTGACCGTCCATGCTGAAGATAGTAGACAAGTGATGCAGTGTTGAAACGACAGGCATATTCTCGTGTACCCAACCTTGGCCGCTACCGATTAACACTAACATTGCCAGCGTATTTGTCTAATTGCTGATAAAGCCAGGGTGCACGACAGATAAGAGATTACTTGTCTGGGTGACACAAAATGGACAGACACGAATGACCTAATCGCTTCCTGTCCGACTTGTTATGACAAGATTACTTTAGATAGTAGTAAAATGTTATATCTTACACACATTGTCGTGTGAGTTTACCGATATGTGAGTTCGTACACAAGGGATCAGGTATTTTCATGGCATTTATGGGAGAGATGACCTCTGCCGTATGTTCAAAATTTTTCCATGAGAGGACTTTTTTAAAAGTCCCCCCCCCCCCCCACATGCATGTTTGAAAATGATTGGTGCTTTCTTAGCTTCGTTGCAAATAGATGCGGTGGTGGTATATAATCTGACACTTTTCAGTGTTAAGACACTGTGAGATTCACGCTTTCCAAGACACAACCAGACTTGCCAGAAGTTAGAATTCAGAATTTCCATTTATCAGGCCAGTCTGTATAGAACAATCTTGAAGGACTTACAAAGCCCAGGAAACCCATTTTAATAAGGAAGGCTGAGGAAACTGAAACACACAGAGTCATAGAGGGAATTATCTTATAAAAGTAACGACCCCAGTACACGTGTAAGAGGCCTAATCAATTGCCTTAGCTTCATTTATCTGAGCAAAAAGTCTGTGAGCCAGGATTGGCGTAAGTTGTCATTTTACATTCTATATTTTTCATTACTAACATGTATATATTACCATGTGAATATTAATATATGAAAACCGCTAGTGAATGTCCAAGTCATTTGAGGCAGGCAACCTCAGCGTGTAGAATGATGATTCATGAACCACCACTGTTCAGGCTGGTGACCACTTTATTCCTAGTTTCTTACAGAGAACTAAAAGCATAAAGTAGTCCCAAGTTCTATATGGAGCAGGGAGGGAAAGATGAAAGAAATGATGTACATTCTAATTATAATACTTACAGTTTCAAACCAGTGTAAATGTCTATGTAAACATATTCACTTTAAAGTTAATGAAAGTTTCAAACTTTTCAATCAGTGTAAATGTAAATGAAAACATATTCAATTTATATTGTGAACACTTTTCAAACAGTGGAGATGTAAATGTAAACATATTCTATCTGTACTATTAACCTTTTCATTTAAATGTAAAATAAGGATAAAGCTATTCAATTTAAATGTAAAGAAACTTTTTGCTCGAGGGATTGTTTAATTCTCATCTAGGGTAATTCTGAGTTAAATGGGATGGTGGAATAAGAAAGGGGACATATAAGCATGTGTTGGGAAAACACAATACTCAGAAGAGCGTTTCGTTTCTATTCTTTTACCATAGATGTTGGTGGTACCAGGAGGGTACTAATATCTGGAACAAAGTGAGGGTATAAGTGGACTGACGTAGAAACGAGGGACCAGCTTGGCAGTTACTTCTTGATTATACTTGAAACGTGCTGCACATGTAATCTTGACCAGAGATGTGAGAACTTCAGTGACCTAACGGCACAGAACCCAAAAACCCAGCGGGAGCAGAAGCTACTATTGGCAGCTAAGTGAAATCTATAAGCTGCCAAAGTGAACTTTTTTCATTAAACCTTCTTCTTCTTCTTTGATCCTTAGCCGCCGACCGTCAAAGCAGTCAGTGGCCATCACGCCTAGTGGCGTCTTGTAGGGCAACAACAAATTGATTCCACTTTGCTCGGTCGGTGGCCATCCTTCGTACATTGCCCCAACTCTGGTTCATTCTTTGCATCTCAGCCTCCACAGTCCTCCACCAGGTTGTTTTTGGTCGTCCTCTCTTTCGTTTTCCTTCAGATGTCCAAAGCCAATTTGTCTGGGATCTTGCCAGATAATTTATTCTAAAGAGGGCTGTTCTTGCCTTATTCATTCTGATGTTGATGTCTTTGCCTGCCCCGCCGTTTGAATAAAACCTACTATCCTTCAATGATAAACATTTTCTTTTAAAGACTATTCAATTATTTTAACCCTTGTTAAAACTAAATGATTATTAAAATCTGTTATTTGTTAATATACAAATTTAACTTCTGTCACAGCGCTATTTCGCAGTGTATCTTAGGTATTGTGTTCGACCAAAAGCCAGCCAGGCGAAGCCGGGGCTTCCTGAACTGGTGAGTCATGTGACCACTGGAAGTCGGGGGGGGGGAGGCGCAAAATTTGGGTAGTCGTAATCTAGCCTCGTCCAGGAAGGACACATATTTTTCCCTTTGCCAGCAAGTTTGCTGTGTGGCTTATTTTATGGACAATTATGTGAGCACTTGCCATATTTCGGTCCTGTGTGATAATTATGTTGGGATTCTAGAGAAGTGTGGTTTCTAGTTTGTATGACTTTCAGGCCGTAGGTTTATAAGTTGACTATGATTTGATTGTGTCATTGTCACAGTTGCTCAGGTGAGCGATAGTCATGGCAGGGTATTTTTCAGTGTAAGTCGTACTGTCGTGTATGATGCTGATAGTTTAAGCTGTTACGGCAAGTTACAGTGGCATTTCATTATTGTATTTGATGCGTTTTTTGCCCGTGTGAGGCCTTATTGTACTGTGCATAGTATTAAAGGGAAGTTCCTGTTAAAGGTGTTTATTTCTTATTGTCAGCCATTGTTGTGTGGTCAGATGAGCTTTATTTATTATCATAAATCCACATTGCAGTGGTGGAACCAGTGAAGTGTTATCCACAGTAAATTGGTTCTTGACAACTTCGATTTAATCATTTTAAATGTACTGCATGTTTTTCTCAGTCAAATTACTAAACACAGCCGAGCTCTACCAGAATAATAAGAATTCCACTGAGTAAATCGGAGGTGGGGGCTTGACGAGCTGAAAAAAAAATAATTGCTTAATCCTTCACAAAAGGTGTCGGCAGATCATAGAATTAACCACGGCTGTTTGCCAACGATCTTTTAGTTTTCCCTGACCACGCTATTTATAGCTATCGTGACAGAGGTCACGTGGTCAATTTCCTAACGGGGAAAAAATGTGGCGGTGGTTACTTTTGATAGGGCTTAATTAATGCTTTTAGGCTACTTTATTATTATAAATACCGGCTTTAATTTTATGTAAAGCTAGACTAGAAATGTTAGAGTAAATTTTAGAACAAGAACAAACATTTTATCACAATTAGAACAGAAGATATAATAGTCTGAAATAGTGTAAAATTTACGTTTTTTTAATATTTTGTTATGGTTTGTTTCTAATGCAATTTACACTACGACGGTCACAATCAACATGCATAACAAATTGCAGAAATCAAAAGTAGAAAACCTGCAGAAAATGGATATCAAATTTTTGTTTTGGTTTCATGCGTCAAACATTAATTATTGAAACATTAAATTGCAAGTCCACATTTATTACCTTAAAATAACACACCCATTTGTCCCCAAAACATAAGAGCTAACAATTATCTCAATCATACATCACGATGGTCATGTAAAAATGAGTATGGTCATGAGTAAAACGAAATGTTCAATTTAATAAATAAAACATACACCTATTAAATGATTTCCACACTCTGTTAATTCTGTCACTCTCACGCAACAACTGCCATAATTTGCTCTAGCCCCAAAATTTCGCTCAATTATCATTCACACTTATTTTTTTTTTTTTTATAGGAGGAATCTGTACATTCACAGATGGAGAAATTTGTAACAGATGAGTTTCCATTATAAATTTTAATTGTGAAGTTATATTTTTAATACCGCTGGCGCGTCTTTCAATTTTGGAAATAGTGGAATGTACAAATTCTCTTCCTTGCTCTCCATGCATGCCCATTCCAAAGCCATGAGTTCTGATCCAGTCTGCGCAATGTTTTTTCTAATATGGGCTGTTTAGGAATTGTCTTACTGGGGAATAGCTTTCTGAACAAAGACATATATGTCTCTATTGATGCTGTTATTGGTTCTTTACTAATTGGTTTACTGTGTGATATTTTGTTGTGTACTGGTACTTTCTCAAATGCTTCGTTCCGCGAGTTGAATTGTTCTTAGGCAATAAAAGCTATGTCAGTTATATCTTGTTTGTCTTTAATTTTCAGTGTTTGTGTAGTGATTGCTCTTGTAAGATCTTTATAAACTTTTTGTGTGAGATATCTGTGGCAGTGATTCCCTATGAATGCTCTGCTATGATAAGCATGTGGTATGATTTTGTGTTTGGCTAGTACCTTGTCCAAGTGTGAGCAAACTGGACCAGACCTAGCACACAGATCTTGAAACTGAAGTTTGGCCAGCGCATCTTGTGCATTTTCAAGTTTAACTTTAAAACTATCTGTCTCCTCCTTATCCTCACAAAGTTCAATACCTGCCTGACAAAATTCAATTCTAGCTTCTAATTCTTCTGCCTGTTTCCAGTTCCTACCAAATCTCTTCAAGTTCTTAATAGTACTAACGTTTGCATGTATCTCTTGCGGATTCTCAAATATCTTTGCATCTATTGTATCGGCTACCCGTTCTAGAAGTCTGTGGTGTTTCAAAACAATGCCTAAATATATGAAGGTAAGGAGGAGCTACATTTCAATTTCAATCTCTAACATTGGTTTGTGTAAACAATTATGGTAACGTGCCACTTGCCTTTTATTCCCTTTCCCATATTTCATATATCTATTGTAATCTCTTATCAACATGGCCAAACTTCTTGGTTTGCAAGTTGTATGCTCTCTGGATGTCTTTATTTCTTTGTTTTGCTGGAGACACCACAGACATGGGTATGTTCCTTGAGCACCAGACAAACCAAACATTTTCATCAAAAAGTCATAATCCCCGAATAAGAAAACAACATTATTTTTACCATCCCACTCTAAATCTTTTAGTGACTATCTGAGCTTTCATGCCATTCATAAATATTTCTAAATTATCATATGTATCTCTGACTCTAGCCATTGATAAAAGGATGGTATTAGATTTAGAATTTGGTTTCTCTAAATTTACTACCTGCATTGTAACTTTGAACTGTGAATGAAAGAAGATATACAAACAGTTACTTAGAATTCTTTGGCATCCGTTGTGTGCACAGGATTGTCTACCAAAGAACACTAATGGAACCGTCCTTATCTCACACACAATAAAAAAAAAGACATTCATATTATAAATACAAGATTAACAAGACTTGAAAGATAGATCAAAGTATGTGGAAGAATCTATCTATAGCTTTACATGTTTTCTGACGCTTATATACGTAGCTAAATATCATTATAAATGAATGAAAATGCAAAAACAAATGGCGCTTTACAAAAAGTTATTTTTTACAACCTTATTTAAGATTTGCGAGTATCAGGAATGCGTTTACAGTAATTTAAATGTTATAAAATCTGGTGACAATATGCTTGTTCTTGTAATGCCAAACTCACAAAACTGACTACCACACATTCTCAAGATATGAAACCAAAAAAAACAGAATGTGGAAATAATCTTTAGCTTCCCTTCGAGAAATCTTTATAATTATAAACTCATTCGAATGGGCCGATTTTTAGATATTACATTAATAAATAGATTACTTTTGTTATGAATTTCCTCAAATGATGATGCTGTTTTCAAAAGTCTGTAGCTCCGTCAAATATAATTTCAAACAAATAAAAATGCAATCTAAAATAGAACACAGAACAAAGTTATAGTACACAAAAGAATTTTAGCGCTATGTTTATCCAGAATGAGTGTGTAATGATTTATATATTAACGATTTTACACACACATCAGCTGATTTTCCCCAACAAAACCCGCAGTAATCATTTACGGTGCAAGGAAGATTTATTACCCGGTGTCAGAAGTCTGGTCACTGAAACTAAAAGAGCGCTCTGGTATAGGGCACAAACAGCCGTGTAACGTGCTCAGCCAATGCAGCATTGTTTTCGCTTTTCTGAATATCTTGTGAAAACTCCCTTGGGATAGAAGCATCATTAACCTTCTATCTACATCTCTGCCGACAGTAATCTTGTGCGAAGGTAGACACCTTTGACGACCCACTTTAGATACTCTTGAGTTTTGGCCACTGTTGGACCAATACTGCAAGGCAGAGGAGGCAATACCGTCACAAATAAGACCTAAATACTGCCTGGGAGAGAAAAGAGTTAAAAAATATAGAATCCTGTAATACTAGTACAGTGTTTGTGATGCTCAGTGAATCTCTCGACTTTGTTTCCTCAGTAATACTGATCCATGCTTCCTTGCGCCTGCGAAACTTGAGAAACAAGCTTGCCAACAAGATGGAGTATGTTGGGTTGAAACGAACACCAATGGGTCTGATTCTGGAAGGCCTGGGGCAGGAACAGGAGGCAGGATCCTAACTGCTGAATCCCCATAGATGTCTTTATATCAGTGATAATGATATTATTTTATTTAATGCCGACCAGTGCAGTGTATATATATGTGCCAGCCTGCTAAATGGTATTCTCTCAGAAAACATTTTTGCAATGTATTAATGATCATGAACTATTCATTAATGTTTCTGTATAAATAGCTATGCTTTGATGCATAGTTGGTTTTTTTTTTTTTTCAAAGGCATTTTTTGTGTGTGTGTACCCAAAAGCATATGCTGATGCTCAGATTGAGATGTGTTTCCATTAGCTTGTTCACCTTAAACTTGCATGACCTGTTTTTCTTTATAAAAAAAATAAGTGAATTTGAATATTTAGAACAACAAATAATAACATAGACAAAAATACTGTATTATTGTCATGATTATTTCCATAATATTAATAATCTAAACAGGTAGCGTAACCATTCCCCAGACTTATTGTTAGTAATTGATTATTTCCTGCATTGAGCGTCCGATTGACAGAGTGGTAAGAGCGCTGGTCTCTCGCATCAAAGTTGCCGGGTTGAAATCATGGCTCCAGTCTACCCAGCTGTAAATGGGTACCTGACTTTGAGTTAGGAAAGGAAAAGGCAGCGAGGAAGGGAACTGGTCACCCCACTTCTCAATGCTGGACCTAGTATGGTGAAGTCTCTAACACTTCACTCCCCTACAGCAGGATCTGCTATTGGACTACCTTAACACTTTTACTCCTATAAGCACTGATACTTCGTCATGTATATTTTATATTGCCTCGTTCATTTACTACAGATTTTTAATATTGCATAAATATATCTGTCTGTATATAAATGTGTGTGTGTGTATGTATGTATGTAATATATATATGATGCAACTATTTTGAAGTTACGGCCCTTTCAGCATCGTAATGTCCCTTTGCGGCCCCATCTAAGAACCGTGTTTGACACCTCTGACATACAGACTTAATGGGGATATTGAACACATGGAAAGACCATGATTGAATGACACTGGACAGGAAGGCGTGGTGTGAACATGTTCAAGGCCTCTGCGGCACCAGGAGCTGAAAGATATCTGATGATGTATACAACTGAATGTTTAGCTTGTCTCATGTTGGTGCCTGATAGGTTAACGGCTTGACTTATTTAAATAAGCCTTCATGCTGTCACTGAATGAAGGTATGAGCTTCTTATGCTGGAATGACCTTTTGATTAGTAGTGGTAGTAGCCCCCTTCAATCATAACTGACTATAGGAATGCACCCTTAAGGTGCCCTCAGATGTTTTTATTGCATGGTCTTCCTTTTTGGTGTGTTCTTTTCTCTTCTGCTTGTTGAGAAAGCTTCTTTTCGCCCAATCTGAGGTGGCGCCATATGGAGCATCTTGGTAGGATCAGCAGTTTCATCCTCCCATGTTGCTGGATTAATGTCCAGTACCTTCATGTCTCTCTTGCACACATCTTTGAACCTCAGCTGCAGTCGCTTGACTGTTCTTTTGCCAGTTGCCTGTAGTTGGCCTTTTGATTAACTGCTGTAAATGAGCCATATCTGTTGTAAACTAATGTAGCAGTCTTATTTTAACACACTAGTCATCTCTCTGTAGGAACTGGTTTCGTTACATTTTTATACACTCTTTGTATTATTTTTGGCACTTTGCAGTTTGATATATGTAGAACGCACTTGCAGTATGTTATATTTCATCATTGTTATTTTCTAAACCTCTCATTCTTTTTACACTGCACTTTTACACTTTTTGCACTGCACTAGAACTATCTTTACAAACTGATACACATAATATTATTAAGTGGAGCAACGAGAATCGAATGCAAATAAATATTAGTAAAACGAAATGTATGTTAATATCAACAAGACAAAAACTACAAAACTCGCAGAAAACAACACTTCAGCTCTACATTGGAACATCACTAATTGAAAACGTAAATGAACATAAAACTCTAGGTCTAACTGTTGACCAGCACCTAAGTTGGAACTCACATGTAAGTGCACTCACAAAGCTAACGGCACAAAAAGTTTACCAATTAGCCAAAATCAAACACTTCCTGGATGAGGGGGCAAGGAAAATGTTCTACACATCTCACATACAAACATACCTAGACTATTGTTCCACAATCTGGGATGGTTGTTCCATATCCAACACAAAAGGGCTTCATTCACTTCAAAAACGTGCAGTGCGCCTAGTTGCTGATAAACACCAAACACATTGTATAGATCTATATAACTATCTTAAAATATTACCCCTTAGAAAGCGCTTCCTATTTAACAAAGCTAAATTCGCTCACAAAATCTTGTCACATAATGCTCCAACGTATCTGTGGCCACTTTTCAAATTCAATGAAAAACGTAGTCAGCGCTTAAACCAGTTAGATTTACCCAAGCCGAGGCTAGATTTGTACAAGAAGAGCTTGGCTTACTCAGCTGCTCATCTTTGGAACAATCTTCCACATGACCTGAAAAACATGCAGAGTCCCTACTCATATAATCGTAGACTGTTCAAATACATTATGAGTGCGGATTATATGCCGCCCTAAGGGATTATGTTTCGAATTATTATTATCTAATACACTGTATGGAGGGTCTGATGATCTAGTTTTTCATTTTAATATACCTTACTTCTTAATTGTAATCAGATACTGTAATGTATGCTTTTATACTACTTATAATGTTGCATCGCCTCTGAACTAATACCTTAAGTATGCTGGAGAATGTCTGGATACCTAGCAATAAAAGATGAGTAAGAGGAAGGGATAAATGCAAGACGGGCCTATATGCATGATTCTCATCTTTCAGTCAATACCCTTTACCTCCCTAAGGAGCATAGGTCATAAAACTGGATCTCGTGTAGTGGAGGCGTCAACAATTCACTCCCTGTGGCAGTATCTGCTTGGGACTCAAAGTTGCTCACCTGTGGGAACATTTTTCGCATGCGCTGACAACACATGAAGTCCCAGCTATTTCAGCAGATTTCCAAATTGTCACGAGTTCTTATTATATGCCACCATTATCTGATTACGTTTCTAATTATGTCTTATTTACTGTATGAATTGTTTTGATTGTGTTTGTTAGTTTTTTTTTTTTTTTTTTTTTTTTTTTTTTTTTTTTTTTTTTTTTTTTTTTTTTTTTTTTTTTTTTTTTTTTTTTTTTTTTTTTTTTTTTTTTTTTTTTTTTTTTTTTTTTTTTTTTTTTTTTTTTTTTTTTTTTTTTATTAATTCCCCCCCCCCCCCCCCCCTTAAATTTGATTATGTCTGGATGTTACAAATGTATGTTATTATTTTACCTCGATAATTTTGTACGCTTAAATAATGCTAAAAATACATGTGCTATTGAAAGGATACGGTATGTAAGATGACAGAGAGAAGAAGGGCAGAATGTAAGACGGGCCTGCGTGCCCAATTCTTAATCCTTTGAAAATATAGTTTGTTCGTTCGTTCGTTCGTTATCTATCTATCTATCTATCTATCTATCTATCTATCTATCTATCTATCTATCTGTCTGTCTGTCTGTCTGTCTATCTATTTATCTATCTATCTATCTATCTATCTATCTATCTATCTATCTATCTATCTATCTATCTATCTATCTATCTATCTATCTATCTATCTTTATTTATTTTAAAAACATACTTTAATTATGATGATTATTGCAAATGTTTGATGTTATGTTACTTTTATAATGATAAATGCCTTAATAATGCTTAAAGTAAATGTGAGGATGAAAGGATACAGTATACATGATGAGAGAGAGAGGAAGGGCAGAATGTCAGACGGGCCTGCGTGCCCAATTCTTAACTCTTTGAAAATAAAGTTCGTTCGTTCGTTCGTTCGTTCGTTCGTACACTGGAACATCAAGATCTTAGTGGGTGATGATTGTGTTAAAGAACAAAGTAAACCTAAATATGCTTGCTTTACACTATGATTTACACTGTGCGCGGCCAAACTGGCATGTTGGATTCTTGAACATATGTCTTAAAGGTTTCCAATATGGATAAAGCAATTATCCTAACTGGTTTTTAATCATCATACCTTGTGAATGTTCTCACATTATATTTGTGCTGTACATTTGGATTGTACGTTTGCATGCACAGTATTCCCAAATAATGTTTAAAAAAAATGATCTGTTAAGAAGCTTGAATGCAGTATTGCCAAGGAAAGGGCTTTGTCACATAGTCATTGAGTGGCAAATTGTCTCCCTGGTGTCTTAAATCAGCTGACGTCTTCAGTCATTTTATCGAGGTATAGCTTTCTCACCATTTTCTTCTCTTTCAGTTGACCTACCGGTTCTTACCAGATTTTCTGAATCAATTTTTGTCCAACAGTTTGACATGTTAGCAACACATTGACTGTCTGCATCTGCTGGTTAACTTATGATTTCTTGTGATTCTCTGAGAACATCTTTATTTGATTTTCTTATTACAGGGCATCCCATCGCATCCTTCTTAGGAACTACACCTCTGTTGGCTGCCTCCACTTTGTTTATTGTCTGTGGCTTGCATGCATAATTTAAAAAATGGTTTCACTGCAGATACTGCCATAGGGGAGTGAAGTGATCACTATACTAGATCCAGGTTTTTATGAGGTGGGGTGTCAAGTTCCCTTCCTTGCTGCCTTTGCCTGATCTAATTTGAGAGCAGAGGGATGGTATCTATTTACAGCTTGGTAGACTGGAGCGTGACACCACCAGGTTTTGTTCCTGGAGCCCAGTAACTTTGCCACGAGAGGCAAGCGCTATAAGGAATAAAGCCATGTAAAACACTCATTCTTACAGCCAATGGTAGTTCTTTGTTGGTAAGAATCATTTTCATGGGGTTTCAAGCTGATTGTGCCATTTCAATTCTTGTCTTGATATCGGTTAACCATCTGCCATCTAAAATTATGATACACCAGGGTTCACTTGGGTCATGACATTTTTAAACTTCATTGAATGTGAAACAAAATTCCAAGCTCTGACAGAGTCCTGAATTTTTTAACGTTAAGAAACGTCATTGAATTTTAGGTTGTTGATTTCTTGTAGAGTATTGCCAATTTCATCAAGCTATTTTGACACCAAATTGTGATGCCACGGAAAGGAGTCCTGTGTTTATCTGGAAATCTATAAATTTGTAATTCTGAAATCATGACATTTCATTGGTTGGTTTTGATATATGAACCATGCAATACAGCTGGAATTTTAGCTTTTTTCTCTCTTTTTTTTTTTCTTCAGAAAACGTCAAGCCTTACAGCATTCCAGATAATAGGGTGCATAATGTGTGGGTGTGTATCTGTATGTATGTATGTGTGTGTGCATATATATATATATACACACACACACACACATATAGTCAAATACATATATACATACACACAGAGTTAAAGAAATCTACATAAAGAACTGAAGAAAATATTAATTTTTCATTTATAAGGAGGTGAATATATCTTGTTTGAAGCTTTGCTTTCATTAAAATTTACCTTTTTTTTCTTTCTTTCTTTTTTAAAGAATTGCTTTCAGCAAGTAACATGCCCAAAAAGTCATCATTCTGCAGTATGAATAGATAGATTTTTAAATTTTTACTTTATTGGAATTTATTATTATTTGTTACATGGAATAAGCATATATACATGAAGTAGCTAATGTTAAGTTTTTTTTTTCAATGGTTATTATAGATAATTGGAACATTTTATGTTCTTTGGGCTTTTTTAAAATTATATTACACATAATGTAATATATACACTGATTGTTGTTATTTCTTTATTTTAGTCAGATAGCAACTTGATTGTTTATTTGGTTTAAAGTTTTAAAAGATATTGATGGTTGCAATTTTGTGGTTGAATGTGACTTTAACAACAACAAAATTTTAACAAATAAACCTAGTGTTTAGTGATGAATAGGTTGTTGCTTGGTATCATGCTATTGGCAGATTTTATATTTCTTCAACCACTTTGATTTTTGTAAGTGTTTTTACAGTGCATAAATAGACAATGGTCAGATATGTCTTAATATTGCACGCAGTGAGTGTGCTATTTCCTTCATCTCATCTGATATAGCCTACACCGTTTCAAAAGATTTTTTGCTTTCAAACCGTTTTCCCATGTAGTTGGATATCAGCATTAAGTCACTTTCTGCTGAAGTTTTTTTTTTATCATTTTATAATTAATGATATAGTGTACTTGAATCAAATAACACTGAAGTAGTCTATTTTTCTTACATCTGTTTTATTTAGTGGACACAAACAAATTAAGGTCATATCTTTTTTTTAAAGGACACTAGCAGAAAATGGCCTGAGTGTTCCTTACAAGACTTGATCCTATTTATAGACACTTGCTGGTGCAACTAATATATAACAGAGGTGCCTTCACATAATAACTTTTTAACAAACTTGCCCTAACTATGCATCAGCGGCAACAACATGTTTCATACATACACACAAATACTCATTGAGGCTGGCAATGGTTAAGCATAATAAGTTAATTAATTGTTATATCTCAAAACAAAGAACAAAATAAACGTGATATTTAATCATGGTGAATGTGATAACAAAAGATCCGAATTATGAACACGTTGAGAATAGTTATGAAATTACAGTGAGTTTGTTATGCTTGTGTGCACACCAAGTGCTTTCCAAAATAATAACAATCATCAATCTTTATCATTCCCCAAGGAACATAGTGATGATTTATTGTTTGAATATGGGGACAGGGAGCTTTTTCATACCATTCTTATCCAAATTCTCTTTAATCTCCCAAACTTCATTTTCCCTGTGTTCCACTCTAGGATATGTTTAATTATACTATTTGATTTTTTTCTTGAGGGTTAATTGTATCTCCACTCACTCTCTGTCTCTTTCTTTATTCTCTATGTTTGGTACATACACATTAATACTAAAGTGCTTGTCTTCCTGAACATCTAACTTGCATTGATGTGCTGATAATATGGTTTTGTTTATTGTCATTTGATTACAGATAATAAGACCAAATAAAATTGATGGGTTTATGTAAACCTGAGGTTTGTATTTATGTGTGTGTGCATGATTTTTCCGTTGGCATTTTTTGTAAATAAATGTTTTTTGTTTTTTTCAGTAAGCAGTTCTGGTAAGACTTAACCTCAAATTATTGAGTATGTGAATGAAAGACTAGTACTGGGTGCCAAACGTTAATAATACAGTATATCTCCGCACAATTAACAGTTTGGCATACCAATTTGTGCTTTATACTGTTTTGTTGGTTCTTAATTAAATTTGATTCATATAATGAAATTCTACGTTTATTTTATGATTTTTTTTTTTTCAAGACAATCCTCCTGCAGCTCCAAAAGAGTTGTAATTGGAGAATAATAAAAGAGAGACCTTGGGTCACAATTGGACAGGCAATGGGGCTACAACTTGGAGAGGCTGATGTAGAAGAACTTGTGTACATCTCACAACAAGGTGCTGACCACTCTATATATAGCCTTTTTTTTCACTTGTCGATGCACGTACTGTACTACAGTCATCATATATATGCATAACAGACGTAAATAAAGCATTTATAATAAAAATAAATACTGTATGCATGAAATATTGCCATACTGTGGTCTTAAAGTAAGCACAGAAAAATAATTTATCTTCAACTTATTTTGCGAAAATATGTGAGTAAACTACTTACGGTACTGTACTGGGTAAATAAAGCATTTATACGTAGTAATTAAAATAAATGCTGTACTTTACTTACTTTTAATCTATTCTTTTGTCTTACTGTGACTGGCGAATATAAAATTAACAGAAACAAATATTATTGAAGGAAGGATGAAGGCAGCACAATTTCTGTATCATCAGTTGATTCATCAAGTGCTAAACGCTTCACTAAATTTAATAATTTGAATTGTTATGTTTAATCTAATTGCCTTACGACTTCTCTTTCCACTTTTATCTGCCATTATTAATTTATTTTATATTCTTTTGACACCAATTAAAGAAAATAATAGTTATGAACAGTTTATAATTCACTAAACTACAGAGATGCTGCGCAGACCATGTTTGTAAACAAAGTCCAGCAGGAAGCTGGCAGCGTCGGGTCACTAAACCATCATATATCAACGAGGTAGCTGTCGGTGCTCTGTGGTATAGTGAAAATTTTAAACCATCGTTTGGGTGAAGCGTTGCAAAGCAGGCCATTACAATATATATATATATATATATATATATGTATATATATATATATATATATATATATGTGTATATGTATATATATATATATATATATATATATATATATATATATATATATATATATATATATATATATATATATATATATATATATATATATATATATATATATATATATATATATATATATATATATATATATGGACTAAAATAAATACCCCAGTATCAGAAAAGAGCACTGGTGTATGGATGGCACAGGTTATAGTCAGGCTGTAAAGTACTCTTGTCCAAATAGTGTTGTGGCAGATCAAGAGCCTATGGTGCCCTCTCGTGCAGACTACCCTACGCTTACACAGTAATGTAATTCTTCCCATTTAAAAATTCAACATTGAACAAAAAGGAATTTACAAAGTTCCAAGGTACAATTAATGAATCAGTTTATTTATATGAAATTTCTTGTCTTCAGAATGAATAAGAATGAGTTTTATTTGATCATATATTACACAATAATTCACAGTTTCCGATTATATTTACACTAATAATAGTAATAAAGTGTCACTGGAATAACAGATTTCCTGCCAACTGTTCTGTGATTCTATAAAGTTTCTTCATTGACAACTCGCACTTAAATTGCAACAATAGTTCATGTGGTGTTGAACTTATCTTAACAGTGTCGTGGGCTGATAGGCTGCAGTGTCCCAGACCAGAGTTGATAGGGTTACACACGATGATGAAATTCTCCACTGATGTTCTCATACAATAGAGATAACAGTGAATATGAGTGATTCCACTGCAGTGATCCTTGACAATTAGACAGGATAACACTAGGATTCCCACTTCAGAGTTCTTTATGTAGATCTAGTTTGATCTTATGACATGAACTGAATTGAACCTGAAACAATACAGAGCCTGGATAGCATCTTCTTACGATATCCTTAAGTCTACTGTGGTGGGTGTGAGTGTCTCTGATGATGCATGTGTATGAATGCACACGTGATTGTTAAGTATACAAGGGGATTGACATAAGTCTTTGGCCTGACCATGAAGGACATGCCACAGAGAGCTGAAATTTTGTATAGTGTTTATTCCTTTTCAATATAGCCACCGTCTGAATTGACACACTTCTGCCATCTCTGCTTGACCTTGAAAAGACCTTGGGAATAGAACACCCTATTTTTCAAACTAAACCAGTCATCACATGCCAGTATAACCTCTGCATCGCTGTCAAAATGATTTTCTTTTAGCTGTTTTTTAAGATTTGGGAATAGAAAAAAGTCTGATGGATCCAAATCTGGAGAATATGGTGGGTGTGGAAGAATTTCAATATTCAAATCGTTGGCTGCTAGCTGCACAAGCTGTGCTTTGTGAGAGGGCGCGTTGTCGTGAAGCAAAGGAAGATTTTGAGTGCTCGTTATCCCTCGTTTCCTGGTCACAACCTTTCTTAGTTTGGTGAGAAGATCTGCATAGTACTGTCCATTAATTGTGTTGCCAAGAGGCAGATAATCTTTCAAAAGGACACCTTTGCCGTCCCAAAAACAGTCAGCATCACATTTCCTGCAGATTTCTGCGCTCTCGGCTTGACAGGTGTTGGGGAGCCCGGGGTTTTCCATTGCATACTGGCAATTTTGGATTCGGGGTCATAATGGTGTACCCAACTCTCATCTACTGTGATGATGGTCTCCAAAAAATGTTTTTGACTGACACTTTTTGAGCAACTGTTGACAGCAATTTACCCTCGTTTGCTTCTGTTCACGTGTCAACAGTCGCAGAACCCAGCGTGCACACACTTTTCTCATGTTCAGTCTGTTGTGTAAAATTCTATAAACTGTTCTTTCATTTAGTTTTACTCTACTAGCTATTTCCACAGTTGTCATTTTTCGATCCTGGGGTCAATGATTTTCTTCACTCTTGTTGCATTTTCATCGTTGCATTCTGAGGCTGGTCTACCAGTTCTTGGCAGATCGGCAACATTTGAGCGGCCGCACTTAAACTGTTGACACCAGTTTTTTTACAGAAGTATATGAAGGACAAGAATCACGAAACACTGGTTCCATCTCCCTGTGTATTTCTGTAGGTGTTTTTCCCTGAAACATCAGAAATTTTATCACAGCTCTGGCCTCCTTCTTTTCCATTGTTTTGTCAAATCTTTGGAGCAGCAGATCCGGTCAATAGGGTACATTGCGCCGTGCACCGTAGCGGGAAAACCCATTGAAGAAACAAACGCGTACTTCACACATTCAGTGCAAATATGATGAACTTTAAATGTGCCAAGTTTCATCTTCCTCCTGTGACTCCTTCATGGTCAGGCCCAAGACTTATGTCAATCCCCTTGTACAGTGGTTTCCTTCCTTCCATTTATCAAGACATGTCTTTAACATATTTAACCCTATAATCATTAATCATGTAGTTACACAATAACATATATTGAATAACCTGAAACAGATATTTGCATAATATATATACAAATGTATTTACAGTAATCCAACTTACCCTCTAGCCCTTCAAACATTACACACCTGGACAAGTGACTTGGTCAAGGCAGGCTGCCACAATACACAAATAGTGAAAGTAGTCGTGACTAGCTCTTTCCTCTGTCGTCATGCAAAAACTGATTTGTGCACGTTCAAATTTAGCGCGGCATAAATAGCCTTGCATCCAGCGAAAGTTAGAACTGTGACGTCACCAGAGCTTGTTTTGAGATTTTACTTTGCTGAATTGGTACATTTTAGACATCTGTGCTGTTCATTCCCCACGGTTCTTCATCGTGCTTATCTTCGACACCAGTTATTGTTTCCATCCTTATATCTTTTTATCTAGCAGAAGTGAAGCTTTCTTTCCATACATGGGTTTTCCAAATCAGTTCAGCTTTTGATTTGCTATGCTTTGCAAAAGTGAACTTTAGCCCTATTTGCTAACAACTTGACACACTTGCTATTATCTCCGAAAATACAGCAAGCATTACACTTTGTAATATATCCACATATACGTTGTCTCCAGGGCCGGATTAAGGCCAACTGATGCCCTAAGCACAGCGGGCGCCCCCCCCCCCCCACCCCTCCGGCGCTTCCATTGCTTAACTGACAAGACGTTAAGACTCAATAAATGCTGAAGAGACTGAAAATTTAATTTTCTTCCTAGCCAGACTCCACTGAAATTCATGCAGAAAAACGTTGGCAAGATAAGCAAACATACTGAACTCTAGGTCTATGTCTGACACTTTCAGTCACTCACCATACCAAAGAAAACGTTTTTTTGTGTGTGTTTTTTTTTTTTAACAAATCGGATTAAAGTCGGACACTGCACATATTGAAGATTACACAAAATTCGACTAAAGACGACTGTGGCAGTGAAAGAGATGAGAGTTAAGGGCATGATAGCTAGAGGGAAAATTATGTGGTTATTTTGCTTAATGGTTAATCCAGCCTTGGTTGTCTCCTTCTTGAACAAAAGGATTAAGTAGAATTTCAATATGTCCATCAGTTTTATTATACTTCTACTGAAACGAGGCAGTCCTAACTCAAATGAATTTGCTGTCATATTTCCAGTGCAAGTTAGGCATCGCGTTATCGGTGAGCCTGCACAAAATGCGCGAATCTGATTGGACGCTATTTCAGAAACACTATTAGGCGATTCCACGGTATGTTTTCATTCTTCGACAGCCATGACAATCAACAAAGCACAAAGACAATCATTTGACCATAAAAATGTGTACGGTATCTAAGTAATGTATAAACAAAAAAGAAAATGGTATGGAATCATATTTACAAATTGATGGTACACAGAGGTGTATATCTAAAAGAAGCAGTCTTTGCTCATGGCCATCTTTACTTGGCACTCACGCAATAAAGGAATACAGACAATCTTTTCTTCTACCGTCATTGTTTTGACGGGTTTATGTGCTCGTGTGTGTGTGTGTATATTGTACAGGTAGGTACAAGAAGTCTAGTGACTGCCTCATTGTATGATCTACTGAAACTATTGGGTGTGAAAGGACGACCAAGAGCAAGAGCACTCAAGCTCAGTGAAATTGCGGAAATGGCTTCGTGTTGGCTGTGGAGCAACCGTAACAGGCTATGGAATTCAGGACGATAATTTACAAACAACATAATGGTTTCCGTACTTTCACAGTTGTCTCAAGCTGGCAGCATGGATAAAACCGGGACTGAAGTTGAAAATTGCAACCAAGGTGGAGTGAGTTCAATGCCCAGCTCAGGCGGGAAAAGGCAGCAGAAAGCGGACACTTAGAAGTCATTACCCAAGGAGCCCCCCCCACCCCCTTCAGAGTGTAAAGAAGATAATGGGCCGAAACACTAGTTCGACTGGGGGACTTCTTCTGATGCTCAGATTGCCTCCTGTTGTAACGCTATGTATAGGGTTTCCTATCACGTTTTGATGTTAATTTATATTCGACCAGCATAATTCTATTCATACCGTTTGCTTTACAGCTGGAATCCTCTGTTACTATGTGTCGTATATGTATTTGACGTTCCACTTGTTCCAGCATCTTTTTGGTCCTGTGTTTGGGCTTCACGTCTGTTTTTAATATCATCGTTCAGAAGCGTTTTATAGCCAGCTTGATTTGCCAGTTACGTTTTGTTAAATCCCCGTCAGGTAACAACTTGCACACGACTGCTCGAAAGAAATAGAGGGAAACCTGACTGTTCGAAATGGTGATAGAAAAGCACGACGAAAATCTGGCAGGTATTCTCATCAAACGTGTAAATCGCTGATAAATAATTAGGAATCGATTCTACTTTAGTGGTTTCTCTTCAAGGGAAATATTCATGTCTTTCGATTCACATCTCTGTGCCAGTAGGTCCTATGCAGAAGAAGCTTATTACTCACATTCGAATGTGCCTTTGGGCACGTTATGAGAAGAGAAAAGCGGGAATTTATTGTGACAACAGGAAAAAGAGACAATGAACTACAATTAAAGAAGGCACTGGACAGTTTGACATCGTGGTTTGATATGTCAACAACAGAATTGAGTAACGGAACCATGAAGTTCTTGATAAACTTGATCACAAACGCCAGCAGGCATGATACTTGTGCGATTTGTATGTAAACCCCTATACAGTTGATATTTTATGAGCACCTTTAGTAAAGTGCTTCAAAATAACAGATGTTCTTGTCGTAGAGAGCGGGTTATAAAGAGTGGATAAATAAATAAAGGTAATTAGCACGCACTCGTTGGACATAAGGAGGACAACAGAAAATAAATATAAGTGATAGATTTTTCCAACCGAGAACCATCAAAACGACGCCATCACTTTGCTGTAAAAGTGAAAAGACGCACAGCCCATTTTGCACCCCCACAACTATGGTATATAGGATTCGTGAACGATCCAGACAATTTAAAGACTCGGTTACTAATATAACTTTCCTATCAGCAAGTTTAGACCAAATAAAGGCCGAAATAATAGTTATAAGGAGTGCAGCCACAGCTGGATCGAAGGAGTCACAATAAATCATTGCAATGCCAGAATATAGTGCCTTTAACGCTTTAGTCTTTTCTGGGTTTGTGAAAAGCTGTGGCTCACAACTACCAAAGGAAAATAGGAACTTGAATAACTTGATAAGACGTCGTTGTGGAACAACTTATTCAACACAACAGAAACTATTGACAATGACAATACTGAATGTACTGATGGATGTTTCATGTACGAAGGTACCCATGTCTCTGAGAACTGCTAAATGTCTCTTGTTCGGGGGGAGAGAGACTTTCTATATTTTATACGTACCGTACTAGAAAATCTGTTTCTCGACCCTTCTTTATATATCATCATTAGCTGTCATCTCCACGTTGAAGGTCGGCTGCAACAGATCTCAAACGTCTTCTGTCTCTTGTCTTGATGTTGCATTTTGATAGCCTCTTTCCTGTCCATCTCTTGATGTTATCATCCCACTTATAGCGCATTCTTCCCCTTGCACGCCTGCGTTCAACCCTGCCGTCCATTATGGTCTTCATCATGGTGTTGTGTTATTTTACATGGCCAACTATTTTAGCTGTCTAATTTTGATCCCCGTCAATAATTCTCTTTTCATTCCAAGATTTTATAAATAAGTAAATAAATAAAGGTAATTAACAGGTACTCGTTGGACATAAAGGGTGGCACTAGACAACAGAAAAGAAAATATGAGTGATAGGCTTACCGGGAATCGAACCTAGGAAAAGCCAGACGGCGCCATCGCCTTGCTGTGACAGTACATCGTGAATGGACGCTGAGCCAATTTTGCACCCCAAGATTTTATAGACGCGCCCCGTTCTTCTGTATATCCACAGCTCTATATATATATATATATATATATATATATATATATATATATATATATATATATATATATATATATATATATATATATATATATATATATGACTAGCTAAAATTACTTACTAATAAAAAAGAACGTGCATCACATGACGTCCGAGTTCCGTCTTTATAATAACTATAATTTTCGATAATTAAAAGTCCTATCAACGTCAAAGCGAAAAGCTAGTACTCCTTGATGTGAGCTCGATTGTCTTCAGAAGGAATAAAAGAAAGCAGAAAACGAGACGGTTTTACAGTTGCAGGATGCGGTCCGCAAGTGATTAATGTCACTTAGAAGCTGTGTATTTAAAATATTTTTTTTTTTTAAATCCACACAAACACACACAATTTTTTACAACTGAATAAGACCTCACATATTCTCTTTTATTTTCAGGTATTAAGTTTTTATCCATTGTTCCTTCTGTTGCTTATGCCATGCATTTTTTTTAAGCGATGGTTCGTATAGATTGTCTATTCAGAATTCAGACCGAGCGTGATTCGTGTTTCATATGTAGACCAAATACATGTAGGCCTATGCTTACTGCTACGGATTTCTCTTTTACCCCACTCAGTGCGAAGTCAGATAATGTGTTACGGACTCTGGCTGCGTCAGGTATCGATACTATCAGCAAAACTCTGCGTGCGAAGTACGATTGTTTAATAAAGTGTTCATGCAGTTAACCTAACATTTTATCAAACCATTGTTCACGCCGAAGACCCAAAGAATGAGCGACACGGAAGGCCCTAATGAGCAAGCTTTTGCAATCGAAGATAACAGTGATAATGAAATTGATTTCAGTGTTCCACCAACATCGGGCAACGAATATCTTCGGCGAGTTCGGTATGAATTAATTGTTGACGGATAGTCAGCGTAAATAATTGTAAGAAAAGAACAGATGCAGACGTTTTTGAAATGGAATATTGTTCAAGGATGGCAGCGACATTTTGTTGTAATATTTGTTTAGTCCTGTTAGGGGTATAACATGAAAAGTTTCATTCAGTTACGTATTGCCATCACCACAAGTCCTAGAAATAACTCACCTCACTGGTCTCTAGATGCCCTGCAGTAGAAAGGCCAGTGGAGTAAAGATCGAAAGTAGGCCTATGATTAAGTGACAGCCAAACACCACATACTTTTCATTACTTTATTCATATACTTAGTATATTCATCACAAAACTGAACTGGTTTACTTTTTATTCTGCAGCACATATCAACTTGCATAAAAGAGCGTTGTCCAGCCTAAAGTTGCTAACATCTCCATATAATGGTTGAAATGATAAATAGTGGAACATGTGTCCGGTAAAGGGGAAGGATAGTGGAACAAGGTCTGCCATTTTGCCCGAACGTTATCTATACGGATAAGTAACCGTATCATTTCGACACATTGCAACACACCCACTATTAAACTAAACAAAATCCAACTAAAATGAACGAAAAATATCTCAACATCTTATAGGTTACAATTATGATATATAAAGAAGCAAATTTCTAATTCCATTATAAATCATTCTTCTTCTTCTTCCGTCCTTAGCCACCGACCGTCAAAGCAGTCAGTGGCCATTACGCCTAGTGGCGTCTTAGGGCAACAGCAGATAGGTTTTCTTTGCCATTGTTTCCCATCACGCCTATTGGCGTCTTTAGGGCAACGGCAAATCAATCCATTTGCTGTTGTTTCCGTAATCGAAGTGACTGGCAAACGGGTGATCAGCCCGTTGGTATTATAAATCATGCTCACAAAATTTATGTTACGTGCGCACACACCGCACTACATGCAAACGCACCACACGGAGTCACAATATGACAGCGTCCAGTTCATCGTCCTTCCCCTCGGCCCACATGTCCAATTTTTATCGCTCTGATGGCGAATTAAGCCACCCACACCATTGGGGTTAGGATTCCTAACACTTACCCTTTAGTACTGCGTCTCTGAAATCTTATTTAAGGTTGTATCAATGTGGGTGACTTAATTAACTATCTAGTTCGATAGACATTGGGCAAAATCAGACACATGTCCCACTATTCTTTATTTCGACCTCATAGAGCTTGTCTTGGACATATACGGTGATGGGCATTTGCACTTTCTCTTTTCCTCATATGTTGGGCTAGCCTGCAGCAAATGTTGAGCAGTCATTTTATGATTTCTCTCTGTGCCTTGACTCTGCAGAACTAAGAAAGATGGCCATCAGTACATTGGGTTGTGCAAAGGATCAGGCACTCTTACTGCCATTACATCATGAGCTCCAGCCTGCTTGCTTTTTACCTGTGATGCATCATTAAATGAATTACTTTGCACTGTTCAGTTATACCTTAGACAATAATGGAAATTATCAAAAGGCGTTTCTGTTATCTTTGCCCAACCTTGGCAAATAGGGCTGCAATGCTCACTCATCATGTCATGTTATTCCATTTTGGACCATCATCTCTTTGCCCATGATATAGGGCCTGGATGCCTTAGCTTCCTCTTCCATTATTCTTCTCCATTTCTCAGCATGCTTATTATGAAAATGTATTACAGTATTAGCAACAAATCTTTGTAGATGGAAATGAATTCTTTATTGTTTACACAGTGCTTATTTTGTCATACTGAAATGAATCGTAAACATTCAGTAAACAGTAAGGTCACTGGAGGCAATAAAGATGCAGTTTTGCAGAAAAGGGTTTAGAATCCTATGGATAGCTAAAGAGGACTAATAAAGTATTCTGAAAGAAGGTATTGTTCAAAGGAATCTTACTTTACACATCAGACAGAAGCAGTTCAGTTTTGTGGGACACATTGTGATAAAAGTTAGAACATGCTTATGACAACCAGCAAATTTATGGAAAAATAGATAAAACAAGGTACTGGGCAGTTGAACAACATGGTATAGGATAAAAGTCAATAATAGATTAGATAAACAGCACTAAGCACCAGAAGTTGTGGAGAGACATGATTATCTACAACTTGTCAGCATGGCAGTTGAAAAGACAACTTTCTGTTGCTCTCGTTTGTTATCTAAATGCTAGCTACCTACCGAACTTTGTTTTCACACCTTTTGGAGCATGGTGCCACCACTGTCCCATGCAAGTAGCCTGCACCAAAGCACTTTTGTGGTCTTCTTATGGCAGTTTCTGTAACAACTGTTAACTCCTGTGATTTTAAAATTACAATACTGTTAGCTGTAAGTTAACTCTTTCCGTACGTAATTATTTTCAGCTCTGGACGGAATTATTTTTAAGCCCCAAAAATTTACACATACATAATTTACGTTTACTGACAGTGTGTGTCTAATCATGAGTTAAGTATAACATATTATATTTAAATTAAAGTACATTGGATGAACAATATAAATCCATATGCCTTTCTAGCTAATTTTATGTTATGTTTATGTTATAACAGATAACATGTACACGGAAAAAAGATAACTTGAAATTTTGAACAAAAATTTTCGACTTACGTAAGGCTTGTAACATAAATTGTTATCACAATACAGTTTCACTGCTCTCTTTGTGCAGGTAATCCATTTAGAAACACAGAAAAAGTAAGAAAGTTATGGTTGATCACACAGTTTGTTCACTGTTCACATATTAGTAACATATCCTGTGTGTTTTTCTGCCATTATGGCGATATGACAAAACACGATTAACCTTTAGCACGCTGCGGGCGACATGTGTCGCCAAAAAAAACATTGTTCTGACAGCTGGAGGCACCGTGTGTCGCCTTACGGATTTCATCGTTTCTAGCATGAGGACTTGTGTACACGTGATTTCAGCCCCGGATGTTAAGTTCTAATGTTATTTTAAAGAGAGCTAGCTTCCGTTTCCGATCTTAAAAAAGCGATGGGTGTATCCGCATTTATTTTTTGTAAATTTTTTAAATCGAAATGAATCGGCATCAACATGCAGCCATTTTGCTCTAATTTTATTGGATTCTGACGCCATGCGGTGGGGATAAGATTTTTGTCTTTATAAGCGCTGATATCGTTTCTCAGAATATGTTTGATGGCTGAGATGGAAACGAAAGTAAAATGGCCTTTCAAGTATGTATAATGTTAGGGGTTAGGACTAGGAATATCGGAAAGATTTAGAATTTCGGCCGAATGTCACAGCTGACGAGAGCGTTTGTTGCTTTGCTACTGATGATGGGTGTAACGAAAAGATCGTCATTTGATTTGTATTGGTCTATTGGTCAAATGAATTTCATTGAGATGCAAGGGATATGGACCCTTCGTTTGCTGGTTATTTAAAAAAAATTTTTTTTTAATTTTAAAATTAAAAAAAAATATTTTTTTATTATTTTAAATTTTTTTTTCGTTTTTTTTCATCTTTCCTTTCCTCTCTTCCTATCACATCTAATATGTACACAAACAAATTTTATATCATCAGATTCACCATTCATTTATTTATATAAATTCCAAAAATGATAGCAATTGACCAAGAAACACAAAAACTATAGACATTAAGGGTCACCCACTATAGAAACGGGACGCTGTGAAAAAGAATGCAGCTGCAGGCGAAAATTTTCGCCAAAGAGTGCAGCGTGCTAAAGGTAAAGATGAAGATAAATGTGAAAAAATCCCTTCAAACGCAAATAAAAGACGTTGAAGCTTGTTGAAATTTGCCAGTTTTGTGTTTACTTCCGTTCGAGATAAATTCCGGGCAGTATAAAATATCAGAATAGAAAGAAACAACGAAATAAATCAGCGTCTTTTAAAAGATCTTGCGGTCACATCGGTCGGCCATTGCGTCTTTTAAAAGATCTTGCGTACGGAATCAGTTAAGTTGATGTTAACCTTTGTGCTTTTGGTTGCAGTGCAGATATACATGCATATTATTGGAGTGTGTGTTTTTGCTTGCCATTTGATAATTTCACTTTTGTTTCACTCCTCAGCCTGGGGGTCTGTTGCCTGTCCCTGAGAATTACAAAGCCACCATGTCATGGCAGAGACTCCAAGTAGCAGAATTTGCAGGTCTTCGGCAGGTCAGATGTGGTCATGCATCATATCCACTGTATAAAATACTTTAAACCTCCATGCCAGTGTTGTCCATCTATTTGTCTCTGAACGTTGCCAGATTGTACTTTCCCAGTTCTTAAACTTTGTAAAAGCATAAGGCCCTTATCTGATATCTATCTGTATTGATCTCAGTAGATCATTGAGCACCTGTTAAGACAACTTGAAATGTTTTGCAAGATTTGCAAGATCTTTTTTGACATGACTACATCCACTTTACTATATGGAGAAACAGTCTTATGGCTGATTTGAGATTTTTTCTTTCTTTGCTACATTTTTTCACTGTGCAGTATATTGACTAACATTATAAACTTACACTGGAGGAACTCCACTAACTAGCATTTATCTCTGTTATTTGTGTTAGGTTACTGCTTATTTAGCATCTCACTTGCTGTTGTCTTTTAATTTTACATGTTGACCATCTGAATCGCTTTTGCCCTGTCATTTTGCAGTTCAAGGTTTTTAGGTTACTGCCTTCATCCATTTCATACATGTTTCAGGAGTCTGATGAGCATAAATAATGCTGACTCAGCACAAGTAAAGGCAGAAATAAGTTTTAAGAATCTACTTTAATGCCTGTTATCATATGCACTAGGAAAAACAGAAAATACATTTTCCATACATTCTGTTGTGTAGAATAAAAATGGATGGTGTAACAGTCTAGTTGTTCTTGTAGATGTGAGAAGACAGATGTTTCAAATATGGCTTGAAAAAATTTAGAGGATCACACAACCTATGCCACATAGAGTAAGGGAAGGACACAGGTGAACATTATCAAAAACTTTCTAACAGCACTACAAGGCCTTTCAACAGGCTACAATAATCACGCCTTAGAGGCAAGGTCAGACTTGACCACAATCGACTCAAGAAAAACCAACCTGACAATAGCTGGACAAACATCCAGCCTACAGCAGGAAAACTTCTATAGCACGTTTCACTAGCTTTGCCCTCAAACAAATGTAATTATCTGATTAACCGTCTAACGTATTAATGCCATTTTTTGCATACGATGTTATATTGGGTTAGACCCAACAAATATATACTTCATGTCTGTGCATCTTGTCCAGTTCCCATAAACGGATGAAATCCTTTGATCTTTGTCGGCATACTAATTATTGTGTATCAAGAAAAGAAATTTTACCACTTCATGCACAGATTCTGTGAATTGATTAGGCATAGGCGTGTCTACTATTACAATAATGTGGCCATCACGTTTGCAATTGAATACGTGTTGAAGATGATTTCTTAAATGATCTGCATGCGAAATACTCGTGACATTGTTTGTCATTGACATTTAATGCGCTACCAAACTGGACCTTCCTTGATCTAATTATTTCAATGGGTATCATCTCTTTGCGGTTCATAAATATCATAATGGAATGTTGCTCCTCTAATGTGCTTGTAAATAACGGTAAGGTCATCTTTAAAGAAATTAAACTTCATCCGAATCATAATCAGATGTCTCTGAGAAATTGAAAATCAATCTCGGCTGAATGAAGGACAAATGATATGAGGCATTGTCCATTATCAAACACCACGGTCTATCCAAGGAAGGAAGTACATGATTCACAATCCAATCTTGAAATATCTTGCCATTCATCTCTGCATGGTAATCCCTATTATCTGTGGATTTTGAAACAAATATGAGTTCAGTATTATTTAGAAGCCCATGATGGCTGCTTCCTGGATGTGCAATTATTAGGTGCTGTCCTTTGCTGCTTGGTACTAGTCTCTTAGTTGTTCCATCAGATGATTGCCATTCTCGTTCATTACTGTGGTGCGCATTGATCCAAGTTTCATCTAAATACACAAAATCATAACAATCTCTTCTCATTTCTCTGACCTCGCGTAAATATTTGCTTCTCATTGCAACTATATGAGTGTTACGTACATTTATTACCTACGGGGGTAGTCTTCGGTCCTGCCAAATGTACGCACCAGTTTTATATAGTTATATTATTTGGGCGTTCGATTGATTCATGCACTGACGTGCACAATGCAGGGTGAGTTGCTTTGGACGCACGTGTAACCTAGTTGAGTAGTTTCTGACGTCATGAATGGGGCAGCTCGGACGATATTTATGTCCGCTGTGTTATCCTTTGATTCTTGGCAAATGTGAAGTAGCCATCAGTTGTATTCGTATCTATTGATCTTCATGGCGAAGTCAATAGTGGAAGTATAAAGTAAGTGTCGCCCCATTTCTTATGGCATGTTTATTTATGTACATTAAAGTATCAGGCCGCTCCTATTAATGGTCTAGCGGGAATTCATCATAGATGACATTCCTAGAATTGGACACACGGAGTCGATAGCCTTTGAATCTTTTCGTAGAGGGAGAATACCTACAAGAAATCAAGTTAATGAATTTATATGCTTCACATGTTTAATATGCTGTTACTACAATGCCAGAAGCGTGGCATAGAATGGGAGAGGTTAGTCAACTGGAATCTCTAACCTGTTCGTATTATCATGTATGACTTTGTTTGAAAACTATATACTATATATATAACGGGATGTATGGAGAAAGTCTGGGATTATGAAGTATGATATGGAAGAATTTTATCCTGGAGTATGAATACGTTACCATGATGTACGTCCTTGAAGGAAGGTCAATGAACTTGAATGAGCGGAATAGTATATGGTAACAGTTTTGTGATCCTCAGTCACTTGAGTCAGAGGACTTTATTAGTAGAGAATCTTCAGGAACTTTAAAAGTAATTATCAACATGTTGACGTATGATTTCTGCGCCTGTGACGATGTTAGTCTTGTCCACTCCGTATGTGCTGTGTTGAATAAAATCTATGTACAGTCACCACCGACTTCTGTACTGCCAGTACTTGCCCAGTTCACCCAGTTCAATACTACTTGTTGAAGTTCGTTTGAAGAATATTGTTGACATTCGTTCATTTTAACCATTCGCGTTTTAAGCTACCACTTCACCAGTATAAACTGAACTCAACGATAAAACGGAGTCAACAATAATTGGTATGCCAGTGTGGTCTGGAAGTAATTTCAAAGGAACGTACCCATCCAAATTATCGTTTGAAAAGAAGATTTTAACTTTCAAGTCACCAACATCTCGAACTTGGAACCCAGTGGGATGAGAAATCAGATTCAACTTACGTTTACCAAGGTCAAGGTCTTCAATCAACCTCCACATCAAGTTTCACAGTGACTGATTACTTGGAGATCATCTCTTCATCATTATTGCGTGCGAGCTGGTGCTGAATACGCAGAGCGAAGTATTTTATCTGCAGACGTACATCCACGGAGACGAGGCACATTGATTTTTTACCTGCACGCGAGATGAGTATAACGTGTTTCCGTTGTACACTTTATTACGCTTAGTTGTGCCTTCCGTGATATGTCCACATTCATATTTTTCGTGTTAAGTGTTATATGTTGTGTATTCTTCGTGGGAGGTTGGGAATGGCGACTTAGGACGGGAAAATACCAGTTTCACCACAGGTCCGTCTTAAGTGTTCTGTAGGACATTATTTTGCAGACTTCCCGCAGTGGAATGTTCCTATGCGTGAGCATAGAAGGATCTTTGGTCCACTGTGTCTGGTAGTCTGTGACACCAGACTGTTTTAGCTGTTTCGTCAAGTTTTAATTGTTGTTTTTGGTAGTTATTTTTACTTGTACCTTATTTTCATGATGTATTTTGTATGTGATTATTGTCCATCTTACCTGACTGTCGTTCAGTTTTTTACAAAGCATATGTTTTTACACTGTGTTGTCAATTGTCTTGTGCATTATTGGATCGTAGATGTCATCGTAATTTTTTACGACATTCTATTTTAGTTCCACATTTTATTTTATTTGATTTCTACGACTGTAGTCATTTGTCTTGATTATCATGTCGTGTCAGTATTGTGCTATTGTCTGTCACGTTATTGCTTTCACACCATTTCATGTTATAAATTACATTATTAATTATTAATATTATTGCCTATTATATAAATTGATTTTACCGTTCTAGAACAGGAACGAAAACCACTAGTTGTAGTAACAATTTTTGAGTAGTATTATTACATAATAAAATTGAATAATGGCTACCTTAGACTATTTCATTAAGCAAGCAAAAGCTCTTCAGATGGCTCCTGAGGAAGCAAAAGCATTTGCACTTGCAGAATATAAGAAAGCTCAAGAAATAGAAGCTGATCAGAGAAGGTTAGAAACTTTACGTTTGGAAAATTTGAAATTTGAGGCAGATCAAAAAAGGATTGAGGCTGAGGAGAATGAAAAGAAGAGGAAATTTATAGCTGAGGAAGAGGAGAAAAAAATGAGATTAACTGCTGAGGAGGATGAAAAGAAGAGGAAATTTATAGCTGAGGAAGAGGAGAAAAAAAATGAGATTAGCCGCTGAATTAGAAGAGAAACGATTTCAGCGAGAGGCAGAACAGAAGCAAAGGGAGGCTGAAGATAGACTTAAAAAAGAAATGGAAGAAAAAAGATTAATAGCTGAAAAAGAAATGGAAGTTAAACAAAAAGAAATGCAAGAAAGAAGATTAATAGCTGAACAAAACACAAAACGACTTCAGCTTGAGATGGAAGAGAATGAAAGAAAACGACAGCATGAACTGAAATTAGCAGAGTCAGAATATGAGAGACTTAGGTTAACTCAGGAAGCTAATTCTCAGAGAACTTTTGAAAGCCAAACTTCATCCAGACATGATAATTTTAAGGAAATTCACCTTAAATTACCAAAATTTAATCCCCCGTCTGATGACGTGATATTCTTCCTGGATAGGTTTGAGGCCACTTGTGTGTCTTATAACGTGGATAAAGCTCTATACTGTACATATTTATCCAGATTACTTACAGGGGACGCATTAGCAGTTTATCATACCACCAGCATTGGTGAGAAAAATGACTATAATGCTCTTAGAGCGGCACTTCTGCAAAAATTCCAAATGACAGAAGACCAATATCGATCAAGATTTCATACATTACTACCTCAATCTAGCAGAAATTTTAGTGATTTTCTGTCACAAATACGACTAACATTAGAAAGATGGATCGAATTATCCAAAATTGAAAAGTCGTATGAAGGTCTCTTCGATTTACTGATGCGCGATAAGGTACTTTCGTCTGTAAATCCTACATTTCTCGCATTTTTACACGAACGGAAACCTTTATCTATGAAAGACTTAGAACAGCATGCTAAAAATTTTTGCACTGCTCACCCAAACATGGATCTAAGTAATGCACAGATTAAGAATGAATTGCCTGTTGCTTTTGCAGCACAACAAAACAATTTTTCACGCAATCGTTCTTTTAGTGCTGACAGATATGTCAAGAAGGGAAATAATGACAATTTTAACAATGGTAATTTTTACAAAGGGAAGCTCTCCACACGTAAGCCTACCTTGCCGTGGTTGGAGAGCTTGAGCGCCCCAATGATCCCGGGAGCTATGCCGGCGGGAGTTTTACACCTGGCAGGGTCACCCAAGCCGGACAGGTCCTGGGTGAGGGGCCAGACTAAATGGGCTGAGGAGTGGGTGGAACCCTATAGGTGTAGATGCAGAACCCACCGGCGAGTGGTACATGCTCTGGTCTGCACCAATCCACCCCCACTTCATGGGTTAAATGCTTTCTTGCCTCATTCTTCACTGTTTGTCGTCTATCACGCCCACGGCGACCGTTGCCTCAATTGGCTGTGTGTGGTGTACCCGGAAACGGGGCCTCCCAGCACTGAGGCACAGTTAAGTCCCCGATGTCACTTATCGGTGCAGAATTGAGAGAGATGGCTGAGCATCACAATCCCCCCTGTGTTGCAGCATGATGAGAACCCAGCATTGCACACTGAGCTTGGGGGGATCACTTGGGCACCAGACTTAATACTGGCTCTTGACTGGATGGCCGCATGCAGGAGATTTCTACAATGGAGGGTTGGCAGGTGGTGGGTATCTGGAAGTGGCTCTGTGCAGGACGTGAGGATTCCTTGGGAGAGCCCAAAACCAGAGCACAGCATTGTGCAAGCTCTGCATAGTTGGAGAGCCCCCTGGATGACGGGGAATGCACAGTGTGCTACCCCACCTATCCCCAACTGCTAACTTAGAACCAGAAGTGGGGTCCTCTGTATGCGTGCCAGGCCAGGATAAAACGCCTGGGAAAGAGACTGGAGCTCAGAACTCCCTAACTCAAAGTTGCAGGATGGCAGAAAAGCCACGGGAAAGACAGGGCTATTTTGAAGATAACGCAACCATATTTTCACCATACGAGCTCGGACGCCGCCTCGGTAAACAAGGTCCGCGCAGAGCAGTGACACCCCCAGGCTGCTTGCGAATAGTCTACTACTGGGAACATAAACAGATTAGGGATGAGCCCACTCTCCCGTTGAGCAGGTGCTAAAGTCGTAGATACTGGGCCAGAAGGCGCACCGGAAACCACAGTATCATGCAACTCGCTTTTTTTTTTTCTATGGAGAGTACACCGTCAAATAAATCTCGTTCTGGTGCTCGCCCTGTGGAGCTCCACCAGGCAGGTGCAGTGCCGGGCTCTGAGCCTCGACAGAGCCCACCCTCAGCTACTGGAGGACCCTCTAGACCGTCTTGTGGAGTCAGCAGACGGCAGAGGAGAACTACTGACCAAAACAAAACAGAAAAAGAGAAACCCAGAGTGCCACTTGTCATAATGCACTGGAATGCAGAGGGAGTGAACAGCAAGCAGGCTGGATACAGCAAAAAGACAGAGCTGGAAAACATCTTGTATGAGAAGCAAGTCAGTGTTTGCTGTATCCAAGAGACTCACTTGAAAGCAGATCAAACCTTTAAAATAAGGGGATATCAATGCTTCAGATCCGACAGAAAAGATAGACGAAAAGGAGGAGTACTTACTCTTGTAAGGAATAACATTCCTGCACACGAAAGGAAAACCTTCATGGATGGAGCAGAATATCAGCTGCTGCAGATAAAGGTAGACAAGATGGAAATAGAACTCCTGAACTATTACTGTCCGAACAACAAACCTCTGAGTCTCAGCTCTATACAGGTACCAGCCACCAACTTTATAGCAGTTGGAGACTTTAATAGCCACTCCCAGAGCTGGGGCTATAACCATCTGGATCACAGAGGTGAAGAGGTTGAAACTTGGCAAGATGATCACTCCCTAATCCTAGTCAATAATGCCACAGATACTCCTACCTTCTACTCCAGAGGATGGCACACAACTTCAACACCAGATCTTGCCTTCTCCACACCAGATATAGCTGGATCTATTAGTAGAGAAGTAGGAGATCAACTAGGGGGAAGCGACCATCGCCCAATCTTTCTTACTGTCCAGAGTGCAACTCTCAGTACAGGCCCAGCCATTACAAGATGGAACTACAAAAAAGCCAACTGGGGTTTATTCAGGCATCAGGTGAACACGCTGCTGTCTACCCTCAAGGTACAGAACAGAGATATTAATGAAGTGGTAAAAGACTTCAACAGATGCATACTACAAGCTGCAAAAGAAACCATTCCCAAAGGATGCCGGCGTAACTACATACCATACTGGTCCAGCACACTCCAAGAACGTCAGGAAGCTATGGACAAGGCTAGAAAGAATGCAGAGTCTCAGCCTTCACTTGAAACTCACAACAAATGGAAAAAGGCTGTAGCAGAGTTTCAGAGAACAAAGCTAGAAGAAAAACGGAAAAGCTGGAGAACTAAAACGGCATCGCTGAACCTTGAGAAAGACGGCAGGAAACTTTGGAGATTAGTCAAGTCTCTAAATGAAGAGCGTTCCTCACCAAGGCAGACTATCACATTGGATGAAGGTGGCAAACTTCTCAGAGGAAAACAAGCTGCAGACTTGTTTGCTAGAAGATACAGTTCAGAAAGCAACTTACCCATTAACATAGACCATCAGAGAGAGATAAGAAAAGAAATACTGGCAACCATGGGACAGACAGATACTCCTGCCCCAATGAGGGAACCCATCACACTAGGAGAACTACAGAAGGCTATTTCCAAGCTTAAGTTTCAAAAGTCACCCGGCCCAGACAAAATCAGCAACGAAATGCTAGTAAATCTGAGCTCAGCAGCAAAGACAAAACTGCTTGAGATATTCAACCACAGCTGGTTGAAAGGAACGGTACCCCAAGTATGGAGAGAAGCCATCACAATACCCATACTAAAGAAAGGGAAATGTAAGACCGAGGCTGCAAGTTACCGGCCAATCAGTCTCACAAGCTGTGTTGGGAAGACTATGGAGCGAATAGTCAACCACAGATTGAAATGGTATTTAGAGTCTGAGCAGATCCTGGTGCCGGAACAAGCTGGATTTAGAGAATGCTACAGTATAGAAGACCAAGTTACTTACTTGTCTCAAGCAATAGAAGATGCCTTTCAGGAGAAGAAAAAGGTCCTAACGATCTGGGTCGACTTCAAGCAGGCCTTTGACAGGGTGTGGAAAGATGGCCTCATTGCAAAACTTGGGAGAGGTGGAATCCAAGGCAACATGATGAAATGGATCCAGTCATACTTGCATAACAGGAGAACTAGAGTCACTCTTGACGGTCTGCAGAGCAGAAAAGTGTTGCTCCATCAGGGGGTACCTCAAGGAGGAGTAATTTCCCCTACACTCTTCCTTGTTTACATCAATGACCTGGTGAAAGATCTCCCTGCAGGAGTGAAAGCTGCCTTATATGCAGATGACCTAGTACTCTGGTGCGCTGATGAAAATGTCACCACAGCAAATTATAGAATGCAGCGGGCAGCAGACATGCTAGTGTCATGGGCAGAGAAATGGCTTATCACAATAAACACAGACAAAACCTCCACAACACTGTTCTCCCTCGCCCCCAAGGACAAATCAGCTAACATACACCTAGGGACAACCGTTATCAAGGAAGAAAGCTACCCCACCTATCTTGGGGTGACATTTGACCAAAGGCTTACATGGAATAAGCATATTGAAAATGCAGAAGGAAAGGCCCGAAGACGACTAGGCATACTCAGAAAATTGGCAGGTACCAACTGGGGAGCAAATGAACGAAATCTAAAGAAGATTTATAGTGGAGTAATAAGACCACACTTAGAGTTTAGCTCAGCAGCATGGTCATCAGCTGCTAACTCACATCTGCAGTCCTTGGACAAGGTGCAAAATCAAGCTCTCAGGCTCATTACAGGAGCCATGAAAACTACACCAATAACAGAGATGCAGAAGGTTGCTGGATTACAGACATTGTCCCATAGAAGAGACACAAAGACCATGATCCAGATGGAAAAGTACAACAGTATGCCAACGCACCCAATGAAGGCAAGACTAGATGATCTGGCATTGGGACGTCTAAAGCGTAGCAGCTTTGTGCATCGGGGAAAAAGACTTATAAGACAGCATCAAGAAGACCTATCTATGAAGACAACACCACTGAAGCCCACCCTATACCCTGTACCATGGGAGCAGGCCAGCAGTGCCCTCCAAATTAATACGTCGGTCAGTGGTCTCACAAGTGGATGTGAGTATAATGATCTGCAAAAACGAAGTGCTACATTGAGTATGATCCAAGAAAGCTATCCCGATCAATCATGGATACATGCCTATACAGATGGATCAGCAACTAATGCTGTTAGGAATGGAGGTGCCGGTATCTTTATCTCATATCCTGACAACCACTATGAGACTAGGCACATTCCCACTGGTAAATTCTGTTCCAACTATACAGCTGAGGTTCAAGCTCTAGAGCAAGCTGCAAATATGATTTATAACACCAACTCTGACTGCCACCAGGTAGTCATCCTCACAGATGCACTGTCTGTCCTGCAAGCTCTCAAGGGTGGTAAACTCCCGCATCTGAGAAATGAACTAAACAAGGTAGCTGCCAAAAAGAGAACCATACTTCAGTGGGTACCATCTCATTGTGGTGTACCCGGAAATGAAAAGGCAGATAAACTTGCAAAAAAGGGAGGAGAATGTGAACAAGAAGATAATGAAGTCACATACTTTGAGAAAAAGAGAGCTATCCAGACTATAAGAAGAGAACAGAACCAACCCAAAGACGACTATCACACTCTCGACCGGCAGGGACAGATAACTATTTTTCGACTCAGGACAGGGCATAACAAACTGAATAAACACATGCACAAGTTACGATTGTCTGCTTCACCACTGTGCACATGTGGATTAAACGAACAAACTGCTGAGCATGTTCTACAGGACTGTCCTCTGTATGACCAGTTAAGAAAGATATACTGGCCCAATGACTCAACACTAAATTCAAAGCTATATGGAGTTAAAGAGGAACTTCAAACAACAGTCGAATTCATCATGAGAACTCGTCTGACGGTGTAATCATCAAAGATGCGATCGCAAGAAGAAGAAGAAGACAAAGGGAAGCAATTTCAACAATCTGCTCCATTTAATGTTTCTTGGAACCAGGCTCACAGATCGCGAGATTTTGGTAACAATAATTTTAAAAATAATCAAGGACATTATAATAAACAAAACTGGAGATCAAGATCTCAGGGTCCGCAAAACAAACAATTTTTTGGAAATAAACCATTTTACCAACATCATAACGATAATTATACAAATTATTGGACTCATCCAAATTTTAACTCTAGCAGAAACTACAATTATGGCAATTTTAATGACAAAAATCAAAATCGATCGCGTCGACGAGATAGATCGTTGAGTAATACGAATAGACATTCTAATGTCGCTTTTAGTGATACACAGGCTAACATTGAACAGGGTAAAGGAGCTGAAACTCATAATGCTATGTGTTGTTCTCTTGATTGTACCCAAGTCAAAGATTGTTCAGAATGCTCTACTCTTTTCCAGCCCAGGGCGATCACGACGCTGCGTTGCGGACATACCTTACCTAGTCTACCTGCAGTCTGTACGGCCACTGCTGCGTCAGTACACCAGGGACAGGGCTCTCTTAAGTTTAACAAGGGATTTGTCAACAATATTTCATGCTCTCTCCTATTTGACTCAGGTTGCAGCACAGTCGGCGTCCGGACTTCGCTGATCAACCCAAGTTGTGCCACGGGCCGGGTTGTCAAGTGTGTAACGTTTGGTGGCACAATTGAAACATTTGCCACTGCTATTATTGATCTTAATACACCATTTTTTTTCAGGAAAGATTCAAGCTTGTCTCCTTCCGAATCCAATTTGTGATTTAATACTTGGTCGCATACATGGTATTAAAGAGTGTACACCACAGCAAATTGCTGAATGGGAAGAGCGACATATTCAAACTGCAAATGCAGTAGTGACTAGAGCGCAAGCTACTAATATGTCGCATGATACACCTATGGAACCTACAGTTCATACCACTTGTGATGATGATGCTCCTATTTCACGGGAGTTGTTTGCAACATTGCAAAAGAATGATGATTCATTAAAAAAATTTTTTCAGTATGTGAACAAAAATAATACCAGCAACAAACTTGCAAAATCTAGACATGATTTTATACTTAAGAATGGGATTTTGGTTAGAGTAATACGAGAAAAGGATTCATCCTTATGTTCTCAGATTATAGTCCCATCCTGTATGAGATCTCGTATATTACGACATGCGCATGACTCGCAATGTGCGGGCCATATGGGTTTTTCGCGTACCAAATCCAGAGTGCTTTCGGCATTCTACTGGCCAGGCGTCCATAAGGACATCACTCTCTATTGTCGGTCCTGTTTGATATGTCAAGAAGTTAAGGTACGGGGTCCATTTCATGCGGCTCCTATTCAAGCTGCGGACATCCCCATTAGACCATTTGAAAAAATGGCTATAGACATTATTGGTCCTATGCTACCATCTGCTAGAGGGCATACGCATATTCTTACGTGCATTGATATGTGCACTCGCTGGCCTGAAGCCATCCCTCTCAAGAACACTTCATCTGCCAGTGTAGCAGAGGCATTGATGTTAATCTTCTCACGCATTGGTTTTCCACGGAAAATCTTGTCGGATCATGGGGTTCAGTTCATTTCTGAATCCATGTCTCAAGTTATGAAGACATTAGGTATAGACAGATCTCTAAGTTCTATTTATCATCCGATGTCAAATGGGTTAATTGAGCGTCTAAATAGGACACTCAAGCAGTTGTTGGGTAAGATGACTCAAGACCATCCCCAAGACTGGGATCGGGTCCTACCCGCTTGTCTCTTTGCGTATCGCGAAGTACAAAATCAAGCAACGGGGTTTTCTCCATTTCAACTTGTTTTCGGCATGCAACCACGCGGTCCGATGTCGTTAATCCACGACTTATTGGTTGACGAGAATATTGAAGAGGAAACTCAGTCCTCTTATGAGTATGTGATCTCTCTGAGAAAGAGAATCATAGATGCTTGTAGATTAGCTACTGCATCATCCGAACAAGCCAAAGAAAAAGCTCGTCTATTTGCAAACAAATATAGACGTCTTCGCCAGCTCATACCTGGTGATGAAGCTTTTGTATTACTCCCTGCGCATAATAATCGTCTTTTAATTACCTGGAGAGGTCCTTTCAGGATCATCTCAAGAATATCCGATGTCGACTACATCGTTGATGTTAATGGTAAACATAAAACCTTCCACATTAATATGTTGAAGGAATATTACTCACGTCCTGATTATCTACAATCAGTGTTCCAAGCAACTGACGATCCTACACCTCCTATTCAACACTATTCTAGTTTGTCAGTCATCCAAGAAGAGGAATCTTCTTTCGATGATGTACAACTACCAATACCAGTTGTACCACTTCATTCCACTGAGAAATGGAATGATGTTACTATCTCATCTACTCTTACTGATGATCAACGCCAGCAAGTCTCTAATATTCTACACACATATGAGGATGTCCTCACTGACATCCCAGGTCATACGTCAGTCATCCAACATGACATTATTCTGACTGACGATACACCGATTCGAGTTCGTCCATATCCTATTCCTTTACACTTTCGTGATAAGGTTGATAAGGAATTGGATGAGATGCTTCAATTAAATATAATTGAACCATCTTCATCACCATATTCTTCTTCTATGGTAATCATTAGGAAGAAGGACAACAATATACGTCTTTGCGTAGATTACAGGAAATTAAACAAAGTTACAAAATTCGATGCGGAACCATTACCTCTTTTAGACGACTTATTAGAGAAATTATCTCATGCCACATTCTTTTCGAAATTTGACCTTTCAAAGGGTTATTGGCAAGTGCCATTAACCCCTAAAGCAAAGCCATTCACCGCTTTCTCGACGCCACGGGGTCTTTTTCAATGGAATTTTATGCCATTCGGTCTAATGAATGCGCCAGCTACCTTTGTACGCATGATGCGCCGCATATTGTCTCATCGTCCCGATGTCATTACTTATATAGATGACATCTGTCTTTTCAGTGACTCTTGGGATGAACATATTCAGGGTTTAAAATCTTTACTTTCTACCTTACGGGATTATAACTTAACAGCGAAACCTTCAAAGGCTTTTGTCGGTTTTCATGACATCTCATTTCTTGGTCACCGTATAGGTCGCGGTTTAATGTATACAGAAGACAGTAACGTCTCTAAAATTTTAAACATCTCAGCACCTAAGACAAAAAAAACAAGTGAGGTCGCTCTTAGGACTAATACAGTTCTATTCTAAATTCATCCCTCATTTGTCTACTATAACTGCACCTCTTTCTTCGTTACTAAAAAAAGGTACAACTAATGTAATAAAGTGGTCGCAGGATCATCAAACGGCTTTAGATTATATAAAACAATTTTTTTCAAATAAGCCTTTTTTAAGGTTGCCTAACAAAGATCTCACCTTTGTTCTTCGCAGTGATGCTTCTTCCTACGCTATCGCGGCAGTTTTGATGCAGGAATACGGAGGCACCTTATTTCCGGTTATGTACGTATCCAGAAAGCTTACGACGAGCGAGATGAAGTATTCCGTTCTAGATAAAGAGCTCCTCGCTCTTGTCTGGTCAATCAATAAACTGGATCGTTATCTCCTCGGATCACACTTTGTGGTGGAATCCGACCAGAAAGCTCTTACAGCACTGAACACAGGGAACGTGAAGTCATCAAAGTCAGCGCGTTACGCTATTGCGCTTCAACCGTTCCATTTTGAGATACGAGCTATTCCTGGGTACAGAATGTGTTTGCAGACTGTCTTTCAAGATGCCCTAGTGAACATGTCGAAATTAAACCACTTCCAGATGGTGAAACATCCTCACAGAAACATGAATAACTTTGTACATGGTCACTGATTATACATCTGTGGAGACTATGTGTAGTTCTGCAGTATTCGTATATATATAACTTTCAGAATATACTTACGTATGGATTATAACATTATTTCTTGTGAAGTAACGTTTTGTTAGAACGGGAACAGCGATATTAAAGTAACATTTTTTTTTTTAGTATGGAAACATTGGTAAGAGTGACAAATAGACATTCACTATTGTTATGGAACAGATTACACTACATATCGTGTTCGTAAGCGTATTTCAGACATGGTACATTGAGAACATATTCTTGTCGATTTAACTAGTTCTAAAAGAATATTAACAATGAGTGAAATTGAAATCACTTAGAATAAATTAGTAATTAGTTATTTGTTCATAAATTAAGTACTACTAATTAGTATAATTCAATTTAATCAATTTGATTGATTATAAATCACACATCTACTAACTTTATTAGTGTTTCGCAATACGTGTATTCACGTATCCCACTACATGATATCTCACTTTTAGATAACTAGTCAAACTTACTAGTGTTAGGAAATAGTAAGTGTGTTGCTTCTTAAAGTGTTTAATTATGCTTTGTTTCATTTTGCATGTTGTATTTTAAAATTTTCTGTTTTATTGATTCTTTTATCATTGATCATCATCAGTGTTGCTGTTCATTTTCATTTTTGAAATCATATGTTTCAAATTTCTTTTAAAAAAAATTTGGTTGAATTTTATTACCATCTTTTTTTTTAATGGTTTATTTCATTTCCATTTTCAACTTCTTTTACTTCGAATATTACCACATCGTTCCAAAGTAGGTCGATGGTGGATGTGTGCTTTAATGCATACTATCATTTAGTTATATTGTTTTCATTTAATATTCTTTTCTTAATATGATATAATTTTATGCATGTCAAAAATCTTGTTGTAGTTTTGACTCACCTCTCTCGAGTAATTAGTTTGAAAAAAAATTAATAGAATTAATTTTTTTAAGGGGAGGTGATAAGGGAGCTGTTACGTACATTTATTACCTACGGGGGTAGTCTTCGGTCCTGCCAAATGTACGCACCAGTTTTATATAGTTATATTATTTGGGCGTTCGATTGATTCATGCACTGACGTGCACAATGCAGGGTGAGTTGCTTTGGACGCACGTGTAACCTAGTTGAGTAGTTTCTGACGTCATGAATGGGGCAGCTCGGACGATATTTATGTCCGCTGTGTTATCCTTTGATTCTTGGCAAATGTGAAGTAGCCATCAGTTGTATTCGTATCTATTGATCTTCATGGCGAAGTCAATAGTGGAAGTATAAAGTAAGTGTCGCCCCATTTCTTATGGCATGTTTATTTATGTACATTAAAGTATCAGGCCGCTCCTATTAATGGTCTAGCGGGAATTCATCGTAGATGACATTCCTAGAATTGGACACACGGAGTCGATAGCCTTTGAATCTTTTCGTAGAGGGAGAATACCTACAAGAAATCAAGTTAATGAATTTATATGCTTCACATGTTTAATATGCTGTTACTACAATGCCAGAAGCGTGGCATAGAATGGGAGAGGTTAGTCAACTGGAATCTCTAACCTGTTCGTATTATCATGTATGACTTTGTTTGAAAACTATATACTATATATAACGGGATGTATGGAGAAAGTCTGGGATTATGAAGTATGATATGGAAGAATTTTATCCTGGAGTATGAATACGTTACCATGATGTACGTCCTTGAAGGAAGGTCAATGAACTTGAATGAGCGGAATAGTATATGGTAACAGTTTTGTGATCCTCAGTCACTTGAGTCAGAGGACTTTATTAGTAGAGAATCTTCAGGAACTTTAAAAGTAATTATCAACATGTTGACGTATGATTTCTGCGCCTGTGACGATGTTAGTCTTGTCCACTCCGTATGTGCTGTGTTGAATAAAATCTATGTACAGTCACCACCGACTTCTGTACTGCCAGTACTTGCCCAGTTCACCCAGTTCAATACTACTTGTTGAAGTTCGTTTGAAGAATATTGTTGACATTCGTTCATTTTAACCATTCGCGTTTTAAGCTACCACTTCACCAGTATAAACTGAACTCAACGATAAAACGGAGTCAACAATGAGGCTTCTCACAAATAAGGTTTCTACCACCAACATATTTTCTAAAAGTGAATCCCAAACTCCTAATAGTCCTCCATAGCGTAGATTTGGAAATATCAATGTCATTATTCTTTCTTAACCAAATTTTCAATTTCCTTAAAGTCACTGCCTCATTATTGTGAAACATATTGCAAATTTCTCTGCGGATCAATTCTCTGTCAAAATTATCCACCACTGTTGGCCTAATTTTCGTGTGTAAAACACTGGAATTAGACATTTCAGATGTCGCTATCCAGCGGTGCAATGATCGTTTGCTTATCCCCAAGGCGTGAATAGTCCTCTTTTGTGGGTTTGAAATAGAATGATATAGTTTTCCTCGAGTAGCTTCATTGCAGAAATACTTAAAAATCCTATTTGTGATTTGCTGTAATGTCATAAAATGTACTCGCAGACTCATTTTTCCTTCTTAACCACACAATAATTTTTGTAGACACACCTCTGATTGACAATGTGTGCGTTGCACCGGATATAAACTGTTTTATTTTCAAGAAGTGCGATTTCACGCAATTTCACTCAAAAATCATGCCAATTGCTTGATAAACCAAAAATGTGCAAATGAGGTCGTATAATTTACTGTAGACATTTCAATATGTGTGCGTGTGATGTGTGTTGGCAAGTAGGATTTTATAATATATCGCAAAGAAACGAAAATTGAAACCAATGGCCGCATTTTAATGAAAAATTTAATTCATAGGGTCTATACCATTTCAAATTCACACACAAAATTTCACTTATATGCGTTATATATTCGCTGAGATATAGCATTTTGAAGTTGGGCAAAGCTAGTGAAATGTGCTATAGCAAACATCTGCTGATAGAAACACCACCAAATACAAAATGACTTACAAGTCTGTCTCCCCCAGGGTCATGACCGCTTTCCACAAGCTGCTTTCCAAACTTGACTCACTTTCGTCGAATTCATCATGAGAACTCGTCTGACGGTGTAAACATCAAAGATGCGATCGCAAGAAGAAGAAGACTCACTTTCAGTCTGAACCGTGGTCCCTGACCACTTGATCACATCACATGATCTTGGGTTCATGAGAACTGAACAGCTCATGACTAAAAGCTCTGAGCTGTCAATAGGCACATGTTGGCTATGCTCCCAGTAAAACATTGCCTGTTACAATTGTCTGAAACACACCTTGACAAATAGTGTTAATCATTAGTCAGTAATTCTCAATCTTTTACAGAAAATATAAATTTGTGGTCAACCTTATTTTACATTATTTATAGTTATTATATAAAATCATTAGCAGATCGCCAAGCCTGCTTAACATACATATCAACAGCCTCAAGTTTAAACAGGTTCCTGAGTTCAAGTACCTAGGAAGCATTTATACTGAAAATGGAAGGCTTGACAGAAATATTGAAATAAAATGTCTTAACACCAGTGCAGTGACTTACAAACTACCACCATTACTCAGATATCAGAATATTACTATGGAAACTAAACAACAGCTGATAAATAATATATTCAGCTATATTAATAATATTTCAGCTACACACTGTGCTTCACTGCATTAGTGGAAGGAAAAAGTAAGTATAAAATCAGTCTAGTCAGTGTCAGTAAAAAACTTGATAGATTAAAATGTACCATGAAAAGGTTCAGCTAGTTATAATCAGTGGAACAAAACTCTGAGATTTTGTGCGTCTAAGATTTGAAACATGACAATATATAAACCTCATGTCCAGTTAAATAAAAGGGGTTGACACAGTTTGGGAGTTTCTGTGAACTACCATGCTACATTTGGTTCCTTTCACCTGCAATTCAGCGCCTGGCAGTGAACTGTGTCCTCTGACATGGACCTTTTCAAGAAAATAATTGAGCAATATTCTCATTGGGGATATAGTTATGTTTCTTCAGTTATCGCAGCCGATAGGATAGTATGGTGCTCTCTCTGGCAAACCTGTGACTAAGTAAGTAGTTCTTCAATATTAACATTTGTAATAATATCAGACCTCACTTCAAATAATAGTTTCATGACTTGTTTACTTACTCCCGTTCATTACTGATGGATAGGGACGGTAATTACCAGCATTCTTCTGGTGTACTTTATAATGTGCTGTCTTCTTCGCCTCAACCTAGTTTATATTTAAAATTATTTCCTCTTTTGATCTTCTCCATGTTCCTTCTGCTACTTATTTTCTCTTTGTTTTCTTCTTCTTCTTCCATCCTTAGCCATCAACCGGCAAAGCAGTATGTGGCCAGTACGCCTAGTGGCGTCTTAGGGCAACAACAAATTGATCGATCTATCGCTGTTTCCACCACGCCTAGTGGCGTCTTTGTGGAACAAAAACAGACCAAACAATCTATCATTGTTTCCGTAATCAGATTGGTTGGCAAGCAGGTGATCAGCCCACTGTGCGAAGTTTTTTACGGGATGGGGTAAACAGCCCCATGCCCATACCCTCCTTAGTCGCTTTTTACGACATGCGTGGTAGGGTGCAGTGTTACTATTCTTTGCTCCCCTTTCGGGCCCCCGGTAACACACGGGTGTCTCTTTGTTTGAACTTCTTTATATAGTTCAGTCACTGACTGCTGCTCTTGCCCTGTGAGTTGTACTGTAAGGTCTGCATATACTAGCAATATCATTACATTAATGAGTCAGAATATTAAAGATATAAAAAAAAAAAAAAAAAAAAAAAAAAAAAAAAAAAAAAAAAAATGATTAAAGATAAATGATTTATAAGTGAATTTTACAGCAAATGTTTATACTTGGCAGTTTAAGTGATCAGATGGTGAACAGCAGTTAGAAAGATGTATTGGTTGAGGCATTGAATAAAACATATGTGGTCCTTAAATGCACAATAGTGTTTTGTTGTCTTTCTGAATCAAACAGAAGCTTATTCGGTACAGATCTCTGGTAAAACAGAAGAAGATTGCAGTTCCAGCGCCAAAGTTGGTAAGTAGATCATTTAGATAATAATAGTTACTATATTTATTGATGGCTGTATCCTGCTCCATTTATGTCCCAGTCTTGACTAATGGATCCAAGTCATAGGCAATGACTACAACCCACAAAAGCCAGCTCTAAAACTCAGAAATGAGGTATCTGAGAAAGGTGGTTGAAGTAACAAGAAGAGACATGGTCCGCAACCAGACAATACATCATGGCTTCAAAACCCAGCCCCTGCAGACCAGAATGGAAAAGTCCCAGCTGCAATGGTTTGGCCATATCTGCAGAATAGGAGAATATCGGCTACCACAACCAATATGGAAACCTAGAGCCAGGGATCCAGACCTCTAGTACGACCCAGATTTCGCTTCTTTTTTCCAGACAAATGATATGAGGTTGTGTACAGGGTTGGCAACCTTATTGCTCTAGATCACAAGAAATGCTTTAGCACAGGCATCCTGCAAGGGGATCAACTGCAAATAAGGAAGATTCATCATCTACAAGAGATATCTGTCGCTTGTATTCTTTAGAGTATTTTTATTCTTGCTTTTGTTCAGGCCTTTTTCTTGTGTTTATTATCCTTATTTCTTCAATGTTTGTTTAATTCTGTATTGGCAGTGCTGTTTTGGGATCCCAGATAGTAAAACTTGTTGCATTTGCTGGTGACAGATACCAGGTTAAGTAAGTTAGGAGCACTCAGAAAATACAAGTGCAATAGAAAACTGGAAAGAGACAGCTTTATTAAGCACTCCAGAGATCTGAACACAATCCTTCCACATTACAACCTCTTGATGTCCAGAGAGATGATAGTCAGTTCAGCTAACTGAACACTCCATTTGTCATTGCATCCTCATGTGTCACTACAAAATGTTACATGGCATGGTTTAGACACAAGCTTACAACCATTTCAGTGTGTATGTGCATTACTGAATTAACTCTTAGTATACGTGCTCAAAAACTGCGTTTTTACGAGCTGATTTCAGGGAGTACATTTTTAGACTTTACTGATTTTGCATTAAATAATTTATAATGATAACATAAAGTGTTATATATCAAAATGGGGAGAAATGAAACATCTATGACATGCACTTAACTTAATTGTTAAGTGGTGTTAAACATGCATGCAACATATGCAGTAATGAGTGCAGAAAAATTTGACACGGACACCGAATGACCTATTAGGTAGGCCAGCCGTAAAACGAGGATCGATCTTTGGCCTACCTAATAGGCCAGTCGGATATTAAAAGTTATACAGTTACAAAAAAATAAACATGGATGGACAGAGCATGGAGTGAAAAACGTGACATGATAGTCACAATTTGAGAATGATTTTAAAATAAAAGTTTACTTCAAGACTCTGATAGTCATTCCTCTTCTACCTTTGGATTTAGAGGTTAGCCAGAGAGAGAGAGAGAGAGAGAGAGAGCGAGCGTTATGATATCCAATCAGCTGTCTTCTTTTTGACATGGCTCCAGTCCAATCCACAATCCTTCAGGAATTGTCTGATGTCATCCTCCCAGCAAACTCTGAGTTGTCTTGAAAGTCTCCAAGCCATGGCATATCGTCATGTTGCAGACCATGTCCCTTGTTATTTCAACTGCCTTTCTCAGATACCTCATTTCTGAGGTTTCAGGATGGATGCACTGAGATATTCCTTAAATTTAGAGTTCATGACATTTTTTCAGCACAGGAGTGTTTTCTTCTTCTTCTTCTTGCGATCGCATCTTTGATGATTACACCGTCAGACGAGTTCTCATGATGAATTCGACTGTTGTTTGAAGTTCCTCTTTAACTCCATATAGCTTTGAGTTTAGTATTGAGTCATTCGGCCAGTATATCTTTCTTAACTGGTCATACAGAGGACAGTCCTGTAGAACATGCTCAGCAGTTTGTTCGTTTAATCCACATGTGCACAGTGGTGAAGCAGACAATCGTAGCTTGTGCATGTGTTTATTCAGTTTGTTATGCCCTGTCCTGAGTCGAAAAATAGTTATCTGTCCCTGCCGGTCGAGAGTGTGATAGTCGTCTTTGGGTTGGTTCTGTTCTCTTCTGATAGTCTGGATAGCTCTCTTTTTCTCAAAGTATGTAACTTCATTATCTTCTTGTTCACATTCTCCTCCCTTTTTTGCAAGTTTATCTGCCTTTTCATTTCCGGGTACACCACAATGAGATGGTACCCACTGAAGTATGGTTCTCTTTTTGGCAGCTACCTTGTTTAGTTCATTTCTCAGATGCGGGAGTTTACCACCCTTGAGAGCTTGCAGGACAGACAGTGCATCTGTGAGGATGACTACCTGGTGGCAGTCAGAGTTGGTGTTATAAATCATATTTGCAGCTTGCTCTAGAGCTTGAACCTCAGCTGTATAGTTGAGGAGTGTTTTAAAATGAGAGATATTGTTGTGTTTAGAAATATTGTTGTGTTTAGACAGACACATTCTATAAAGTTTGTTGACAGAATAGTTATACCTACATGGATTTTGCCAACTTTTATGTGAATGCAGAAGCTACATATGCACTTTGTTAAATAATGTCAAAGGAGGTCATGTCAAGAAAAAAAACGCTCAATTTTTGGATAATGGTCTATATATATTGTAGTTTTGTGAAGGCTTTTATAGAAATGAGTGATTTTGTTTTGCATTACGCCTTCATCAGGATAAATTACCTCCATTTCTTTGAATAATGTAAAACTGAAGCATTGCATATTTGTTTTTGGTTTTTGTTTTGGGGATACTTAAAAGTGCTTTACTTGCCTTTTTGTCTGTACCATAACTCCAGTATAAGTTCTGCTAATGTTCCATATTAACAGTTTAAACATTTGTCAGCAGAGCATCTGATTGAGAGAGTGGTTGAAGCATTTGCCACTCACAGCTAAAGGTACTGTGTTCCAGGTTCAAAACCTGGTAGCATCACGCTGCTGTCTACCCAGCTGTGAATGGGTATCTGACTCTAAAGTTAGGGATGGCAAATGCGATGAGCAAGGAAACTTGTCTCCCCACCTCATTCAGACTGGGCCTTTATAGTGAAGTCTCTAACACTTCACTCCCCAATGGCAGTATCTGATACGGGACGATCTTTTGTTTTGTATTTGTCAGCAGTTCTCTACATAAGTTGTGATTTTAGTGTTTATACATTGATTAGTTTTTAAAGATTACATTATACTACAGCCTCATGCCAGCCATGGTCAGAGCTGGTGTAAGCTGTGCTTTGGACGGCTGAAACCGAAAGCTGACCTGCCATTGAATGAAGAGTCTTGTAAAGATGCTTGTGAACCGTCTGACAATGAGTATTCTGAAAATGAAGGGATGCCACCACTGTTGCATATTGTAGCACACATGAATCAGGTTTGTAGGCATTTCTTTTCTATCTTTATACTACATATAATATCATCAACACTTTTTAGCACCCCAAGGAGTATAGGCCTTCATCAAACCTATGCCAAGTCTTCCTGTCCCATGCCATCAGGTCTTTCCATGTCTTCTTCCATGTCTTCTTCCATATGTGTCTCCAGTTCTCCTCTCCATGTGCCCCATCATGGTCTCCCTCCACCTATCCTGCCACGACGACTCCAGAACAAGGACTTCCCATCAATGCTTTTCAGCTGGTTTCCTCAATGTGTGTCCCACTCATCTCCAGCATCCTGCACTCATCCCCTGCCCCACTGCACCAGTCTGGGCCCTTTCCCCGGTGATATCAGCAATCCCATCACATGTAATATAGCCACAAATGTAATTTATAACTCAAGGAACTGAGTGTTCATTACAGAAATGTATTAATGTTATTTATTATAAGTTAATTGCTCTTCTGTTTTGTTCATTTTGTATGCTTATGAATGTTTAAATTCTCAATCCATCCCCTCCTTCCTCCTTCCCCCTTCCCCTCATTGCTGTTAGTCTAGCGAGGGGTGGTTTGCCCTAGTAAACATAGACATTTATGACCTTCATGTTGTATGATGATGCACAATAGTCATTTATGCTTGTAAGTTCATTACATTTCATTTTTATATTAGTTATATTACTGAAATATAAATTACTATTTAAATTAATTATTTCATTCATTTTTTTCAGTGAGCATATTCAATTTGTTGATTTTTTTGTTTTGTTTTTTTAGCATCAAGTGACCAGTGTACTGGAGTATCATGTGAATTGGCTTGAGGCCAATGGTTTCTCATCCAGACAGGTGAGTTTTGTTTTCTGTCACCAGTAGTTTCAAAATAATGATCTCATGGTGAGAAAGTGTTGATATTTTTTAACAGGTATGATAAGTTTTTCATGAGTAATTTCCTTCATGAAGATTTACTGGCAACAAGATGATTTTCCTAGAAGAGACTTGAACTTCTCTGAATTAAAGATGATTTTAAAAAACTTATTAAGATTGACTGACGACAAGATGATTTTCCTAGAAGAGTCTTGAACTTCTCTGGATTAAAGATAATTTTTTAAAACACTATTTTAAGATTTACAGGCAACAAGAGGATTTTCCAAGAAGAGACTGGAACTTCTCTGGATTAAAGATGATTTATAAAACTCTTCTAAGATTTACTGGACGCAAGATGATTTGCTTAAAGGAGTCTTGAACTGCTCAGGATTAAAGTTGATTTTGTGAAATAAATATGTTTTGGCGGCAGGAATTTTGAAAATAATTTCAAATTTTATTTTTTTCACCTAGCCATTGGGAGTGGCCAGATGGGTGCTGCAATGCAACCTCAACATTTCAGACTGATGGTAGTTAACTTTCACAACATTTCAGACTGATGGTAGTTAACTTTAACAACATTTCAGACTGATGGTAGTTAACTTTCACAACATTTCAGACTGATGATAGTTAACTTTCACAACATTGCTTTTTTTAAACTACATTATACCTTTATTTTGATTAAATAATACTTACTTCCAGAGTATAGGTTGGGAAATGATAAATAATTCAATGATTTGAAGTCTGTATCACTTGGTTCTTCTTCTTCCTTGTTCATCCTGAAAAGGACGTTGGTTGCGTTGTGTCTGTGGTGAGTTGGGATTATATAAATATTTATAGGGGACTTAGTGTACTGACTGAGATCAGCTGTGAAGGTATCTGTATCTAATATGTGTGGTGTGTTACAGATGACCTTACTTTGCTACCACATTTAGACCTCAATCAGACTTATTCTGGGCTATAGTGATGACTACGTTGAATGTCTAGGGTTATGATAATGATGAAGTGTAAGTTCACAACAACAACAGACAGATAAATACTTTATTTAAGATTCACAACACTTTACAACACTATGACAAGCACATACATATAACACTCTAGAAGACTAGCTTAAGTAAGTCAAGTGTTAAATTTTAAATTATGTATTAGTTGCTTTCAAGAATAGATATCCTGATCCAACTACAGAGTGAATCAGGAATCACAATCAAATGTAAACACAATGTGTATGTACAAAAATTATACAAAGGATCTTTGTCCTGACATAGAATATTATTACAATATGTGTGTAGTGTGTGCTCTGGTATTAAGAGGTAATACTGGCTTTTGAAGCTATGTTGTTGTTTGTCATCACGACTTCATGTGTTTGTTAATGGTGGAAATAATCTTGAAGGGTTCACAGTTTCTTTTTATTTGTACAACAATAACTGTCCCTCTTGATTTAGTATTACAGTCAATTTTAGGGTGGGTTATACAAGGGTGAGCTGCTCTGGCTGACGAATTCTTAACTTATGTGTCGGCGGCAGGAAAATTGTCTCCTCTGCTCGCTTGCTTCTCAGTTATCTTGAAATACACCACTGGTCAATATCTTGGACAAGGAGCCTGCTGCCAGCCAAACTCAGACCAGGTGCTGCTCTAATACTTCAGTACCACGGTCCCACAATTCAAGGAAATATACACAAGTACGTTGACTGGCGATGAATTCTGGCACAATTTTGATCTGCCTTATCCCAGGCTTTTATTAGAAAAATATTAGCTTGCTCGCCACGCACTTGCTTCTCACAAACTATATTTTCAAAACTGGCCCTGAACTGACGCTTCTATTTGACTATATCGAACGCTCTAACCAATGAGACCATGTTTACAAGAGCCTTTGAAAAAATATTACCCATCCTACCGTAGCCATTAACAACCAACTAGTATTTGCAGTCTGACTAATCAGGTTTCGCCTTACATATTTCTACAGCCAATCAAATCGTATCTAACTTGTTGGCCTCATTTCCCCCTAAAGCAGTGTTTTTCGAACAACCATTATGAGCAAATATGATCTTGTGCTGTCAGACAACCTCACTATAGTATTTTGGCTATAATTTATTAAGTACTAGACTATTTGCGTAACACATAACATATTCTTTGTCAGCAAGTCTTAAGGTACAAGAATATATAAGTTTAATGGGGTTAAGTGGCTTCGTTCAAAATATGTATTATTCTAGGATAGTCGTGTATTTGTTTTTTTATTTTTCAAACCGCCACCTGTCCTGCCTTTTCGACTGTTCTGTCAGTATAAAGTCAGGATTTCAGACGTAAAACAGTATTGTGTCATGTTTCCTAATAAGCATTCAACATGTTTTTTAAAACCTTACCTCGTATCGTTAGTGTTTTTTATCACTGTCTATTTGAAAAAAATCAGGCCTGCATGCCTTTCGCGTGTGGGATTGGCATTCACTATTTAATCGCGAGATGACGTGGTAGCATTGCATGCGTTCCTCCGTGCATCTCTCTCTCTCTCTTCTAAGCCCGTCTGTCTTCTAGGTTAACGTAGTGTATATAATGACATTAATGTAATATTATATCTAGGTCATTAAGCAGTGTGCCTATCAAGGTCATATAAGAAATACAGTACCAGTTTTATTTTTAGACACGCGTGTAGTTTATGCATACGGAGCAGAAAAAGGGGATCTCGGGTTCAGTTATTATGGCGCTCTACAACGCAGGTGTACGCTATTAGGAAAAGCACTGGTCTGTCACCATTCTTCTTTCTTTCTATTAAATTACTTCGTTAGGCTTTACATTTATTTTCTCATTTATATATGTGGATTAGAATTTTTCACGACAGTGTCGCTGTTTACAGCAAAGCTGCGATATTTGCCTTCCCTTTTCGATCCCTACTCTCTCTGCCAGATTGCAGTGATGCAGTCTGTTTCCAGGACCACCCCTTGGAGGTGGAGTAGGGTCTTGGTCAGCTCTGGGTTCCCTGATGCAAGCAGTCAAGCTATGAGTCGCTGACTGCATTCATCTTCGGTCCCCATATCACTTGGTTCTGAAGTGATTTGGTTTGGTTTTAGTTTTAAGGCTTCATTGCACACGGATATCTCAGTGCTGCGATCTCCTCCCTTAGATCACACAAGGAGGATCTCAGCACAGTGCATGAACTCCGTAGCACCGGTGAGAATCCCAGTGTGTATATATTGGAATCACACATTCTATAAATCCTTTGGTGGTGGGTAGGTTTTTAATTTTTCAAAATTTTGCCAGGGCAGCGACCTGATAAGCCTACTCTTTTTTATTGCCAACTGCCATAGGATTTTTAACGTGAGCAACTTGCACATGGGACCTCCTATTTTTGTGCCCGTATCCGAGAAGGCTAGGCATCCGATCTCACTACCCAGGAGACCAGTGGGGAGTATGACATCATTAGGACCACTGGTTCTGAAAAAAAATTTCCATAAATTATATTCTCTGAACTGGGAATCGAACCTGGTACCTCTAGAATTTGAGGTTCTGAAGTGATTTTTCTCTTTACTCCTGTTTTTGTCAATACGATGAGACAGCAATATACCTAATTTGTTAACAGCAAACTGCACTTTTGACTTGCTAAAAGAGGAATATTATTGTTATATTTTAATGCAAGAAAGTAATGTTGGACACTCCTTGTCTGTGTTTTATTTAGGACTGAAAGATCAGGAATAAGGTTTTTGTTTCATTTCTTTCTCACTAGCTCATCTTTTCCATGAGAACTGCCTTTGCTAGACCTTTGTTTCTGTTATCGAAAGAACATCCTATTTCCTACTACTTGCAAAAGGAGCTGATTTATCATAAGTAGTTCTGATTTAATCTTACGTTTAGAACTACACAATTTTTTCTCACAGACAAAGAAAGACATGTGCATCATCGGTTAGGCCTCATGTGGTTCCCGGGAGAGAGAGAGTCTCTAAAATGACAGAAAGAATAGGACTACATGTCGTACAAGCTGACTGAGATATGAGATGTACATTTTGCTGGAAATCTCTGCCTGTAAACAGATTGCCACAGAAACCACCACTGTAAGAGCATGTGACTGCTTGGGGCAAGGGGACCAGCTGCAATGGTGGTGCCATGCTTCGTAAGGAGCACACAGGAAAGCAAATGAATGAATATTCTGGTAGCTCAAAAATTATGTGGAAGACAAGAGAAGAGTTAAAACAGATATTTTGAATGAAATAGCTTTGAAATCAGTTTGGACTGACATACCATTCTTTGGGCTAAAGGTGTAAACTGCTGATGACTGTGCCTGTAGTCTGATAGAATTGCTGCCTGTCATCTGCTGCAGAAATGCTCAATGGGAGGGAAGCAGAGAGCATCACTTGTGCTAGTCCCTGACTGGCTCTGTGGAGATGGCAAACTGGGTCTGGCCATTGAATTTTTCAAGTATATTTAAGCCGACATACGGTGATGTTCTTTAAAAAAAAAAAAAATTGTTGGTTGTACCTCATTTGGTTTAACAGGGTGTGCTCTTCTTTGTTTTCTTAGTCATTCGCTTTCATGTAACCACATCTATTTCTCTCATAAGGTTGGAGATCTGTGTCTAACTTCCCTCAAAGGGGTTGAAGAAGGCTATGCTGTAAAGCTGTTCTTCTTGTGGAGATGGTATTTGATACTGCAGTGCCCAATTCTCAGTCTAAAATTATCATTTGATCTCTTCTTGGCAAAGAGTAGTATGCTTCTGTTATGTCTCTTTTTGGGTGTTCTCTGTACTGTTTTTCTTTGAAGCTAGTTTTGCTTACTGCTTTTGTTTCTTCATATGTTGTTGGGTCTGTGAAGAGGTGACAAGAAAATAGAACCACAGCTTTCTCAGGCATTGTCAATGGCAAATAATGTCAGATTTTACATGCGGCTGGAAACCTCATTGTGTCAAACAAATAGCTGCAGAAACCACTCCATCAGTAACATATATGGTACATACTTCTTGTTAAAAGGTCATGGCACAAATGGCCCCATGCTCCTTTAAGAAGCATAAAAGGAGAATGATGATGATAACCTCAGTGTTTAAGAATTTTGATTGGTCTGTTTAACCACTGCACATTCCCATTACAAATTTCTCGTTTATAGGGTCAGTGGTTCTATGCCTTGCTCGCCAGCCTTCAGAAACCTCTTACTCCTGAAGTCTGCTCATGGATTCGACGACTAGCTCGTCTGTGTTCAAACATACGTGCTTCTCTTGTAAGTTTTAATTGTACTAGTTTTAGACTTTGAAGACTTGTGATATGGAAACGGCAGAGCCAGAATATCAGATAATTCAGAAATTACATTGTTGCAGTTCAAGGCAAAGTTTATCATATTATTGCTTTGCATTACCATAGCAGGATTTCTGTTTGTATGCTTGTTTAATGTAGACCCTAATGGGAAAGAATACCAAAATAAAACCTTTACTAATAATCATTCTCACAAAGTATACTTTTACAGTAGACATTCAAAAATCCGGCAACCTCCGGACCTGAGGAGTGCCGGATTTTTGAAAATGCCGGATTTTTTATGGTTATATATTCTGTATACATTTAACAGAAAATGACTACCTGTACACTTTATCTGCGATCGACAATGCACGATGTTTACGTTTTACACCACTTCTTTTATTTGCTGAATCCATAATGGGGCTAAACAGCAGCAAATAAATGATAAAATGAGAAGGAATGAGCAGGAATGCCTGTTAATACGTGCAAGCAAGACCCAACAGCTGCATCAAAACATAAACTGCTCCAGAAAACAGTGGCGCGCCAACGCAGTAAATTTAAAAATGCGCTCCGAAATCCATGCCGGAAATCTGAAGGAACCGGATTATTGATGGCCGGATTTTTTAATGTCAACTGTACTAGTAGTTGTGTGCAAAATGTACCAGATATTGTCAGATATTATAGCTATGACTGAAACTATAAAATGATGTGAAATAAACAGCAACATAGAAAATATTCATATGTATAAGATTATATAAGATCGATGTCCTGGGACTGTGTGAAACAAAATGGAAGGAGGTATACTGAAAGAAACTCAGTACAGGTGAATTGGTGCTGTCTTCAGGATATGAAGACGAAAGTTCACACCGCAGTGAAGAGGTAGCTCTAATGTTATCTAAAGAAGCACAGAAAGCACTCATTAAATGGGAAGCCATGGGACCCAGAATCATAACAGCTACTTCCAAAACAGTTTTAAAAAAAATAAATGTAAACATCATCCAGTGTTATGCACCAATCAATGACAAAGAAGAGTCTGTGAAACAAGCATTTTATACTAGACTGCAAGATATGATGGATAAAATGAAAAGAAGAGACATCACAATTTTGATGGGTGACATGAGTGCAAAGATAGGTACAGCCAACACCGGAAATGAAGAAGAAATCATGGGAAAACATGGGCTAGGAATAATGAATGAAAATGGGGAACTATTCACAAACTTCTGTGCTTCAAATCAACTGGCTGTAGGATGAAGCACGTTTCCACATTCTCTTACTAGCAATAGACTGGGTTATGAAAATATCGACGACACCCAACAGAAATGGAATCCAGTGGAATGTGACGAAACAGATTTTGCTGATGACTTGGCAGTCCTGTCCCAAAACCGTAATCAGATGCAGGACAAAATGAAAACACTCAATGAGAGGTCACAGCTATTGGGTCTGAAAAGAAAAAGATAATGAGAATAAATGCAGGTAATGAAAACAGGGTTGAACTTGAAGAAGCACCAATACAAGATGTAGAATCGTACACATATCTTGGCAGAAATATAGACAAAGTTGGAGGGATAGACAGTGATATCAAAATAAGAATACAAAAAGCAAGAGGAGCTTTCATAGCATTTGGGAAATATATGGAGATCAAGAGAAATGGGATCCAACACGAAAATAAGAATCTTCAACTCAAATGTGAAGTCAGTCCTATTGTATGGCTCTGAGACATGGAGAACAACAAAGACATCAACCAAAAAGCTACAGACTTTCATAAATGGGTGCTTGCATAGAATAGAGGGATTAAAATGGTATGACAAGGTTACCAACGTGGAACTGATGACAAGAACTAGACAAGTGCCAGTGGAACAAGAGATGAGAAGAAGACGATGGCGATGGATAGGACACACACTGAGGAAATGTGTTGATAGCATTACAAGGCAGTCCTTGTTCTGGAACCCCCAGGGCAAGAGAGGCAGAGGTAGACCAAGAAGCACATGGAGAAGAGAGCTGGAAACAGAGATGAAAATGATAAGGAGAACGTGGAAAGAACTTGAGATGATGGCACGTGACAGGAGGACTTGGCATGTGTTTGTTGAAGGCCTATGCTCCTTTGGGAGTGGAGGGTTATGAATGAATGAATGGTCAGTTTTGTCATGTTTCCGGTCGTGTGCTTTAAAGTACATAACTAGCGCATGTACATTACAGTAGAAGCGCAACAGCGTGGTAAAAATTTACCAAATACCAGACACGCCACCATGTTGCACAACTCTAGATCAGTAAGGAGACCAACTTGCAATTCATTACTACTCCTGTTTGCTGTTGTGTATCGGTAATTATTTTTGAAAATGCCCAAAGCAGGTTAAAAGTTGTGATTAAGATAAGCGTTAGAGAACATGTTTCTGAGATTTCTAACAGCCTATTATTCACAAGTAAAACTAAATGCTAAAAACAGTATTACAGTTAGCGTTTTATCATGAAGGTTAGGCCTATGCTTAGGATGCAAAGAAAGATAAATATTACCCTAATTCTGTTACGCGTTTAAAAAATAATAACGCATATCGAGGGCATACCATAAAATATTTTTTAAAACAATTGTTATGGGTCAGTAATTGGGTTACTTGTTTATCGTGAGTTAGGTGACATCTTAAATTCAAAAATTCATAACTGTTCCGAGATTTATAGCTGCTTTTTATTTAAAAACAAATTAAACATTGGAAATGGTTATGGTTAGTAATTTAGCATTGAGATCAGGCCTAAGCATAAGATGCAGAGACAAAAATAGGACCATAATTCTATATTGCGCTTTAAATAAATTAAAGCATGGCAGACATTGAGGCTGTACTTATAAGAGGAAAAAAGCACAATGGCAAATATTATTGATGGGTAGTTGGGCAACATGACATTTGAAAATTCATAACTACCCAAGTTCGCTGTTGTATCAGAAATTTATATTTGAAAATGCTCAAAACGGGGCAAGAGTTGTCCGAGATTTGTAGCCACTTATTATTTTTTTTTAAAACCAATACACGCTGGAAACAGTGACATGGCTAGTAGTGTGGCATTAGCATATAGACCTGCACTTATGTTGCGGAGACATTAAAAATATTACCCTGATTCTATTTCACGTTTAAAATAATATTAACATGGAACAAACATTGAGTCAATGATTTGAAAAACAAAGAAAACAGCAAATGTTAAAGGATTGAGAGTTGGGCTGCTTCTCCCTCACGATTTGGCTACTTCTATATTAGAATTTGGACAGTATCTGAAAATCGAAAAATCTCGATTTGTGAAACAAAACTATCCCCACGCATATTGGATAAAAGACCTGCACTAATGTTGACAACCAATATAACAAGTAGCTGAAATATGTATGAAAAAAATGAGTGTCCTGGTAATTAACTTGTTCTAACCTCCTGGACGCCCCGTGTAGTTCCAGGGATTGGGGGGGGGGGGGGGGGCTCTAATAAAGAATAGGACTATTGCACTCTCATGCACGTCATATGAGACGACTGCTATGAGGTTGTGTATGGGGCTGGCAACCTCATAAGGTAAAACAAATTGCCACAAAAACCATTACTGCTAGAGCAGGTGAATGTTTGGTGCAGGCTTCCTACAAGGTGACCGGCTGCAGTAGTGGTTCTATGCTCCATTAGGAATGCTAAAGAAAATGAATGAATTTCCTGGACCATCTTCCATTTTAAGTGTTCCAGCATTCAGGATGCCGGAGAAGAGATCCCAGACCTATCTCTTCAGTGCCTCTTCATTGTATACTGAATGACAAAATATATTATAACTTTCACAGGAAAACTCTAGCGACATTCGACTGAATGAACTAAATTTAATCATCTGCTTGGTTTCACGTTACTTTGATCAGAGGGACCTGGCAGACACCTGACAGAACTAGTCACGTTTAGTTTGATGAGTGAATATTTTACATTAGAAATATAGGCATGTTGTTTTAGTACATGAGTGTGAAAATGTGTAATTTAATTAAGTAGCAGTCATTTGTTTGTTTTGTTTTTTTTTCCATTTGTTTATTGTTCATTTGTCTGTCAACAAGGAGAGAGTGATTTATCTTGATGATAATGACATGGTGGTAGAATGCTGTATGCTTCGCTGTTGGTATTTCTCTGCATTCAAGATGGGAGGCCAGTAGTTATGGCCAATATATTTGAATCAAGTTTTTGTTTCGTTTTGTCCCAGTTAGAATTTTTTTATATGACTAGGAAGTGGAAAGAAACTGTTTTCATTATTCAAAAGCGGGAAGAGCTAGTGTGCTACTCTTTTGAGTATTTTAAACATGAAAACATCTATCTTACTTACTTAGTCGTTCCCCTTCTACCGTGAGGTGTAGAGGTTTGGAAGAGAGAGCGCCAGACCATTCTATCAGCTGTCTTCTTCATGGCCTGGTTCCATTCTAGTCCTCGGTCCTTCAAAGATTGTCTAATGTTGTCCTCCCAGCGGACTCTGGGTCGTCCTGGAGGTCTGGATCCCTGGCTCTTTGTTTCCCATGCTTGTCGTGGTAGCCGATCTTCTCCCATTCTGCAGACATGACCAAACCATCTTAGTTGGGACTGTTCTATTTGGGTCTGCAGCGGATGGGATTTTAGGCCTTGACGGATCGTCTGGTTGCGGACCATGTCTCTTCTTGTTACTTCAACCACTTTCCTCAGATACCTCATTTCTGAGGTTTGGATCTGGCTTTTGTGGGTTGTAGTCATTGCCCACGACTCGCATCCATATGTCAAGACTGGTACATAGGTGGAGCGGTATACAGCCATCTTCGTTTTCTTACCAACCTCTTTCTTGCTGAGGAATCCACGATTTATGGCCTGAAAAAGTCTCCCAGCCGCTGCTTTTCGAGTGGCCAACTTTTCTTTGATGCCTCCCTTTCGGTCTATAATAGCTCCGAGATATTTAAAGTGGTCGACCTGCTCCAGGACCTGTTCTCCCAACTTAATCTGATGTTTTCTTTCTTCTCGTGATATCACCATGGATTTTGTTTTAGAGCTGCTTATGACCATCCCTCTCTTCTCCAGCTCTTCCTTCCAGACTTGCAGGTTGGATTGGAGATGTGCCTCTGATTTAGCAATCAGGGCAAACATCATCAGCAAATGCCAGCTCCGAAATATAGACCTGTCTCATCTTCCAGTACCCCACTGAATACTTTCTTGTTCTCTCCTTACATGCCTTGATGACATCGTCCATAAGGAGTATGAAGAGGTAAGGTGATAGGATATCACCTTGTCTTACACCAGTGGTGGTTCTGAACTCTTCTGACTTATGGTTTGGTGTCCTCACATAATTTCTGCAAGACTTGTAGAAGCTCTGTATAGCATGAATCAGAGGTGCTGGAATATTCTTCCTTGCCAAACAGTCCCAAAGTTTGCTCCAGGGGACCCTGTCAAACGCCTTTTCCAGATCTATGAAACAAAGATGGATCTCACTCTTATACTCAAGGGCCTTTTCACTCAGCTGTCTGAGTGTGAAGATTAGGTCTTGAGTACTTCGGTTTGCTCGGAATCCGCACTGGACCTCATCCAATTGTGGCTCAGCTAGGCGTCGGAGTCTCTGCTCTAGGATTCTAGAGTAGATTTTACCAGGGACACTGAGAAGGGATATGCCTCTATGGTTTCCACATTGTCGATTGTCACCCTTTTTGAAAATTGGTGTTATGATGGCAATCTCCCAATCCTTTGGTGTGGTCTTGTTGCACCATGCTGCCTGTAGGACCTTTAAGAGTAATAGGTCGCCTGATGCTCCCATGTACTTAACCATTTCTGGTGTTATACCATCATGCCCTGCTGCTTTGCCTATCTTGATTTTCTCTAGTGCTGCCCTCAGTTCTTCCATCTTTATGTCATCTTCACCATCATTAGTTTTCTCTTCTGTGCTAGTGGTTATCATTTCTGATGCTTCATCATGCTCACCATCCAGGAGTTCTGAGAAATATTCTTTCCATCTTTCCATTACTTCCTTCGGGGCAGTAAGCAATTTGCTTTGCTTGTCCTTTATAAATTTGAGAGGGCATTGTTTTTCTTTCCTCATGTTCTTTAGGGTCTTATAGAACAATTTCTGGTTTTCTTGTGCATTTTTTTCTAGCTTTTCTCCAAATTCTTCCCAGGACTTCTGTTTTGCTGCTAGCACTTTGTTCTTTGCTTCTGTTCTGAGTGTCACATATTCTCTATATTTTTCTATTTGTCCTGTTGTGTTTTTAGCTCCTAAGTATTGTTTCCATGCCATTTTCTTCTCTCTTATTTTCTCTTTGACTTCCTCTGTCCACCAAGGTGTCCTCTTTCTCTGGTTCCCAAGTCGGACTTCACCGCATGCTTCTGCAGCAGCTGTCTTTATGATATCCTTGAATTTATTCCAGAGGGTTTCCAAGTCATCAGGTCGTTCTTCTGTGTTGCTCACTGCTGTAGCAATAAGCCCCTGATATCTGGTCTTAATTTCTGGCTCTCTCAGCTTGTAGGTCCTAATGCTCATTTCTCCTGCTCGTTTACTTGGTTTCTTGCGTGATGTTGGGCAGTTCCTAGGCTGAGCAACTCTTTCAGTTGTTCGTTTGATTGTTAGCAGGTAGTGATCACTTCCAATCTCTGGCCCCCTCCAGACTCTTGCATCTCGGACATATCTGAATGAGCTTCTCCGAACAATGGCATAGTCGATCACTGACTTCTCATTCTTGGTTGGTTCACATCTAGTGTATGCATGTATGCGCTTATGGGGGAACTTTGTGTTTGTAATGATCAGATTCTGCTCACTGCAGAATCTAGGGAGTCGCTTTCCATTGTCATTGAGAGTATCTTCTCCATATCTTCCGATAACTCCACCCCATCTAGCATGGTCATTTCCAACTCTGGCATTAAAATCTCCGAGCATAATAACTTCATCTAGGCAGTCATCCACTGTCCTTTGAAGCAGCTCGAAGAATTCCTCCTTGACCTCTGCTCTCTCATCCTCATTTGGCCCATACACTATGACCAGGTTGACTATGGTTTCTCCTTCTTTTAGTTTTACAACCATAATGCGCTCCGAGACAAAGTTCCATCCCTTGATACTATCTTTTTGATTTTGGGCCACAATGCAACCCACGCCCCCCTTTAGCTCTTTCAGATATGGGTACACCACTGTAGAGCAACGTGTTGCCATCGAGATCCAGACTCCTTGTCCTTTTTTCTTCGTTTCCGTTATAGCCAGGATTTCTAGTTTTGCTTTCCTCATCTCTTCCACCAGCTCCTCTTCCTTCCCATTTATACTTCTTGTGTTCAAAGTTCCATAAGTCGTAGTCCGTAGTCCGTTCCAGTTCGTCGCCTTTAGAATCAGTCCAGTTTTCTCTCTTGTAGTTCGCGTAATCATGATTTAAAGCAAACAGGTGATTGGCCTGTTGTGCCTTTGCATGGTGGAGGGGCTGCCTCCTTACGGCCTCCATGCAGGCCGCCCTCCTCCTTTTTCATCCGGGCTTGGGACCGGCATTGGCGGAGTTGAAAACATCTATCACACAGTGTTACCTAATATAGATGACTTACTTACTTAGTCGTTCCCCTTCTACCGTGAGGTGTAGAGGTTTGGAAGAGAGAGCGCCAGACTATCCTATCGGCTGTCTTCCTCCTGGCCTGGTTCCATTCTAGTCCTTGGTCCTTCAAAGATTGTCTAATGTTGTCCTCCCAGCGGACTCTGGGTTGTCCTGGGGGTCTGGATCCTTTGCTCTTTGTTTCCCATGCTTGTCATGGTAGCCGGTCTTCTCCCATTCTGCAGACATGGCCAAACCATCTTAGTTCGGACTGTTCTACGTGGGTCTGCAGGGGGTGGGATTTAAGGCCTTGACGTATCTTCTGGTTGCGTACCATGTCTCTTCTTGTTACTTCAACCACCTTCCTCAGATACCTCATTTCTGAGGTTTGGATCTGGCTTTTGTGGGTTGTAGTCATTGCCCATAACTCGCATCCATATGTCAAGACTGGGACATAGGTGGAGCGGTATACAGCCATCTTCGTTTTCTTACCAACCTCTCTCTTGCTGAGGAATCCTCGATTTATGGCCTGAAAAAGTCTCCCAGCCGCTGCTTTTCGAGTGGCCAACTCTTCTTTGATGCCTCCCTTTCGGTCAGTAATAGCTCCGAGGTATTTAAAGTGGTCGACCTGCTCCAGGACCTGTTCTCCCAGCTTAATCTGATGTCTTCTTTCTTCTCGTGATATCACCATGGATTTTGTTTTAGAGCTGCTTATGACCATCCCTCTCTTCTCCAGCTCTTCCTTCCAGACTTGCAGGTTGAATTGGAGATGTGCCTCTGATTTAGCAATCAGGGCAACATCATCAGCAAATGCCAGCTCCGAAATACAGACCTGTCTCATCTTCCAGTACCCCACTGAATACTTTCTTGTTCTCTCCTTACATGCCTTAATGACATCGTCCATGAGGAGTATGAAAAGGTAAGGTGACAGGATATCACCTTGTCTTACACCAGTGGTGGTCCTGAACTCTTCTGACTTATGGTTTGCTGTCCTCACATAATTTCTGCAAGACTTGTAGAAGCTCTGTATAGCATGAATCAGAGGTGCTGGAATGTTCTTCCTTGCCAAACAATCCCAAAGTTTGCTCCAGGGGACCCTGTCAAACGCCTTTTCCAGATCTATGAAACAAAGATGGATCTCACTCTTATACTCAAGGGCCTTTTCGCTCAGCTGTTTGAGTGAAGATTAGGTCTTGAGTACTTCGGTTCGCTCGGAATCCGCACTGGACCTCATCCAATTGTGGCTCAGCTAGGCGTTGGAGTCTCTGCTCTAGGATTCTAGAGTAGATTTTACCAGGGACACTGAGAAGGGATATGCCTCTATGGTTTCCACACTGTCGATTGTCACCCTTTTTGAAAATTGGTGTTATGATGGCAATCTTCCAATCCTTTGGTATGGTCTTGTTGTACCACGCTGCCTGTAGAACCCTTAAGAGTAATAGGTCGCCTGATGCTCCCATGTACTTAACCATTTCTGGTGTTATACCATCATGCCCTGCTGCTTTGCCCATCTTGATTTTCTCCAGTGCTGCCTTCAGTTCTTCCATCTTTATATCATCTTCATCATCATTGGTTTTCTCTTCTGTGCTAGTGGTTATCATTTCTGATGCTTCACCATGCTCACAATCCAGGAGTTCTGAGAAATATTCTTTCCATCTTTCCATTACTTCCTTCGGGGCAGTAAGCAATTTGCCTTGCTTGTCCTTTATAAATTTGAGAGGGCGTTGTTTTTCCTTTCTCATGTTCTTTAGGGTCTTATAGAACAATTTCTGGTTTTCTTGTGCATCTTTTTCTAGCTTTTCTCCAAATTCTTCCCAGGACTTCTGTTTTGCTGCTAGCACTTTGTTCTTTGCTTTTGTTCTGAGTGTCACATATTCTCTATATTTTTCCATCTGTCCTGTTGTGTTTTTAGCTCCTAAGTATTGTTTCCATGCCATTTTCTTCTCTCTTATTTTCTCTTTGACTTCCTCTGTCCACCAAGGTGTCCCTTTCTCTTGTTCCCAGGTCAGACTTCACCGCATGCTTCTGCTGCAGCTGTCTTTATGATATCCTTGAATTTATTCCAGAGGGTTTCTAAGTCATCAGGTCGTTCTTCTGTGTTGCTCACCGCTGCAGCAATAAGTCCCTGATATCTGGTCTTAATTTCTGGCTCTTTTAGCTTGTAGGTCCTAATGCTCATTTCTCCCGCTCGTTTACTTGGTTTCTTGCGTGATGTTGGGCAGTTCCTAGGCTGAGCAACTCTTTCAGTTGTTTTTTTGATTGTTAGCAGGTAGTGATCACTTCCAATCTCTGGCCCCCTCCAGACTCTAGCATCCCGGACATATTTGAATGAGCTTCTCCTAACAATGGCATAGTCGATCACTGACTTCTCATTCTTGGTTGGTTCACATCTAGTGTATGCATGTATGCGCTTATGGGGGAACTTTGTGTTTGTGATGATCAGATTCTGCTCACTGCAGAATCTAAGGAGTCGCTTTCCATTGTCATTGAGAGTATCTTCTCCATATCTTCCGATAACTCCACCCCATCTAGCATGGTCATTTCCAACTCTGGCATTAAAATCTCCGAGCATGATAACTTCATCTAGGCAGTCATCCACTGTCCTTTGAAGCAGCTCGAAGAATTCCTCTTTGACCTCTGCTCTCTCATCCTCATTTGGCCCATACACTATGATCAGGTTGACTATGGTTTCTCCTTCTTTTAGTTTTACAACCATAATGCGCTCCGAGACAAAGTTCCATCCCTTGATACTATCTTTCTGGTTTTTGGCCACAATGCAACCCACACCCCCTTTAGCTCTTTCAGATGTGGGTACACCACTGTATAACAGCGTGTTGCCATCGAGATCCATGACTCCTTGTCCCTTTTTCTTTGTTTCGGTAATAGCCAGGATTTCTAATTTTGCTTTCCTCGTCTCTTCCATCAGCTCCTCTTCTTTCCCATTTATACTTCTTGTGTTCCAAGTTCCATAAGTCGTAGTCCGTAGTCCGTTCCAGTTCGTCGCCTTTAGAATCAGTCCGGTTTTCTCTCTTATATTGCTCGCAATCATAGTTTAAAGCAAACAGGTGATTGGCCTGTTGTGCCTTTGCATGGTGGAGGGGCTGCCTCCTTACGGCCTCCATGCAGGCCGCCCTCCTCCTTTTTCATCCGGGCTTGGGACCGGCATAGGCGGAGTTAATATAGATGACATCCAGTTTATCTTCACAATAGTGACATGCTCATCTTAGTGCCCAGCAGTCTCTTAGTTTGATACAAAATTTCAGCGAAGATGAGGACGAGTACAGCAGTAGTGATTTTAATGTTTGTTCTAGGCTTAATTCAGGTTCTAGCAATGTGGATTAAGATAATGAAGGTGTTATGTCAGGAAGAATGATTGTGATTCCATCACCTACCATTGATTTTTCAACATCAAACCCAGTAAGACCTAATTTAGATTTACAAGAAGAAGAAAGGTGAAATCAGAAGTGGGGCTCCAATGGCGTGAAGCAAATGTGGGTGCTTTAACAAGGAATAGCGTTAGATTCCAACCCAAAGATGGAAGAGCAGTATCTGCAAATGGAAGTCTGCATATTTGAATGATCATCTACCTCAATCCAGTGTTTTGAAAGCTTTGTAACATAAGCTATAAAGGAGGAGATTTTAAAAAGCATAAACAGTTTTGCAGAAATTGAAGTGCAGAAACGTACACCTTCTCTGAAATGGTCAAGATATGCTAGGTGGAATCCAGTAACTGATTATGAGCTGCTAAGTTTTTGCTCTGCTTTAAGCAATGGGTATTGACAAAAGACCAAGTATAAAAGATTATTTCTCGTCTCAAGAGCCTATCTTTCACACTCCATTTTTTCCCCAAGTGATGGAGAGACAAATTTGTGTCCATATTGCAAACTATGCTGCATATTTGTGAACCTCTTGTAGAAGGAAGAAACAAGATAGAGCCCTTAGTTCAAATGTTATGCTCTAAATTTGTTGAGTCATACTCGCCGAACCAAAAAGTAGCTATTGATGAGATGATTATAAGGTGGAAAGGTAGGTGGAAATATAAGCAGTATAACGCAAAAAAGCCACACAGTTATCATATTGAAAGTTTTGATCTTGTTGACAAGTGAAACAGGTTATGTGCTGAACTTACTGACATACTTTGGAGCAGATACTTCCTATGACCCTTCAATAACAGGGGGACTCTGCCTGTGCCAATTCTGTAAAAAAAATTTTGGAACACTTGTCTTGTCTGTGAACTGGCTACCATGTATATGCTGACAGGGAGTAAACTACACAATTGTCAATAAGTGAAACGATTAAATAGCAGCAATATTACACTGAAACACTTCAAGCAAACAAAGTTGGCTTTTCCCCGCAGCTGAGGTATTTGAACCTCAAGTCTATGGAAAGTAAATATTATATAGATTCTGAACAAACGATGCTAGTTGCTGCTTGGAAGGGCAAAAAAAACCTGTTAAACTATTACCACAAATGGTACCGCTGTGCCTGTGATGGTGAAAGGAGAAACCTCATCATCCATGAATATAACCACAGAATGAATGGTTGCGACGAAGCTGATCAGATGATATGGTATTATGGCTTTTTGAACAGAAAATTTGTGAAGTGGTGGAAGAAGAATGTCTTTTGGATATTCAAAATAGCTACCTCTGATGTATATATTCTATACAAAATGGCTAGACCAGCTGGAGTTGAAGAGCCACAGCTTACACTAAAGCTGTTCAAACAAACACTGATCCGAGAATTATGTGATTCTGCTGCATCCTCGATGCCCGAAATCAGTCCATGTTAAATGCTTGAAGGCCAAGTAAATTATCAGAAAGACTGAAGGGTGCAAAACATATAATGCAAAGAATCACTAATTACAGGAGGTGCAAAGTTTGCAACAAACCTGACGACAGGAAAAGGACAAACTATTATTGTGCAGGATGCAGACCACCCCCATCTGGCACCCCCATGTGGCACACAAAAGTCAAGTTGTAAATATCTCTAAGTGTGTGTATATAGTGTTACTTGTGAGAATAGTTCTGGATAAGTCTGATATTTGTTATTTTTGGTTAATTTTTTTTCTTTCTTGTCTCTTCACTACTTTATTGACATTCTAGCGGTCACGCCCAGCCCATGTCCATGTCGGAATGAGTGCAAGTCAGGTTTGGTGCGAATCGTATAAGGAAGGTTTAACTTTTCTTTGTTTTTAATTGTACTGTTGCATTGAGGTGTGCTTCTAAGGGAAAAAATTTAAGTAAGGGCTTCTTTGTAGACGACATTGGTATTACAGTCACTTGACGTATAAGTGTTCCGACGCCGGCAAATCATCGGGATTCTTGGTATGCAGACTTTCTCTCCGCTACCACAACCACCAGTCTGCTTGTTTTATTTTTTTATTCCAAGGATAAGATTTTTTTAAATCGTAAAAAGTCAAAGCATTTAATAACAGACATAAATAAGAGAAAAAGTACATGTGTATTCATGCACATACGTACCTCCACACACACACGCACCTCCACACACACACGCTCTTATGTATTGAAATCTATGCACGTACACTGCTAATGGCCTTTCCTCTATAAAATAATGCTGTAGGGGGATGTGTTACATATAAAAGCACACACGTGTAGTTTCACATGCATACTTAAACATAAACAGGAAGGAGAATAGTACTAAATAAAATAAAGTCATTATTTCATTCACAAAATGTTTTGCGCTTCCCTTCTCATTCTCATTCTCTGTGCTCTGTTGGTAAGTCTCCCAAGTGATGAAGTTCTGTTGGACGATGTGATAGGCGTGGAGTAAAGCACAAATTAAATTAAAGTACGAGGGAAGGTCAAAAAGTAATGCCTCCTATTTTTTATGTATGTAAATACTGCATCGGTGTGCAGTTGGTAAATTTAGCAGGATTCCTCAAACACTCCTCTGCACTGTATAGCATTTCCAACCTGTTTCAGTAACAGGTGGCACCACTGTAACAGTTTAAAAATGGTTGCCAAAGACGTTCGGTTAAAACAACGTTATGCCATAGAATTCCTCAATGCTGAAGGCGAGACCCCAATTCGCATCCACGAACTATTGAAGAATGTTTATGGAGATTCAACAGTGGATGTTAGCACTGTCCGACGTTGGGTACATCGTTGTGACGAAGCTGAAGTAGGTCAATCCTCAGTGGCTGACGCAAAGCGGACTGGCCGTCCGTCTACCGCAGTGACTCCACACAACATTCATCGAGTTGATGGCATCATTCGTGGTGACCGTCGGGTAACACTGGATGAACTTTCTTCCATGTTGTCCATTAGTAAAGGCAGTGTCCAGAACATCATTAAAGACCTGGGTTATTCAAAAGTTTGTGCACGGTGGGTACCCAGAATGTTGACAGACAGACATAAAGAAACAAGGAAAACCATAGCCATCAACCTCCTGCACCGTTACGAAAATGAAGGAGAAGAGTTTTTATCGAACATTGTGACAGGTGAGACTTGGGTTCATTTTTTTTAACCAGAATCCAAGAGGCAGTCAATGGAATGGCATCATACAACATCTCCGACAAGAAAGAAGTTCAAAAGTTCACTATCTGTAGGGAAAGTTATGGCCTCCGTGTTTTGGGATGAAAAGGGTGTGATTCTTCTCGACTTCTTGGAACAGGGAAACACGGTGAATGCAGACCGTTACATTGAAACTTTGAAGAAGCTTAGAGGTCGTCTTCGGCGACTTTACCCATTAAAAGATCAGAGAACTGCACTACTGTTGCATGATAATGCCACGCCACACACCGCTAAACTGCTAAACGCATCGGTGGTTTTGGAAAAAGGACACAAATTTTACCGTGCCCTTGTGAGAAGATGGACAAAAACTGTAACAAATAACGGAGACTACATTGAGAAATAAATTTTTGAAGTTCAGACTTGGGGCTACATTTCAATGTGAATTTTATCTGTTTTCTTGCCTATTGAATGAAATAAAAAATTATGAGGCATTACTTTTTGACCGTCCCGTAGGCTTCTGTGTAGACAAAATTGGTGGTGTCAACTCTACATAGCTGAGTATTAATTAAACTTTCCTTGTCTGGAATCCTGATTTTAAAAATTTGCATAACAGCTACAACACACTTGTTTATTTAAGTAAGAACTCTACAAAGCTGAGTATTATTCAAAGTTACCCTGTCAGGGATCCTGGTTTAGAAAACTTACATAACAGAAACTAACACACTTCTTCTAAATTTAACGAAAAAGAATAAAATTTATGACTTAAAAAGTTTGCAAGCTAAGGTCGTTAACCCTAGAAACAGTAAAGTTTTTACGTCCCTTGTCTCTTGAGATAAGAATGAATGGAGTGAAGAAAAATTCACTGCTCAGCCTCCTGATGTTGTACCTTAATGATATATAGCTTAAAACCTTTTCGGAGAAATGTCCAATACGCTGAAGCAAAATCGATTCAGCGGTTCTTGAGTTATGAGGTAACAGACAAACAGACGTTCGATTTTATATATATAAAGATAACATAAACATTAATAAACTGAACACATACAGAATTCTGATTCAATTTACTTTACAACTGTATATAACATAATCATACTTTTCAAAAATTTAGAAAGAAAAAAGACCCTTAAACTGTACCACTATATGAAAACTAAGAGTGACAGAAAATTACTTGTAGAAACATGGAAAAAACCCTGACGTCCTTTAAGAGTTATGTATACGTCTACAGATTACACTGACTAACAAAAAAAACTTTTTTTTTCTTTCTCTAACATTTCTATGTTTTTCTGGTCAATTTTAATGCGCTGTTTTTAAATCTGCAAACCGTTTTTCTCTATCAGGTCGGGATCTCTAGAAATACGCAATTGAACTTTTTTAACAACGCATACAGTATTACAACATCATTCGTACAAGAAGTATAACAGTTATGTAGGCTTGAATTTCTTTGCAGTCGACTTTCGTCGGTGAATGGCATGTGGTACATCGCGATGAAGCATCCAACAATAATCGGCAAGCATGGTCACACTCCACCGTTCTTGATAACGTGACTACATTACGGCGATATCTTGATGGAATCGTTCTCCATGTTCATCGCTGACTTCGCCAAGGTTGTCAGGGAAAAAGTCAAGATGCGAATCGAGCAAATGGATTTTGAGGGACATGTTACAGCCCATAATTCTGTATGCATCTATGCACTGCTTAACAATATGCAACATAGTCAACAGATTTGTGATTTCCCAGAAAGTTATCGACGATCGATTTGAATGCCATCCATGCGCGAAGTTCACTTCCATGTAACAAGTTCTCGAATTGTTTGTCTGCAATAACTTTCCTAATCTGAGGTCCTACAAAGATACCTTCCTTTATCTTTGCATCGCTTACTTGCGGAAACTTTTCTCGAAGATAAGTGAAAGCTTTGCTCGTTTTATCTAACGCTTTTACAAAATTCTTCATGAGCCCCAACTTTATATGTAACAGTGGTAAAATGAAGCTGTCTTTGTTAACTAATGGCTCGTGTATTACATTTTTATGCCCGAGCTGCATACGATCCCGGATAGGCCACACCTTTCTTGCATAATGTTCCTGTCTGTTGCGGCTGTCCCATTCACATCGGAAGCAACAAAATTTAGTATACCCAGTCTGCATGCCTGTAGTGGGTTTGATGGTATTGTATGATGGTGATATTACTAAATGTAATGTATGAGGCCAGCTGTGAAGGCTCCTGAGATAAAATGTAGTTGTGAATTGTCAGAAGGCCTTTCTTGCTACCACTACGACCTCACACTCAATTTTTTTTTCTTAATGAATGTAGCTATGTAAAATGTCTAGGGTAATGATATGTAATGTGGTGTGATAGTTATGGATACACCCACAGATATTTAAGCAGACTAATAATATTTAACAAATATTATAATACACTGAACTAACTCAAGAGTGTAAAATTTTTGATAGAATTATATTACATTTATTTGTTCTGGATCAAGTTTTATGTTGACCAGAACTTTTTTTTTTAAAAAAAGGATTTAAAATTTATGAAAGAAATGCATGGAATGTTACATAATAAATGCAAGAGTGTACATATATAAGTACTAGACTAGTTAGTTTTATTAAAATGTTCTAGTAGTCATCTACTTGGGAGGATAGTTAATGCTTGTGCTGTTGGGGTGGCCTCATCACACCTGTCTATATTGACTACACAGTGTCCAGTAAATTGCAGGAATTTTATGGGGTATTAGTAACTAAAAGGCGTTGGTGAACTTCCAGCAGACCAGAGGCTCACTCAACTTGCATATGTAGCTCTGGTGCTGAAATCTGGTGGTCCCACCTCTCCGTGCTGGCGGGCAATAATAGTGGTCTCTGTCACAACGTACTGCACAGATACACTCGAGTAAAATCACCAACTGAATGGACACCGCCTTGTTGACAACTGAAACTCACAGCTCTGCAATCAAAGTATTGGCTATGTGTCAAAATTCTATTCTCTACCCACGTCTGGACACAACACGGACACAACAACCACATCATACAGACAGGTCAGATCTCTCTGACCAAACAGCACATTTACCATGGTGGTTTTACATCAGATAGGTCCTCCCAGACTATAGATTCTGAAAAATATTTATTAGTTTCCTTCCCTAAAAGTGGATAGGTAATATGTTTCATTATTCTCAACACTTGATCTGTCTTTCCTAACCCTTGCTGGAGTTTATGTATATTGTTGGTCCCTAGACCCTGACTTGGGCGGGGGGTCTAGAGCAAATCCCTACTTGTTTTGTAAGGCTAGATTATGATATGGCAGTATCAAGTCACTCGAACATTAAACAATATTCAAAATATACAAAGAAATAATTTCAATCTTACCAGATTATGAATAAAGAACACAGAAATGCTAGCAAAACTCAGCTGAGCTGCTGGCTATAGTATGGCGTCCCTGAACTTATTTCACTTTCTTTCATTTGGAAATCACCACACTTTAAAATACTGTGTCTATCATCGAACAACTATTGAGGAATGGCCCCACTTGCGCGTCTGAGCGCCGATAAAATGATTGTCTGTGGCCAATCACTGCCTAGGTTTATTTCAAATTCAAATTTCCTACCCTAAAGTCATTTCAGTCATGCTTCAGTCAAGTATGGATGTTTATCTGTTAGTCTGTCCGTCTCTACTTGTTTTTTTTTCAAAAACGTACTTGATTTTTGAACCAACCTTTCTCTCCCCTCCAAAATTTTGTCGTTAAAAGTTATATTTAGACACAGCTCCCACCAATGTCCCTTCGCTTCCCTACTAAGTAGATTTGAACACCTGCGTCTCAAGGTCGTGTTTTTGTGTGCAAATAGCGACACTTTTTATTCCATACAGTCTGTCGCTGATGTGAACAACAGTCTTTTGTCATTATCTTCAATATTATCTATCCGTCTGTAAAATTAAGAACATATTAGTTCACTGCTCAGAATGGGCCATCCGGCCAGCTAATTTTTATATTCCTAACATTAATATTACGAAAAAGTTACTTTTTAATTTTTGTAATATTCCAAACATCTGCGTTCTGCCGCTGAATTCAAATCAAAGGCTTGGTATCGCAAAAGCGACCAATAAATGACTGTGGCGTAACATATCCAAGGTCCCTTCTGTCGAGTTCCCCACCTTATGTCAACTTGGGAAACGTGACTTTTCTCCGTTTCCCCCCCAATTGCGTCTCCTTAGCCTTTCTAGTCTCACGCAATCTTTCCAGTCATATTTTTTCCTTTTTATCCGCCGTTCCCCTCCTGTCTAGCAAGTCAATTTTTATGGAGGGTGATGACCCGCGGTCTGGGCGATCATGTACTATCAGCAGCCTACGCATTATGTTTTTATCCTTACATGTTATCTTTGGAGGTATTTTACCGTTGTATCTCTGTCAATTTCACTACAATGCCCGTGAGAATTGCAATGACCTTAGGTCTCCACAAATCCGCCATTGGTAGTCATTGTACTTTATTTTTTCCAAACGTATAGCCATATTGTCATAAGTTTCTTTCATATGAACAGAGTAGGTGACTGGAATTGATGAAAATAAATTTCTGTTATGCAATAACACGGCTTTTAGGCTAGTCTTGGAAGAATCGATGAAAAATCGCCATTCGTTGACTATGTGCTCATGACCGTTTACATCTTTGCAATAGCAAATGTCATCATTCATCTCAAAGTATTGAACAAGTTCTCTGTGTCTATGACGAAATTTAGATATCGGAGTATTGGGCGCTAAAAGATTCCATTCTTTGAGTCGCAAACCGAGTAATTCCGCTTGTCCTTTGGTAAGAGCGAGATCACGTATTAGATCTGAAAGTCCTGAATGGTTAATTACGTAAACACCATCATTCACCGGTATGTAATCTGAGTCAGAATTAGTTTCTAAAGCAGGTAAACTATCACTTTCTGATGGTTCATTCACGTCCAACGGATTATGTTCTGGTGGTACTTGGATCGGACACGTGATTGGATCATGAGGCACTGGTTTCGAAACCAATTCAATATTTGAATAAACCACAGACTTTCTAGTTTTAAAAGTGAAACCATGGATATTTGTCAAGCAGAAGTACAATCAGTAGTGTGATTTGTATGTTCACGCCATATTACTGGCACTCCAAAAGGCATCGACTTATGCTTCGGCGATTTTCGTAACCAACCTGCCAATGTATCGAACAAACTGCATTTGGCTTCCAAGATTTATTTGCATCATCAACTTTCGAATCGAAATAAAGTTCATATGCTTTCTTTAGTAATGGTGTAAAGTTTTTCTGGTCAACACGATCGGTAAAATATCCGCACACGTAACAGAACAGATCAGCAGAAATTCTACAACTTCTAGAAGCCATATTTTGCTCAGAATTATTTCAAAATACAGTAACTATTTGAAAAATCGCGTAACATATGTCATGCATCTTTTAGCAGTATAAAAAGTAGAATTATGTTGCTTTTTATTAATTTTTAATAAGTTATATAGTAAAAATGAAACGGAGCAAATAACGGTTTCCCAAAAATATATTTATTCACAAATATCTTAAGAACCCGACATGATAGAGATAAACGGATTTCAGATTTGACATCAGCGCAAGAAACTGACCTAAGAACACTTATTCTTATATAAGAAAGAAAAATGTTGTTTGTCAGTGTTATTAATCCTTAACAGATTGAGTCTTCTAAATTTTTATTAGGTCAGCCTACACATCAGTTAAATATGTTTTCTTGACAGCTTATATTTTATTGTATTTTGCCCTTGTTATGTATCATATTCTTTGCATTTCAATCGGAGAAATGATGTTAGGTTCTTTACCCAGTAGATGAGTTTGATTTATTGTTTATAGCAACCAATTGCGATGGTTTGGTCATGTATGCAGAATGGAAGAAGATCGGCTGCCACGGCAAATATGGGAAACTAAGAGCCAGGGATCCAGACCTCCATGATGACTCAGAGTTCGCTTGGAGGACAACATTAGACAATCCCTGAAGTAATGAGAACTGGATTGGAACCAGACCAGGAGAAAGACAGCCGATAGGATAATATGGCATTTTCTCTGGCGAACCTCTACACCCCAGGGTGTATACGTACGTGTGTGTAGATATATATAAACACGCATGTATACACTACACTCACAAATACACATTAAATGTTGACGTGAAATCAGCCTTTGTTGGAGGACAGTTGTCTTAAAGAATCCATACGTTAGTGAAATATATATAGACATACACACATATACACATTATATGTTGACATGTCAAGTCAGCATTTGTTGAAGAACAGTTGGCATAAAGAATCCATATTAAGAATTTGTCTGGCTTTTCAGGCCATAACTGTGTATCCGGCCGGATTTTTTTTAAAAGATTAAATATCCAGCTGTTTTTTGCGATTTGCTAAATTACGTGAAAGTTGCCATTTCTACAATTCTACATTTGAATTTCAGTTCCGACGACTGAATTAAAGTTGTCATCTCCACAGATTCAAGCAAATTATGTATTAATCCTGTAAGTTTTATGTTGATGGATTGTTTATAATAGATTATCATCATATTTTAACTCAGATTTTGTAATTTTCACTCTTCTTCTTCTTCTTTCATCCTTAGCCGCCGACCGTCAAAGCAGTCAGTGGCCATCACGCCTAGTGGCGTCTTGTAGGGCAACAAAAAATTGATTCCACTTTGCTCGGTCGGCGGCCATCCTTCATACAGTGCCCCAACTCTGGTTCATTCTTTGCATCTCAGCCTCCACAGTCCTCCGCCAGGTTGTTTTTGGTTGGCCTCTCTTTCGTTTTCCTTCAGGGTTCCAAAGCATAGCTGTTCTTGTGATGGCATCGGGGTCTCTTCTGAGGACATGGCCAACCCAGCTCCAGCGTTTGCCAGCTATGATGGTGTGCATGTCCTCTTGCTTGCTCCGAGCAAGCAGATCTTGGTTGGTGATTGTATTCGGCCAAAAGATTCGGTGAATTTTTCTTAGGCATGTTGTGTGAAAAGAGGACAATTTCGACATTTCCTTCTCTGTAACTCTCCAGCATTCTGCACCATAGAGAAGCACAGAAAGCACACAGCTCTGATATAATCTTAATTTTGTGCTTGTGCTGTATTGAGAGGACTTCCAGATGTTATTTAGGCTAAAAAAGGCTGTTCTTGCCTTATTCATTCTGATGTTGATGTCTTTGCCTGCCCCGCCGTCTGGTGTTACTATGCATCCTAGGTATGTGAAGGTGTCTGTCTGTACCATTTGCTGATTCCTTACTGATATGGGCTGAGGGTTGCTCACATTGAGCGTCATGTCCTCTGACTTCTTTAAATTGATGTTCAAGCCCACCTGCTGGCTAAACTTATTAAGTCTATCCGTTTTTTCCTGGATGTGTTGATGTGAATGTGCTAGTAGTGCAATGTCATCTGCATATTCCAGATCTTCCAATGTAGAAAATGTAGTCCATCTTATTCCTCTTGGACTGCCCTCTGTTGTCTGGCGCATCACCCAGTCTATGACTGTTAAAAATAGAGTGGTTGATAAGGGGCATCCCTGTCGTACTCCTGTCTTCACCTCAAAGGTTAGGTTGCTCTGCCCAAAACTACACGTAAAGTTGGCATAGAGGCTTTTTATGATTGACACTATGCAGCTTGGAATTCCATAAGCCCTCAGTATTTTCCATTAACTGTCCCTATGTATGCTGTCAAAAGCCTTTTCAAAATCAACGAAGCTAATGTACAGCTGTCTTTGCCATTCTGAGCACTGCTCTATAATGTTCCTGAGAGTGAATATATGATCTACACATCTTCTGTTCTTTCTAAATCCTGCTTGTTCTTTCCTCAGTTTGTGGTCTACTGAAATTTTTTTTTGAAAATTCTCTGTATAATTATCCTGCCTAGTATTTTGCTGGGAACTGAGAGAAGAGTGATTCCTCTCCAATTATTGCAGTCTGCAAGATCTCCCTTCTTGGGCAATTTGATAATTATTCCTTTGTTCCACTCTGATGGTGTTGTCCCTGTTTTCCACACTTGTGCAAATAGTGGTTCTAATAGTTCTGCTGCTAGCTCAGGGTCTGTCTTAAAGCTCTGCATTTAAGTTATCATGGCCAGGAGCTTTTCCGTTCTTTAACCCTTTGATTGCTGTGATGATTTCTTCTTTTTGTGGAATGTCTGTATTTACATCTAGATCGTTTTCAGCCTCAGGAACATTCAATTGTGTCTCTGGTGGTTCCCTGTTCAGAGTTAAAATTTTCATTCTGTATGTTTATTTTCACCTGTTATGAAAAAAAAACTTTGAATGTCAAGGTGGTTTTACGTTTAGTCAGTTAAAACCTCATCTATAGCAAATTACAAATAATTTTAACTTTAATACTGAATTAAACACTAATTAATTACATGATATATTCATTACACAAATCTACTTTAAGTACCAAAATGAAAGTGTTTATTCACAGATAAATTGAAAAAAAAAAAAGAAATGTCCATGTTTTGCCACTGGTTGACAAGATTCAGAAACAGAATGTTTCATGTGCACATTTATGTCAATACTAAATAAAGGCACTGCTGATTTAAAAATGAGGAACACAAACAAACACACACCTGCAAAAAAGAAAACATAAAAGCCACAAGAAAGCACTTGTATCTGAAAATTCACAATAAAATCTGGTGAACAACCGCAAATGTCATTTCTATAGCTGTAAAGCACCTAACTAATACATGTTTTGAAGCAATAATAATAATAGCCCCTTCAGTCATAACTGACTATGGGAATGCGCCCCTGAGGTGGCAGCCCTCAGCTGCTTATTTTCCTGGTGCTCCTTTCGACGTTTTCTCCTCACCTCTGCTTCTTGTGTGAACCTCTCTTCGCCCAATCTGAGGTGGCGCCGTAAATAGCATCGCCACTTAGTGTGATCGGCAGCTTCATCCTCCCATGCTGCTGGATCCATGTCCAGCGCCCTCATATCTCTCTTGCACACATCTTTGAACCTCAGCTGTGGTCGCCCAACTGTTCTCTTGCCATCTGCTAATTGTCCGTAGAAGATATCCTTTGGGATGCGACCATCTTCCATGCGGTGAACATGGCCAAGCCAGCGAAGTCTGCGCTGTCTAAGCAGCGTATACATACTTTGAAGGCCAGCACGTGACAACACCTCGACATTTGTCACTTTATCTTTCCACGAGATGCCGAGGATGCGGCGTAGACACCGCAAATGGAAGGTATTGAGCCTTCTTTCTTGCTTAGCATAGGTCGTCCAGGTCTCGCTGCCATATAGGAGTGTGCTGGTGACGCAGGCATTATATACCGCAGCTTTGGTCTTCATTGTGAGTTTAGAGTTTTCCCAGTTTTGAAGCACTGGAAGAAAAACAGCATTGCTCACTAAGGAGTTCTCACTGATGTGAACAAACATGACTGGGGCAAAATGCTTCATATAGTCATTCAGTATTTTGACTAAAGTTGGTGGTCTACCATACAAATTAGTTATGATGCAGACTACGTTAAATGAGGCAAACAATTTCAAAATATCTCATTGAAACACTTGTAAATATGACTTCCTCAGAGAAATGTGTTGAATTTACATGTGATAATTATAACAAAATGTTATGTGGGATTGGACATAATGCAGAGGGTGACAATATTTCTGTGTGTATTTAAAAAGTAACGCAGTTTTGTTAAAGATTATCATCATCTTAATATATTAGTAGTCACAAAATCAAGGTCATTTGATGAAATTTTTGTTTTATATGTAATAAATAAGTATCACTGTCATTTATTAATTAAAATAAATGTGTCCTACTTTTTATGACAAAAAATGGAATATTGTCCTCCTTTTTGCATATCGTAATACCACAGGGAAATATTTCCTTGCTGTATTATATCAGGTGGACATTGCTTGTTCTTATTTCTTAACTGCTGCAGTTTAACAAATATTTTTAACTGCAAGTATTCGTTTTCTAACTCTTTTACTTGTTTTCAAATGTGTAATAACAAAGGTTTGTTTGACAAAACTGACAACACCTATGTTTGTTTCTGCTTAAAGTCGAATACACATGTTGCAGTTTCTGTTTTTAATTTCATGAAATTAATGTTAATAAACAGCTGTTTGCAGTCTGTTTCCTTCTGTAAATGTGAGCATCATCATAAATTTTTTCCCATTTATTAAACACGCTCCATGCATTAATTGAGAGCTTTGTCGTGTTATTTTGTTGCTGCTGTCTGCAAGTGGAAATATATTTTTACATACAGGAACAGAAATAGTTTTCTTAAATGTATAACGTGAGGGATCAAGTTCCATGCTTATTATGAGCCACTAAGGTAGGAGGACAAATCTTTCAGATTTTACCTGATATTCACAGGATATTTCATATGAATGAGCACATAGGGGAACAACAGCACAGACAGTGTTTTTGTGTTGACAAAAACAAAACAAACCCTAAATGTGTTGTGTATTTAGCATTGAAAAAAAATAAAGATTGTGTTTTTGACCTTGAAGCATCCCTCACGTGTGTGGGCTTCAATCATTATCTCCAAAAGTTTTTGTCCTAAGCAATCCACATCAGTTTTTGTCCATGCATCATGTATCCTTCAGTGTCAGCTTCCCTCCCTCTCTCCCTCCCTCCCTCCCTCCCTCTCTTTCTCTCTCTCTCTCTCTCTCTCTCTCTCTCTCTCTCTCTCTCTCTCTCTCTCTCTCTCTCTCTCTCTCTCTCTCTCTCTCTCCTGCGGCCCCCAACCCCACCTTTGCACCTGAATTGATGGCTTTTTTTTTTTCCCCCCTCCAGAACTCTTAAATATATATTGCATGTCACAGCTGGACGTTAAAGCCAAATGCCGGCAATGTTTTATACTCAGGGCCAACCTTAGGGTCTTCAGTGCACAAGGCAAGTGGTTTGGCCTGCGCCCCCTCCACCACACTTCTAGTCGTGAACGTTAAACTGGAAAATTAAGCAAGATTCGTGAATAAAATTGCATATCAGTTTTAGGTAGTTATTACTTCTTCCATGTACTCGTACATTGCCTAGTGGCGTAGGAGATCATGTCTTCAACAACTTTGTCTTCATTATAATTTATCAATTCCGTTGTTGAACAGACATCTTACAACAGCACGGACTGACCAACAGACTGACATCATCATAGACATCTTAAAACAGCATGGACTGACCAACAGATTGTCATCATTATAGACATCTTACAACAACACGGACTGGCCAACAGACTGGACTGACATCATCATAGACATCTTCTAACTTCACGGACTGACCAACAGACTGACATCATCATAGACATCTTACAACAGCATGGACTAACTGACATCATCATAGACATCTTACAACAGCACGGACTGACCAACAGACTGACATCATCATAGACATCTTACAACAGCATGGACTGACCAACAGATTGACATCATCATATACATCTTACAACAGCACGGACTGACCAACAGACTGACATCATCATAGACATCTTACAACAGCACGGACTGTACCAATAGACTGACATCATCATAGACATCTTACAACAGCACGGACTGACCAACAGACTGACATCATCATAGACATCTTACAACAGCACGGACTGACCAACAGACTGACATCATCAAAGACGTCTTACAACAGCACTGACTGACCAACAGACTGACATCATCATAGACATCTTACAACAGCATGGACTGACCACCGATTGACATCATCATAGACATCTTACAACAGCATGGACTGACCAACAGACTGACATCATCATAGACATCTTACAACAGCACGGACTGACCAACAGACTGACATCATCATAGATGTCTTACAACAGAACAGACTGACATCATCATAGACGTCTTACAAAAGCACGGACTGACCAACAGACTGACATCATCATAGACATCTTACAACAGCATGGACTGAGCAACAGATTGACATCATCATAGACATCTTACAACAGCACGGACTGGCCAACAGACTGACATCATCATAGACATCTTACAACAGCATGGATTGACCAACAGACTGACATCATCATAGACATCTTACAACAGCACAGACTGACCAACAGATTGTCATCATTATAGACATCTTACAACAGCACGGACTGGCCAACAGACTGGACTGACATCATCATAGACATCTTATAACTTCACGGACTGACCAACAGACTGACATCATCATAGACATCTTACAACAGCATGGACTGACTGACATCATCATAGACATCTTACAACAGCACGGACTGACCAACAGATTGACATCATCATAGACATCTTACAACAGCACAGACTGACCAACAGACTGACATCATCATAGACATCTTACAACAGCACGGACTGACCAACAGACTGACATCATCATAGACATCTTACAACAGCACGGACTGACCAACAGACTGACATCATCATAGACATCTTACAACAGCACAGACTGACCAACAGACTGACATCATCGTAGACATCTTACAACAGCACAGACTGACCAATAGACTGAAATCATTCATAGACATCTTACAACAGCACGGACTGACCAACAGATTGACATCATCATAGACATTTTACAACAGCACGGACTGGCCAACAGACTGACATCATCATAGACATCTTACAACAGCATGGATTGACCAACAGAATGACATCATCATAGACATCTTACAACAGCACAGACTGACCAACAGACTGACATCACCATAGACATCTTACAACAGCACGGACTGATCAACAGACTGACATCATCATAGTTTTTTTACAACAGCACGGACTGACCAACAGACTGACATCATCATAGACATCTTACAACAGCACAGACTGACCAACAGATTGTCATCATTATAGACATCTTACAACAGCACGGACTGGCCAACAGACTGGACTGACATCATCATAGACATCTTATAACTTCACGGACTGACCAACAGACTGACATCATCATAGACATCTTACAACAGCATGGACTGACTGACATCATCATAGACATCTTACAACAGCACGGACTGACCAACAGACTGACATCATCATAGACATCTTACAACAGCATGGACTGACCAACAGATTGACATCATCATAGACATCTTACAACAGCACGGACTGACCAACAGACTGACATCATCATAGACATCTTACAACAGCATGGACTGTACCAATAGACTGACATCATCATAGACATCTTACAACAGCACGGACTGACATCATCATAGACATCTTACAACAGCACGGACTGACCAACAGACTGACATCATCATAGACATCTTACAACAGCACTGACTGACCAACAGACTGACATCATCATAGACATCTTACAACAGCATGGACTGACCAACAGACTGACATCATCATAGACATCTTACAACAGCATGGACTGACCAACAGACTGACATCATCATAGACATCTTACAACAGCACGGACTGACCAACAGACTGACATCATCATAGACATCTTACAACAGCATGGACTGACCAACAGATTGACATCATCATAGACATCTTACAACAGCACGGACTGACCAACAGACTGACATCATCATAGACATCTTACAACAGCACGGACTGACCAACAGACTGACATCATCATAGACATCTTACAACAGCACGGACTGACCAACAGACTGACATCATCATAGACATCTTACAACAGCACGGACTGACCAACAGACTGACATCATCATAGACATCTTACAACAGCACGGACTGACCAACAGACTGACATCATCATAGACATCTTACAACAGCACGGACTGACCAACAGACTGACATCATCATAGACATCTTACAACAGCATGGACTGACCAACAGACTGACATCATCATAGACATCTTACAACAGCACGGACTGACCAACAGACTGACATCATCATAGACATCTTACAACAGCACGGACTGACCAACAGACTGACATCATCATAGACATCTTACAACAGCACGGACTGACCAACAGACTGACATCATCATAGACATCTTACAACAGCATGGACTGACCACCGATTGACATCATCATAGACATCTTACAACAGCATGGACTGACCAACAGACTGACATCATCATAGACATCTTACAACAGCACGGACTGACCAACAGACTGACATCATCATAGACATCTTACAACAACACGGACTGACCAACAGACTGACATCATCATAGACATCTTACAACAGCACGGACTGACCAACAGACTGACATCATCATAGACATCTTACAACAGCATGGACTGAGCAACAGATTGACATCATCATAGACATCTTACAACAGCACGGACTGGCCAACAGACTGACATCATCATAGACATCTTACAACAGCATGGATTGACCAACAGACTGACATCATCATAGACATCTTACAACAGCACAGACTGACCAACAGATTGTCATCATTATAGACATCTTACAACAGCACGGACTGGCCAACAGACTGGACTGACATCATCATAGACATCTTATAACTTCACGGACTGACCAACAGACTGACATCATCATAGACATCTTACAACAGCAATGACTGACTGACATCATCATAGACATCTTACAACAGCACGGACTGACCAACAGATTGACATCATCATAGACATCTTACAACAGCACAGACTGACCAACAGACTGACATCACCATAGACATCTTACAACAGCACAGACTGATCAACAGACTGACATCATCATAGATGTTTTACAACAGCACGGACTGACCAACATACTGACATCATCATCATAGACATCTTACAACAGCACAGACTGACCAACAGACTGACATCATCGTAGACATCTTACAACAGCACAGACTGACCAATAGACTGAAATCATTCATAGACATCTTACAACAGCACGGACTGACCAACAGATTGACATCATCATAGACATTTTACAACAGCACGGACTGGCCAACAGACTGACATATTCATAGACATCTTACAACAGCATGGATTGACCAACAGAATGACATCATCATAGACATCTTACAACAGCACAGACTGACCAACAGACTGACATCACCATAGACATCTTACAACAGCACGGACTGATCAACAGACTGACATCATCATAGATGTTTTACAACAGCACGGACTGACCAACAGACTGACATCATCATAGACATCTTACAACAGCACAGACTGACCAACAGATTGTCATCATTATAGACATCTTACAACAGCACGGACTGGCCAACAGACTGGACTGACATCATCATAGACATCTTATAACTTCACGGACTGACCAACAGACTGACATCATCATAGACATCTTACAACAGCATGGACTGACTGACATCATCATAGACATCTTACAACAGCACGGACTGACCAACAGACTGACATCATCATAGACATCTTACAACAGCATGGACTGACCAACAGATTGACATCATCATATACATCTTACAACAGCACGGACTGACCAACAGACTGACATCATCATAGACATCTTACAACAGCATGGACTGTACCAATAGACTGACATCATCATAGACATCTTACAACAGCACGGACTGACCAACAGACTGACATCATCATAGACATCTTACAACAGCACGGACTGACCAACAGACTGACATCATCATAGACATCTTACAACAGCACTGACTGACCAACAGACTGACATCATCATAGACATCTTACAACAGCATGGACTGACCAACAGATTGACATCATCATAGACATCTTACAACAGCACGGACTGGCCAACAGACTGACATCATCATAGACATCTTACAACAGCATGGATTGACCAACAGACTGACATCATCATAGACATCTTACAACAGCACAGACTGACCAACAGATTGTCATCATTATAGACATCTTACAACAGCACGGACTGGCCAACAGACTGGACTGACATCATCATAGACATCTTATAACTTCACGGACTGACCAACAGACTGACATCATCATAGACATCTTACAACAGCATGGACTGACTGACATCATCATAGACATCTTACAACAGCACGGACTGACCAACAGACTGACATCATCATAGACATCTTACAACAGCATGGACTGACCAACAGATTGACATCATCATAGACATCTTACAACAGCACGGACTGACCAACAGACTGACATCATCATAGACATCTTACAACAGCACGGACTGACCAACAGACTGACATCATCATAGACATCTTACAACAGCACGGACTGACCAACAGACTGACATCATCATAGACATCTTACAACAGCACGGACTGACCAACAGACTGACATCATCAAAGACGTCTTACTACAGCATGGACTGACCAACAGACTGACATCATCATAGACATCTTGCAACAACACTGACTGATCAACAGATTGACATCATCATAGACATCTTACAACAGCACGGACTGACCAACAGACTGACATCATCATAGACATCTTACAACAGCATGGACTGACCAACAGATTGACATCATCACAGACATCTTACAACAACACGGACTGACCAACAGACTGACATCATCACAGATTGACATCATCATAGACATCTTACAACAGCACGGACTGACCAACAGACTGACATCATCATAGACATCTTACAACAGCATGGACTGACCAACAGACTGACATCATCATAGACATCTTACAACAGCATGGACTGACCAACAGACTGACATCATCATAGACATCTTACAACAGCACAGACTGACCAACAGACTGACATCATCGTAGACATCTTACAACAGCAAAGACTGACCAATAGACTGAAATCATTCATAGACATCTTACAACATCACGTACTGACCAACAGATTGACATCATCATAGACATTTTACAACAGCACGGACTGGCCAACAGACTGACATCATCATAGACATCTTACAACAGCATAGATTGACCAACAGAATGACATCATCATAGACATCTTACAACAGCACAGACTGACCAACAGACTGACATCACCATAGACATCTTACAACAGCACGGACTGATCAACAGACTCATATCATCATAGTTTTTTTACAACAGCACGGACTGACCAACAGACTGACATCATCATAGACATCTTACAACAGCACGGACTGACCAACAGACTGACATCATCATAGACATCTTACAACAGCACGGACTGGCCAACAGACTGGACTGACATCATCATAGACATCTTATAACTTCACGGACTGACCAACAGACTGACATCATCATAGACATCTTACAACAGCATGGACTGACTGACATCATCATAGACATCTTACAACAGCACGGACTGACCAACAGACTGACATCATCATAGACATCTTACAACAGCATGGACTGTAAACAACAGATTGTCATCATTATAGACATCTTACAACAGCACGGACTGGCCAACAGACTGGACTGACATCATCATAGACATCTTATAACTTCACGGACTGACCAACAGACTGACATCATCATAGACATCTTACAACAGCATGGACTGACTGACATCATCATAGACATCTTACAACAGCATGGACTGACCAACAGACTGACATCATCATAGACATCTTACAACAGCATGGACTGACCAACAGATTGACATCATCATATACATCTTACAACAGCACGGACTGACCAACAGACTGACATCATCATAGACATCTTACAACAGCACGGACTGTACCAATAGACTGACATCATCATAGACATCTTACAACAGCACGGACTGACCAACAGACTGACATCATCATAGACATCTTACAACAGCACGGACTGACCAACAGACTGACATCATCAAAGACGTCTTACAACAGCACTGACTGACCAACAGACTGACATCATCATAGACATCTTACAACAGCATGGACTGACCAACAGATTGACATCATCATAGACATCTTACAACAGCACGGACTGACCAACAGACTGACATCATCATAGACATCTTACAACAGCACGGACTGACCAACAGACTGACATCATCATAGATGTCTTACAACAGCACGGACTGGCCAACAGACTGACATCATCATAGACATCTTACAACAGCATGGACTGACCAACAGATTGACATCATCATAGACATCTTACAACAGCATGGACTGACCAACAGATTGACATCATCATAGACATCTTACAACAGCACGGACTGGCCAACAGACTGACATCATCATAGACATCTTACAACAGCATGGATTGACCAACAGACTGACATCATCATAGACATCTTACAACAGCACAGACTGACCAACAGATTGTCATCATTATAGACATCTTACAACAGCACGGACTGGCCAACAGACTGGACTGACATCATCATAGACATCTTATAACTTCACGGACTGACCAACAGACTGACATCATAGACATCTTACAACAGCATGGACTGACTGACATCATCATAGACATCTTACAACAGCACGGACTGACCAACAGACTGACATCATCATAGACATCTTACAACAGCATGGACTGACCAACAGATTGACATCATCATAGACATCTTACAACAGCACGGACTGACCAACAGACTGACATCATCATAGACATCTTACAACAGCACGGACTGTACCAATAGACTGACATCATCATAGACATCTTACAACAGCACGGACTGACCAACAGACTGACATCATCATAGACATCTTGCAACAACACCGACTGATCAACAGATTGACATCATCATAGACATCTTACAACAGCACGGACTGGCGAACAGACTGGACTGACATCATCATAGACATGTTACAACTTCATGGACTGACCAACAGACTGTCATCATCATAGACATCTTACAACAGCATGGACTGACCAACAGACTGACATCATCATAGACATCTTACAACAGCACAGACTGACCAACAGACTGACATCATCGTAGACATCTTACAACAGCACAGACTGACCAATAGACTGAAATCATTCATAGACATCTTACAACAGCACGTACTGACCAACAGATTGACATCATCATAGACATTTTACAACAGCACGGACTGGCCAACAGACTGACATCATCATAGACATCTTACAACAGCATAGATTGACCAACAGAATGACATCATCATAGACATCTTACAACAGCACAGACTGACCAACAGACTGACATCACCATAGACATCTTACAACAGCACGGACTGATCAACAGACTCATATCATCATAGTTTTTTTACAACAGCACGGACTGACCAACAGACTGACATCATCATAGACATCTTACAATAGCACAGACTGACCAACAGATTGTCATCATTATAGACATCTTACAACAGCACGGACTGGCCAACAGACTGGACTGACATCATCATAGACATCTTATAACTTCACGGACTGACCAACAGACTGACATCATCATAGACATCTTACAACAGCATGGACTGACCAACAGATTGACATCATCATAGACATCTTACAACAGCACGGACTGACCAACAGACTGACATCATCATAGACATCTTACAACAGCACGGACTGACCAACAGACTGACATCATCATAGACATCTTACAACAGCACGGACTGACCAACAGACTGACATCATCATAGACATCTTACAACAGCACGGACTGACCAACAGACTGACATCATCATAGACATCTTACAACAGCATGGACTGACCAACAGACTGACATCATCATAGACATCTTACAACAGCACGGACTGACCAACAGACTGACATCATCATAGACATCTTACAACAGCACGGACTGTACCAATAGACTGACATCATCATAGACATCTTACAACAGCACGGACTGACCAACAGACTGACATCATCATAGACATCTTACAACAGCACGGACTGACCAACAGACTGACATCATCAAAGACGTCTTACAACAGCACTGACTGACCAACAGACTGACATCATCATAGACATCTTACAACAGCATGGACTGACCAACAGATTGACATCATCATAGACATCTTACAACAGCACGGACTGACCAACAGACTGACATCATCATAGACATCTTACAACAGCACGGACTGACCAACAGACTGACATCATCATAGATGTCTTACAACAGACTGACATCATCATAGACATCTTACAACAGCACGGACTGGCCAACAGACTGACATCATCATAGACATCTTACAACAGCATGGATTGACCAACAGACTGACATCATCATAGACATCTTACAACAGCACAGACTGACCAACAGATTGTCATCATTATAGACATCTTACAACAGCACGGACTGGCCAACAGACTGGACTGACATCATCATAGACATCTTATAACTTCACGGACTGACCAACAGACTGACATCATCATAGACATCTTACAACAGCATGGACTGACTGACATCATCATAGACATCTTACAACAGCACGGACTGACCAACAGATTGACATCATCATAGACATCTTACAACAGCACAGACTGACCAACAGACTGACATCACCATAGACATCTTACAACAGCACGGACTGATCAACAGACTGACATCATCATAGATGTTTTACAACAGCACGGACTGACCAACAGACTGACTGACATCATCATAGACATCTTACAACAGCACAGACTGACCAACAGACTGACATCATCGTAGACATCTTACAACAGCACAGACTGACCAATAGACTGAAATCATTCATAGACATCTTACAACAGCACGGACTGACCAACAGATTGACATCATCATAGACATTTTACAACAGCACGGACTGGCCAACAGACTGACATCATCATAGACATCTTACAACAGCATGGATTGACCAACAGAATGACATCATCATAGACATCTTACAACAGCACAGACTGACCAACAGACTGACATCACCATAGACATCTTACAACAGCACGGACTGATCAACAGACTGACATCATCATAGATGTTTTACAACAGCACGGACTGACCAACAGACTGACATCATCATAGACATCTTACAACAGCACAGACTGACCAACAGATTGTCATCATTATAGACATCTTACAACAGCACGGACTGGCCAACAGACTGGACTGACATCATCATAGACATCTTATAACTTCACGGACTGACCAACAGACTGACATCATCATAGACATCTTACAACAGCATGGACTGACTGACATCATCATAGACATCTTACAACAGCACGGACTGACCAACAGACTGACATCATCATAGACATCTTACAACAGCATGGACTGACCAACAGATTGACATCATCATATACATCTTACAACAGCACGGACTGACCAACAGACTGACATCATCATAGACATCTTACAACAGCCCGGACTGTACCAATAGACTGACATCATCATAGACATCTTACAACAGCACGGACTGACCAACAGACTGACATCATCATAGACATCTTACAACAGCACGGACTGACCAACAGACTGACATCATCAAAGACGTCTTACAACAGCACTGACTGACCAACAGACTGACATCATCATAGACATCTTACAACAGCATGGACTGACCAACAGATTGACATCATCATAGACATCTTACAACAGCACGGACTGGCCAACAGACTGACATCATCATAGACATCTTACAACAGCATGGACTGACCAACAGACTGACATCATCATAGACATCTTACAACAGCACAGACTGACCAACAGACTGACATCATCATAGACATCTTACAACAGCACGGACTGGCCAACAGACTGGACTGACATCATCATAGACATCTTATAACTTCACGGACTGACCAACAGACTGACATCATCATAGACATCTTACAACAGCATGGACTGACTGACATCATCATAGACATCTTACAACAGCACGGACTGACCAACAGACTGACATCATCATAGACATCTTACAACAGCATGGACTGACCAACAGATTGACATCATCATAGACATCTTACAACAGCACGGACTGACCAACAGACTGACATCATCATAGACATCTTACAACAGCACGGACTGTACCAATAGACTGACATCATCATAGACATCTTACAACAGCACGGACTGACCAACAGACTGACATCATCATAGACATCTTACAACAGCACGGACTGACCAACAGACTGACATCATCAAAGACGTCTTACAACAGCACTGACTGACCAACAGACTGACATCATCATAGACATCTTACAACAGCATGGACTGACCACCGATTGACATCATCATAGACATCTTACAACAGCATGGACTGACCAACAGACTGACATCATCATAGACATCTTACAACAGCACGGACTGACCAACAGACTGACATCATCATAGATGTCTTACAACAGAACAGACTGACATCATCATAGACGTCTTACAAAAGCACGGACTGACCAACAGACTGACATCATCATAGACATCTTACAACAGCATGGACTGAGCAACAGATTGACATCATCATAGACATCTTACAACAGCACGGACTGGCCAACAGACTGACATCATCATAGACATCTTACAACAGCATGGATTGACCAACAGACTGACATCATCATAGACATCTTACAACAGCACAGACTGACCAACAGATTGTCATCATTATAGACATCTTACAACAGCACGGACTGGCCAACAGACTGGACTGACATCATCATAGACATCTTATAACTTCACGGACTGACCAACAGACTGACATCATCATAGACATCTTACAACAGCATGGACTGACTGACATCATCATAGACATCTTACAACAGCACGGACTGACCAACAGATTGACATCATCATAGACATCTTACAACAGCACAGACTGACCAACAGACTGACGTCACCATAGACATCTTACAACAGCACAGACTGATCAACAGACTGACATCATCATAGATGTTTTACAACAGCACGGACTGACCAACATACTGACATCATCATAGACATCTTACAACAGCACAGACTGACCAACAGACTGACATCATCGTAGACATCTTACAACAGCACAGACTGACCAATAGACTGAAATCATTCATAGACATCTTACAACAGCACGGACTGACCAACAGATTGACATCATCATAGACATTTTACAACAGCACGGACTGGCCAACAGACTGACATATTCATAGACATCTTACAACAGCATGGATTGACCAACAGAATGACATCATCATAGACATCTTACAACAGCACAGACTGACCAACAGACTGACATCACCATAGACATCTTACAACAGCACGGACTGATCAACAGACTGACATCATCATAGATGTTTTACAACAGCACGGACTGACCAACAGACTGACATCATCATAGACATCTTACAACAGCACAGACTGACCAACAGATTGTCATCATTATAGACATCTTACAACAGCACGGATTGGCCAACAGACTGGACTGACATCATCATAGACATCTTATAACTTCACGGACTGACCAACAGACTGACATCATCATAGACATCTTACAACAGCATGGACTGACTGACATCATCATAGACATCTTACAACAGCACGGACTGACCAACAGATTGACATCATCATAGACATCTTACAACAGCACAGACTGACCAACAGACTGACGTCACCATAGACATCTTACAACAGCACAGACTGATCAACAGACTGACATCATCATAGATGTTTTACAACAGCACGGACTGACCAACATACTGACATCATCATCATAGACATCTTACAACAGCACAGACTGACCAACAGACTGACATCATCGTATACATCTTACAACAGCACAGACTGTCCAATAGACTGAAATCATTCATAGACATCTTACAACAGCACGGACTGACCAACAGATTGACATCATCATAGACATTTTACAACAGCACGGACTGGCCAACAGACTGACATATTCATAGACATCTTACAACAGCATGGATTGACCAACAGAATGACATCATCATAGACATCTTACAACAGCACAGACTGACCAACAGACTGACATCACCATAGACATCTTACAACAGCACGGACTGATCAACAGACTGACATCATCATAGATGTTTTACAACAGCACGGACTGACCAACAGACTGACATCATCATAGACATCTTACAACAGCACAGACTGACCAACAGATTGTCATCATTATAGACATCTTACAACAGCACGGATTGGCCAACAGACTGGACTGACATCATCATAGACATCTTATAACTTCACGGACTGACCAACAGACTGACATCATCATAGACATCTTACAACAGCATGGACTGACTGACATCATCATAGACATCTTACAACAGCACGGACTGACCAACAGACTGACATCATCATAGACATCTTACAACAGCATGGACTGACCAACAGATTGACATCATCATATACATCTTACAACAGCACGGACTGACCAACAGACTGACATCATCATAGACATCTTACAACAGCATGGACTGTACCAATAGACTGACATCATCATAGACATCTTACAACAGCACGGACTGACCAACAGACTGACATCATCATAGACATCTTACAACAGCACGGACTGACCAACAGACTGACATCATCAAAGACGTCTTACAACAGCACTGACTGACCAACAGACTGACATCATCATAGACATCTTACAACAGCATGGACTGACCAACAGATTGACATCATCATAGACATCTTACAACAGCACGGACTGGCCAACAGACTGACATCATCATAGACATCTTACAACAGCATGGATTGACCAACAGACTGACATCATCATAGACATCTTACAACAGCATAGACTGACCAACAGATTGTCATCATTATAGACATCTTACAACAGCACGGACTGGCCAACAGACTGGACTGACATCATCATAGACATCTTATAACTTCACGGACTGACCAACAGACTGACATCATCATAGACATCTTACAACAGCATGGACTGACTGACATCATCATAGACATCTTACAACAGCACGGACTGACCAACAGACTGACATCATCATAGACATCTTACAACAGCATGGACTGACCAACAGATTGACATCATCATATACATCTTACAACAGCACGGACTGACCAACAGACTGACATCATCATAGACATCTTACAACAGCACGGACTGTACCAATAGACTGACATCATCATAGACATCTTACAACAGCACGGACTGACCAACAGACTGACATCATCATAGACATCTTACAACAGCACGGACTGACCAACAGACTGACATCATCAAAGACGTCTTACAACAGCACTGACTGACCAACAGACTGACATCATCATAGACATCTTACAACAGCATGGACTGACCACCGATTGACATCATCATAGACATCTTACAACAGCATGGACTGACCAACAGACTGACATCATCATAGACATCTTACAACAGCACGGACTGACCAACAGACTGACATCATCATAGACATCTTACAACAGCATGGACTGAGCAACAGATTGACATCATCATAGACATCTTACAACAGCACGGACTGGCCAACAGACTGACATCATCATAGACATCTTACAACAGCATGGATTGACCAACAGACTGACATCATCATAGACATCTTACAACAGCACAGACTGACCAACAGATTGTCATCATTATAGACATCTTACAACAGCACGGACTGGCCAACAGACTGGACTGACATCATCATAGACATCTTATAACTTCACGGACTGACCAACAGACTGACATCATCATAGACATCTTACAACAGCATGGACTGACTGACATCATCATAGACATCTTACAACAGCACGGACTGACCAACAGATTGACATCATCATAGACATCTTACAACAGCACAGACTGACCAACAGACTGACGTCACCATAGACATCTTACAACAGCACAGACTGATCAACAGACTGACATCATCATAGATGTTTTACAACAGCACGGACTGACCAACAGACTGACATCATCATAGACATCTTACAACAGCACAGACTGACCAACAGACTGACATCATCGTAGACATCTTACAACAGCACAGACTGACCAATAGACTGAAATCATTCATAGACATCTTACAACAGCACGGACTGACCAACAGATTGACATCATCATAGACATTTTACAACAGCACGGACTGGCCAACAGACTGACATCATCATAGACATCTTACAACAGCATGGATTGACCAACAGAATGACATCATCATAGACATCTTACAACAGCACAGACTGACCAACAGACTGACATCACCATAGACATCTTACAACAGCACGGACTGATCAACAGACTGACATCATCATAGATGTTTTACAACAGCACGGACTGACCAACAGACTGACATCATCATAGACATCTTACAACAGCACAGACTGACCAACAGATTGTCATCATTATAGACATCTTACAACAGCACGGATTGGCCAACAGACTGGACTGACATCATCATAGACATCTTATAACTTCACGGACTGACCAACAGACTGACATCATCATAGACATCTTACAACAGCATGGACTGACTGACATCATCATAGACATCTTACAACAGCACGGACTGACCAACAGACTGACATCATCATAGACATCTTACAACAGCATGGACTGACCAACAGATTGACATCATCATATACATCTTACAACAGCACGGACTGACCAACAGACTGACATCATCATAGACATCTTACAACAGCACGGACTGTACCAATAGACTGACATCATCATAGACATCTTACAACAGCACGGACTGACCAACAGACTGACATCATCATAGACATCTTACAACAGCACAGACTGACCAACAGACTGACATCATCATAGACATCTTACAACAGCACGGACTGACCAACAGACTGACATCATCATAGACATCTTACAACAGCACGGACTGACCAACAGACTGACATCATCATAGACATCTTACAACAGCACGGACTGACCAACAAACTGACATCATCACAGACTTACAAACAGCAGACCTATTGGACTGACTTCACATCATCATAGACACTTACACACAGCACGGGGACTGACCAATTAGACTTGACATTTTACAACATCTTACAACAGCACGTAACTGACCAAACAGGACTGATCATCATCATAGACATCTTACAACAACAACAGCACGGACTGACATTACCAACAGCACGGGACAACCAACAGACTGATCTTAAACATCAATGACATCTTACTACAGAACGGACTTGGCCAACAGCATGGACCGAATCCACAAACATTACTGACATCAAAACATCCAGATGGGACTTACTAACTTCACGGACACCAAAAACAGACTGACACAACACCTTGCAACAACAACTGACTGACCAAAGACTGACATCATCATAGACAAACGACATCTTTACAACAGCACGGACTGACCAACAGACTGACATCATCATAGACATCTTACAAACGCCCGGACTGACCAACAGACTGACATCATCATAGACATCTTACAACAGCACGGACTGACCAACAGACTGACATCATCATAGACATCTTACAACAGCACGGACTGACCAACAGATCTGAACTCATCATCATACTGAGACATCATACAATAGACTGACCTTACAACATAGCAGGACTGACCAACAGACTGACATCATCATAGACATCTTACAACAGCACGGACTGACCAACAGACTGACATCATCATAGACATCTTACAACAGCACGGACTGACCAACAGACTGACATCATCATAGACATCTTACAACAGCACGGACTGACCAACAGACTGACATCATCATATACATCTTACAACAGCACGGACTGACCAACAGACTGACATCATCATAGACATCTTACAACAGCATGGACTGACCAACAGACTGACATCATCATAGACATCTTACAACAGCATGAACGGACTGACCAACAGATTGACATCATCATATACATCTTACAACAACACGGACTGACCAACAGACTGACATCATCATAGACATCTTACAACAGCACGGACTGACCAACAGACTGACATCATCATAGACATCTTACAACAGCACGGACTGACCAACAGACTGACATCATCATAGACATCTTACAACAGCACGGACTGACCAACAGACTGACATCATCATAGACATCTTACAACAGCATGGACTGACCAACAGACTGACATCATCATAGACATCTTACAACAGCATGGACTGACCAACAGACTGACATCATCATAGACATCTTACAACAGCACGGACTGACCAACAGACTGACATCATCATAGACATCTTACAACAGCACCGACTGACCAACAGACTGACATCATCATAGACATCTTACAACAGCACGGACTGACCAACAGACTGACATCATCATAGACATCTTACAACAGCACGGACTGACCAACAGACTGACATCATCATAGACATCTTACAACACCACGGACTGACCAAAAGACTGACATCATCATAGACATCTTACAACAGCACGGACTGACCAACAGACTGACATCATCATAGACATCTTACAACAGCACGGACTGACCAACAGACTGACATCATCATAGACATCTTACAACAGCACGGACTGACAACAGATTGATCATCATCATCAGACGATCTTAACAACACACGGACTGACCAACAGGACTGACCAAATAACATCATCATAGACATCTTTACAACAGCACGGACTGACCAATAGTCTTTTGACATCATAGACATCTTTCCACAGCACGGTCTGACCAACAGACTGACACCATCATGAACATCTTACAACAGCACGGACTGACCAACAGACTGACATCATCATAGACATCTTACAACAGCACGGACTGACCAACAGACTGACATCATCATAGACATCTTACAACAGCACGGACTGACATCTTAGACAAACATGGACTGACCAAAACAGAATGACATCATCATAGACATCTTACAAACAGCACAGCTGTACCAACAGGACTGACATCATCATAGACATCCTTACAAACAATAGCCACGGAAAGACCAACAGACTGACATCATCATAGACATCTTACAACAGCACGGACTGACCAACAGACTGACATCATCATAGACATCTTACAACAAAACAAGCATGGACTGACCAACCAGACTGACATCATCATAGACATCTTACAAAGCACAGACTGACCAACAGACTTGACATCACCATAGACATCTTACAACTAACAGCACAGACTGACCATACAGACTGACATCATCATAGACATCTTACAACAGCACCACACGGACTGACCAAACAGACTGACATCATAATAGACATCTTACAACAGCACGGACTGACCAACAGACTGACATCATCATAGACATCTTACAACAGCACGGACTGACCAACAGACTGACATCATCATAGACATCTTACAACAGCACGGACTGACCAACAGACTGACATCATCATAGACATCTTACAACAGCACGGACTGACCAACAGACTGACATCATCACAGACATCTTACAACAGCACCGACTGCCCTGTCCCAACAGACTGGACACACTGACTGGCCATCATAACAGACAAGACTACATCACAAACAATAACAGCACGGACTGTACCAATAGACTGACATCATCATAGACATCTTACAAAATCACGGACTGACCAACAGACTGACATCATCATAGACATCTTACAACAGCACGGACTGACCAACAGACTGACATCATCATAGACATCTTACAAAATCACGGACTGACCAACAGACTGACATCATCATAGACATCTTACAACAGCACGGACTGACCAACAGACTGACATCATCATAGACATCTTACAACAGCACGGACTGACCAACAGACTGACATCATCATAGACAACTTACAACAGCATGGACTGACCAACAGACTGACATCATCATAGACATCTTACAACAGCACGGACTGACCAACAGACTGACATCATCATAGACATCTTACATTACAACAGCACGGCCTGACCAACAGACTGACATCATCATAGACATCTTACAACAGCACGGACTGACCAACAGACTGACATCATCATAGACATCTTACAACAGCACGGACTGACCAACAGACTGACATCATCATAGACATCTTACAACAGCACGGACTGACCAACAGACTGACATCATCATAGACATCTTACAACTGCACGGACTGACCAACAGACTGACATCATCATAGACATCTTACAACAGCACGGACTGACCAACAGACTGACATCATCATAGACATCTTACAACAGCACGGACTGACCAACAGACTGACATCATCATAGACATCTTACAACAGCACGGACTGACCAACAGATTGACATCATCATAGACATCTTACAACAGCACGGACTGACCAACAGACTGACATCATCATAGACATCTTACAACAGCACGGACTGACCAACAGACTGACATCATCATAGACATCTTACAACAGCACGGACTGGCCAACAGACTGACATCATCATAGACATCTTACAACAGCATGGACTGACCAACAGACTGACATCATCATAGACATCTTACAACAGCACAGACTGACCAACAGACTGACATCATCATAGACATCTTACAACAGCACGGACTGGCCAACAGACTGGACTGACATCATCATAGACATCTTATAACTTCACGGACTGACCAACAGACTGACATCATCATAGACATCTTACAACAGCATGGACTGACTGACATCATCATAGACATCTTACAACAGCACAGACTGACCAACAGACTGACATCACCATAGACATCTTACAACAGCACGGACTGATCAACAGACTGACATCATCATAGATGTTTTACAACAGCACGGACTGACCAACAGACTGACATCATCATAGACATCTTACAACAGCACAGACTGACCAACAGACTGATATTATCGTAGACATCTTACAACAGCACAGACTGACCAATAGACTGAAATCATTCATAGACATCTTACAACAGCACGGACTGACCAACAGATTGACATCATCATAGACATTTTACAACAGCACGGACTGGCCAACAGACTGACATCATCATAGACATCTTACAACAGCATGGATTGACCAACAGAATGACATCATCATAGACATCTTACAACAGCACAGACTTACCAACAGACTGACATCACCATAGACATCTTACAACAGCACGGACTGATCAACAGACTGACATCATCATAGATGTTTTACAACAGCACGGACTGACCAACAGACTGACATCATCATAGACATCTTACAACAGCACAGACTGACCAACAGATTGTCATCATTATAGACATCTTACAACAGCACGGACTGGCCAACAGACTGGACTGACATCATCATAGACATCTTATAACTTCACGGACTGACCAACAGACTGACATCATCATAGACATCTTACAACAGCATGGACTGACTGACATCATCATAGACATCTTACAACAGCACGGACTGACCAACAGACTGACATCATCATAGACATCTTACAACAGCATGGACTGACCAACAGATTGACATCATCATATACATCTTACAACAACACGGACTGACCAACAGACTGACATCATCATAGACATCTTACAACAGCCCGGACTGTACCAATAGACTGACATCATCATAGAAATCTTACAACAGCACGGACTGTCCAACAGACTGACATCATCATAGACATCTTACAACAGCACGGACTGACCAACAGACTGACATCATCAAAGACGTCTTACAATAGCACTGACTGACCAACAGACTGACATCATCATAGACATCTTACAACAGCATGGACTGACCAACAGATTGACATCATCATAGACATCTTACAACAGCACGGACTGACCAACAGACTGACATCATCATAGACATCTTACAACAGCACGGACTGACCAACAGACTGACATCATCATAGATGTCTTACAACAGCACGGACTGACCAACAGACTGACATCATCATAGACGTCTTACAACAGCACGGACTGACCAACAGACTGACATCATCATAGACATCTTACAACAGCATGGACTGAGCAACAGATTGACATCATCATAGACATCTTACAACAGCACGGACTGGCCAACAGACTGACATCATCATAGACATCTTACAACAGCATGGATTGACCAACAGACTGACATCATCATAGACATCTTACAACAGCACAGACTGACCAACAGATTGTCATCATTATAGACATCTTACAACAGCACGGACTGGCCAACAGACTGGACTGACATCATCATAGACATCTTATAACTTCACGGACTGACCAACAGACTGACATCATCATAGACATCTTACAACAGCATGGGCTGACTGACATCATCATAGACATCTTACAACAGCACGGACTGACCAACAGACTGACATCATCATAGACATCTTACAACAGCATGGAATGACCAACAGATTGACATCATCATAGACATCTTACAACAGCACGGACTGACAAACAGACTGACATCATCATAGACATCTTACAACAGCACGGACTGTACCAATAGACTGACATCATCATAGACATCTTACAACAGCACGGACTGACCAACAGACTGACATCATCATAGACATCTTACAACAGCACGGACTGACCAACAGACTGACATCATCAAAGACGTCTTACAACAGCATGGACTGACCAACAGACTGACATCATCATAGACGTCTTGCAACAACACCGACTGACCAACAGACTGACATCATCATAGACATCTTACAACAGCACGGACTGACCAACAGACTGACATCATCATAGACATCTTACAACAGAAGACATCATCATAGACGATTCTGAGCAAAAGATTGACATCATCATTGACATCTTAGACAATCTTACAACAGCATGGACTGAGCAATTGATTACATCACTTCATGGACATCTTCCAATCAGCACGGACTGGCCAACCAGACTGACACATCATAGGACATCTTACAAGAGCATCGAGATTGACCAACAGACTGAAAATCATCATAGACATCTTTACAACAAACACAGGAACTGAACCAACAGACTGACATTCATCA